>BSUD01000001.1:137255554-137501153 GCA_033239045.1 Fagopyrum esculentum | reverse complement strand
TTTTTTTTTTTTACTTTACTTTTTGGGATGCATGGACAGAGGTGCACAATAACCGAAGCCTAGGAAATCTGCAATCATCAATTTCTCGAGATGCATCAAACCCTTGATGCACATACCATGACCCGTTAGGAATATCGCTCAATCCGACTTTGGCAAGACACAAACACCCGGCTATGTGAATGGTGCCGAGTTACTCATCTTCATGATTGACTTCCCCAAACCTAGAATTACTTTCTAACACTTCACTTCCAGCCCACTCCTCAACTTTAACTTGCTTTCACCACTTCGCTTGCTTCCAAATTCCCGGATAGGTAAAGGGAGGCAAAATGTATATGAGGGGCTAAGCATGATCAAGAAGAAGAAGAAGAGAATGAATTGCCTTGGTCTTTCCAAGAAGAAAGTGAGAGAACTTAACCTGCGGTGTCAACCTTCAAATTCAACATAATTTGGATAAAAACAAAGTATTAAACATGCTAATAATTTCAAACAAAGCATTTAGCAACTTAAACATATTATAAAACCTTTCAAACACATAAAGAATTTAAAATTAGTAAGTAAACAGAATCTTCACTGAGATCATATCCAGATAAGTAACACAAAATCGTTTTCGAAAACTTTCTGTTAACCCACCTCAGTCGAGGTGTTCTTGGTTCAACCGAGGTGAAACACCTCGTTCAGCCAGAATCTCCCCGGTCGAGGTCAAAAATATTTTTTTAAAACCAAATTTTTTTTTTTTTCGGTTCGGTTACGACGTTTTTCTCAATCAAATAACCTGTAGGTGTGCATGTAATATCAAATAAAATACATCAAATGTGGTCAAATAACATACATCACGTAGTCAAATAACAACAAATACCTCATACTTGAGACACACTGTCCCAGTGGGTATAATAAAAGTCTAAAAATGAGAGAGCTCACCGGATAAATAGCTGAACTGCATAAAAAATATAATAAGAAAATCCTGCAGCTCCTCAGTAATCCTGATCCGGCGGTGGTGGTGGTGGCACGTACGGATACTGCGTCGGGTCGAACGGATACCCCATAGTCTGCTGGAATTGTAGCTCCATCATCCGGCGCTGATAGTGCTGCTCCTCTAACATCTGATGAGTCCATCGGTCAATGCGTCGGTCCTGGGCAGCAAATCTCTCATGCATGTCCACTGTAAGGGCAGCATAAGAGTCTATCATCTGATCTGTCAGGTCGTCGATCCGGTGATGAACCTCAGAATCTCTGTGACGGCGTGTCCGACGCCTAGCAGATCTAGCAGGAGGTGCAGTAGGTGCAGGCTCAGTATCCTCCTCATCATCCAAGTCGATGATCGGTGGTGCGCTCGTGCCTGCAGTATCCGTCCCTGTATCCATCGGGACTCCACCGTCTCTCTCATCCATCGTCTCCTCATCGTCGTCGTCATCCTCCTCAGCCTCAGCAGGGGCAGCTGCTGCCTCTTTGTGATCCTCCATCAGTGTATCCCAAGCTGTCTGCCAGTAATGCGGATCAAAGACTGTGAACTGTGCAGACCAGCGGATCCCCTGAGGTGCAGTCCGCTCCCAAGGCATGGCAACATATGGAGTGGTCAAACCACGGGGAACTAGAATCCTCCGTGTGATCATCTCCTGTAATCCCAGCGGCTTTGGAGCCGCTGCCATCGTGCAAACACTGAGGTCCATCCCGTGGTAGGTAGCGATATGGGTGACTAGACCTCCGCAGCAAATGTCTCCCTTCCCTTTGGCCTTGATCTTGTGCAGATCCTCTGCCAGCATCAATCCAAAGTCAGGGTATCCACCTGTGACCATGCAGTATAAAGCAAAGAGCTCCCCCTGTCGGACCTTCTGGGGCGTCTCAGTACGCACCAGAAGTGTCTCGCTAAAAATCCTGTGGGCTAGTCTGAAGGCCGGATGAAAGATGACCTTCTCCCTGGAATCTCCAGGGCGCCATCTGTTTGCATGCTCAGTAATATGGGCAATCTGCCCCCAGAATTCCCTAGCTACGGATCGGGAGGGGAAGTCGGTGGCGGTGGGCTCAGAAAACCCAAAAATCTCTCTCCATATCTCTAAAGGAACTATGAAGTTCCGGTTCATCAACCGGTACTTCACAGACTGGTCTGCGGGAAGGTAGGAGAAGGAGCTAACGAACTCTAAGGTCGGCTCCAAGTAAGCTGGGGCTCGGATCTCAGTAAACTGATCCAGCCCGACAGGAGCAATCATCCTCCTAAGGTCAGCATCTAACCCTAGGCAATCAAAGGCCGACACGTCCAGAAATCGTGGTGCGATAACGGGACGGCTAGCTATCCGTTCATAGTCTACCCGACATCTCTCGTGGATAACCGGGCGGTAAGGACGGGAAGAAGAGGAAGAAGGGGAAGGAGAGGATCTATCTCTAAGGGCTAACAATCTGTCAGAACTCATCTTCAATCAACACTGTCAGACTACCTCGGTCGACTGACAAACTCCAAGAATCACCTCGACCGAGGTGCAGATCGACTGGACCGAGGCGAAGACAGTCGCGATTCCAACTCTTTGAATTTCAGTTCTTTTCCCCCAAAAATCACTACAAATGCTTCCTATGGGGTACTTAAGCTTTTCCTCAACAGATTCAAGGGCAACCAAAGCCCAAATCGAAGTAAACGAGCGAGTTAGGGTTTCGATCGTTTTTACCTCGTTCCGGCCGATTCGCTCGATCTTTCTGCAGATTTGTTGTTGCAATCGACTCTTCTACCCTTCAATCTCGGTTTGGAAACAGAAAACGTCGAAAACGAGCAAGATCTGAGATGAGCGAGGTGTGTCTGTTCGCCGCGGTCGAGGAGGATAAAAAAAGTGAATAGTAAATTTTCTTTCCCTTTTATACTGTTGCTGGATCTGCTGTCACCTCGGTCGAGATGGTCTCGACTGGACCGAGGTGGTATGGACCGAGGTGGTTCTGCAGAAACCCTAGTCGCCTTGGTTGCTCAAGAATCAACTCGGTCGAGGTGCTCTGACAATAACCGAGGTGCTTCTGTCTTCTCAGAATCTCGAACTTCTGTCCTTCCAGTTGTGCTCCTCCTTAGATATTCCCTGTTGTCTGTCCAGAACGCCAAAAACAAAGCAAAGCAAAGCAAAAAACAAAAACTATCTAAACTAGACTAGAAAACGGGAAAAGAAAGCAATACCTTGGGTTGCCTCCCAAGAAGCGCTTGATTTAAGGTCGCTAGCTGGACCATGATGCGTGGGATCACTCAATGCACCTCGAATATCGAGGAGTGCTCGTCACATCCATAATAAAGCTCTTCCAAAAAGGTGCCGGTTCCTAACTTCACTGGCAAATGGTAAGATCTCCCTCGTACAAGCTTGTACGGTTTGATTCTCACCGGAATTCGTCTAGACTTCCTGCACTTCAATGGGACATTCCTCGTGTTCCATCCTTTCCTTGATCGAGAAAATAGTTTCTCGAGAATCGTAGCAGCTTCCCCATCTATAGCTTGGGGATGGTATAGGGTCCTGAGCATGCGAGGGACCCCATACTTGAACGAAAGACACTTCATCACCTTAGTGGTGAAGCGCTTGCAAACTCCACTCCTTATAATCCAAGGAGCATCTTCTTCCAACAGTTTCATGGAAGGTTTCATCTTGATCTTAGGAGGTTCTTTCGGAAGAGACCTCCAACTCTCCGGTGCTTTCCTGAAAAATTCAGAAATTTTAATAGGAATTTTAAATAAAGTAGGAGAATGTACCTTGCAAAGTTCTCCAAAGCTTGAGACAAGTTTCATGTTGGGTTGATAATCCACACACGAAATCTCTCTCACTTCAGCTGGTCTTTCTTCCACCTTGACCACAATCTCAGTAATTTGGCCAAAGTCTTCTGCATCTGCCTCTTCCGGTTCTACAGGTTCTTCTTTCATGTCGACCGAGGTCTCTTCCACCTCGACCGAGGTCTCAACAGTCAGATCGAGACCTTCCATATCCTCCTCTTCCTCAGAAGTTTCAGGAGAATTTTCTAGTTCGACTGGGGGAATGCTTGGAACGTGCAACACTTCCTTATGCTCCTCTTGCGGCCTAGCATAGGATAGGGTGCTTTCCTTGAGCTCCGTCACCTTCTTCATCAACTTCTCCAACCTAGATTCGAGAGAGACTTCAAGAGGTTGCTCATAAGTCTTTTTAGGGACATTCAGTTCATCCCACATCGCAAGCTCACGCTGAATGGCCTCTTCTCTTTCCCATTCATTGTAGAACCAATAGAAGGAGTACTTCTCCTCCAAGTATTCATAATGATCTGCCCTAGCGCTTTGTCTTGCTATCCAAGCTGGATCAAACATAGCCATCAGAAATCCTGAAAACTACAAAACTCATAGAAAGAGTAGTTAGTAGCAACAGGGGCAAGTGCCCCGAAAGCAAACCGTAACCGGATCGGTCTAGACCAAGTCCCCGGCAACGGCGCCAAAAACTTGTTCGCTCCAAACGGTGTGTGCAAGCTTTAAATTTATAACCCTAGACTTAAGCTTAAAACAAGGATGCGAACCCGCAATGTACGGGTCAATCGTAGTAAAAGCAAGAAAATTCCAGGGGTCGATCACAGGGACTCGGTGAAACAAAGTCAATACGGTATGCTAATGTCAATGCTAACCACAAGAGCAATTAACACAATCAAAGATGAATAAGAAGTCAATAAAGCAAACATGCAATTCTAGGGATTAAAGCATCAAGTTGTGGTTCCAACTCAAGATCTATAGATAGGCGGACAAAGCTGAGATTTTTGCGTGGGGAAGGTGTTACTAAAGTGGAGTAGATCACCGGGTAAGTCTCACTACGCACTAATCCTGAACTGTAACTCCTATTACCGGGTAAGTCTCAAGGAATCAAGATAAAGAACTATAACCTCAAACTAACATACCGTCTAAGGGAATAGAATTAACCTTTACCGGGTAAGTCTCAGGCTAACTCACAAAGATGGGATGGAAGCACACTCAAACCCCAATAAAGGATAAACCTTTATTACCTACACTTATGATCGTTGGTACACAAACTAAGGAATTACCGAGTAAGTCTCATCCTAAGCTTGCATTGAACCAGGGAGGTGTAATAAGAATAGGATTTAGCAAACTTTAACACTTAACTTTCTGTTTAGGTTCGGATAAGTCACCTCGGTCAGAAGAATTCCACCCCGGCCGAGATGTTCATCAACCGAGCGAGATGCTTAGGGTTAAGGTTAAAGACTCGAACTTTCAGGATCCTACTGGAATCTAAGATTATTCTATCATTGTTTATCCCACAACCTTCAGCTAATCACCCTAGAATCACACAATGAAATTAGCCACTCGTCATCATAATGAAAGTATTAAAATATATGGGAAGAAAGTGAATATTTGAACAAAGAAGAATTTAATGAAAAGACTTCAATAAATGAATCAAATATCACAACAAAGCGTTCCTTGGATAATAATCCAAATAGACAAGACAACAATTGAGGGAATTGAAGACAATCTTACAAAACCCTTCAAAAAGCTATAAAAGGTATGATCTTCAATCTTCCTTCAACCTTCAAAAAGGTTCTTCGAAAACTCCCAAATTGGAGTATGCTACTGCTGCTGCTGCTATAAACCCTGATCGACGGTATAGCGTGATTTTTGGTGTAGGCGGGGGTTGTATGCGAGATGTTGGATTTGTGGAAATCCAACCCTTTTTATAGGAAAATAACCCTCCAAAGATAAAATATCTTAGAAAGATATCTTCCCATAAAAATAGGTAAAATATATGATTATGCATATCTCCTTCCTTCCAGGAGCCAAGCCCAAAAATATAAGATCACTTTCCAAATTTAAAAGATCTCTTCCAAGAATAAAATATTCTCGCCGCGTCCTAGGTGTTCGCCTCGGTCGAGTCGGCGTCTCTGGATCACCTCGGTCGAGGTGAATCTGCGGTCAACCAAGGTGACTCACGACAGAATGTGAAATCTCTCGAATCTGCTCCAAAGTAAAACTTTAATCCATGGCTATGCTCCCTGGATGTAGCTCCAAATGACTCATGACTCCTTTTGCTCCTTTTTGATGCAAAACGTACCATATTACCTGCAATTACAACGAAACTAGGTGTAGACCTCGATTCTCGCAAAGGTAGATGAAATGGTAGTAAAATCACATAATGTACATACAAACATGCAGATTATGAAAGGTAAAACGTCCAAACAAACCCCAAAATATAGACTATAATTCATGCTATCACTTACCCGGTAATTCCTTAGTTTGTGTACCAACGATCATAAGTGTAGGTAATAAAGGTTTATCCTTTATTGGGGTTTGAGTGTGCTTTCATCCCATCTTTGTGAGTTAGCCTGAGACTTACCCGGTAAAGGTTGATTCTATTCTCTTAGATGGTGTGTTAGTTTGAGGTTATAGTTCTTTATCTTAATTCCTTGAGACTTACCCGGTAATAGGAGTTGCGGTTTAGGATTAGTGTGTAGTGAGACTTACCCGGTGATCTACTCCACTTTAGTAACACCTTCCCCATGCAAAAAACCTCAACTTTGTCCGCTTATCTTTAGATCTTGAGTTGGAACCACAACTAGAAGCTTTAATCCCTAGAATTGCATGTTTGCTTTATTGACTTCTTATTCATCTTTGATTGTGTTAATTGCTCTTGTGGTTAGTATTCACGAAGCTTACCGTTATTGACTTTGTTTCACTGAGTCCCTGTGATCGACCCCTGGAATTTCTTGCTTTTTACTACGATTGACCCGTACACTGCGGGTTCGCATCCTTGTTTTAAGCTTAAGTCTAGGGTTATAAATTTAAAGCTTGCACACACCGTTTGGAGCGAACAAGTTTTTGGCGCCGTTGCCGGGGACTTGGTCTAGACCGAGCCGGTACGGTTTGCTCTTGGGGCGCTTGCCCCCGTGTCATCTAACCACTCCACTTGAGTGACTTTTGCAGGTTCTTTCTTAGGTATATGCGAAGAACCCGCACTGGGAAGGAAATCGTTCCTTACGATCCCGAACCAGAAAAGACATACAAGCGACGCTTAAGAGAAGCGAAGATGGCCCAACAAGATGAGCGCGATCTTGCGGCCTAATTGAAAGAGACGCTAGAGCTGCTACGTCTCAGCAAGGAAGAACTAAGGCAAGAGAAAGAAGAGAATCGCACCAGGACTGCAGCAATCGAAGCGGAGATAGCAGTCATACGAAACCAGATCCTACAACCACCGAGGGAAGATCCTCCTGTTGATCCTCGACCGATGCAGGATCCAGTAGTTGACCCTCGACCGAGGCAGGTTCCAGTACCTGACGCCCCGGCCGATGTACTTCCACCTCGAAGGCCAGTCCGAGATGTTCTTCTTGCAGGAATACCACAAAACCTAGGTCAAAAGATGGACCCTAATCAACAACTGAGGCGTCCAAGAGTGAACCTAGGAGATCCAGCGGATCATGATTACGAACTTCGACCGCAAGTTCTATCCATGATTCGCCAATGCCAATTCGGAGGGCTAGAGAAGGAGTCACCACATCAACATCTTCAAAACTACGAGATCTTGATGGAAACCTTGCGACCTTCCAGAATCGAAAATAACAATTACAAGCTAAGACCTTTTTACTTTTCTTTAAAAGATAGAGCTCTTACTTGGTATCAATCTCTTCCTCCAGGTAAAATTAGCACATGGGAGGAGATGACTACGGAATTCTTAACCAAATTCTTTCCCCCCTCGAAGACAGCTGAAATGAGAGGGAAGATCAATGCTTTCATTATGAAGGACAAGGAGAGCTTGTCCAAATCTTGGGAGCGGTTCAAGGATATCCTTTTGGATTTCCCACATCATGGGATTCCAAAGATCGAGTTGTTGGAGATCTACTTCAAAGGACTGGACGGAAGCACCCAGTTCAATCTCCAACTACTCTCCGCCGGTACCTTCATGGACATGGCGATTGATGAGGCTTGGGACTTCATTGAGAAGCAAGCCTTGCACATGGAGAAATATACCCACCAAGGAGCTGAAGGTGGAGTTAAAAGAGTCAACTTTCAAGAGACTCAATCCAACAACAATCAACTCACGTCTTTGAAGAATGACGTGAAGCAATTGAAGGAACTCTTGGTTGCTCAAACCAAGAAGGAAGAGCAAGGGCAAAGGAACAACAAAAACAACAACGGGTACCGTAACAACAACAACGGTCCCCGAAACAACAACTACAACAACAACAATAGAGGATCCAATAGCAACAATTGGAGGGCGAACAACCAAAATCACGGTAACAATCGTTCAAACTCCAACTCTAACGATTCCTCTAACCCTTTCCTCTCTTCCCCTTCTTCTTCTTCTACTCCATTAAAGAGCCAGGAGCAAGGATCAAGTTCGTCTCAGCCGGAAAAGAAAGACGCAGTTCTGGAGGCTATCTTGATCAAGCTTAGTGCTATGGAGACTTCTATGACTTCATTTTCGAGGGCCCAAAAGTCCTTCGAACAACAACTTGCAAGTAGTGCGAATGAAGCGCCAAGAGATCCAGGGAAGCTTCCAGCAAAGACGGAAAGCAACCCTAAGGGCCAGATCATTGCCATAACGACGAGGAGTGGACTCAAAACTGCAGATCCAGTACCTCGTTCGACGCAGACCACCTCGGTCCAGATCCAGTCGAAGAACACCTCGACCGAGATGCCAACCGAGGCGGAGCAACAGAAAGCAGGAGGGACAACTGAAACTTATACTCCACCTCCTGCATACAAACCACCACTTCCATTCCCTCAGTCCAGAGCCAGAGCACATCTAGACAAGCACTTTGGTAAGTTTCTTGACTTGATGAATAAGCTACATATTAATATTCCTTTCCTTGATGCTATTTTAGGTATGCCCGCCTATGGGAAGTTCTTAAAAGAAATCTTATCAAGGAAGAGGAAGCTGGAGGATGTTGGTGAAGTTAGGATGACATCTAAATCTTCGGAGCTCATACAAATCATGAAGGAGAAGATGCCACCTAAATTGAGAGATCCCGGCTCATTTTGCATCCCCATTCAAGTTGGGGATGTCACTTGTGAAGCCCTTTGTGATCTAGGAGCCAGCGTGAGCATCATCCCGCTGGAGCTACGCGTAAAGATCGGTCTTGGAGAGCCTAAGCCGGTCAAGATTCGACTTTATATGGCGGATCGCTCCATCACCCATCCCGTGGGCATCTTGGAGGACGTTCCGGTCAAGTTAGGTAACTTCTATCTACCAATAGATTTTGTTGTACTTGACATTCCCGCAGATTATCCTGTTCCTATTATTCTTGGGAGACCATTTCTAGCAACTTCGGGTTGCAACGTTGATTGCAAGAACGCCAAGTTGAAATTCAACGTTTGTGGCGATGAGGTGGAGTTCGCACTACTTGCAGCCATGAAAGGGGAGCAACTAACTGATGATATCTTCAACATCTACGATGAAGAAGAATCAAGAGAATTGTTGAGCTCTATCCTTATTAACGATCCACTCGAAAGAGTTATTAGCTTCAGTTTAATGGAGGAAGGTATAGATGCTTCTTGTGATGCAGATATACGGAGCTTAAAGGCACTGGAAGAGGATCCAGGAGCTAAAACTGAGAAGCTAATCCAGGAGACGAAGATCTCCAGTTTCGGTTCCAGTTGCAGTACCTCGACCGAGGCACCTCCTGGACTGAGCGAGGCGACTGAAGAACATCTCGGTCAACGCCTCTGCGCCTCGACCGAGGTCGATGGCGAGACAATTCCGACTGAGACTTCCGAAAGTCCAGTTTCTGACACCACTCTACTGGAAGGAGGAAGCAAGGATCCCTCTCTGAAAGCACCCCCAGTTGTGGAGCTTAAACAACTCCCTAGTCACTTCAGGTATATCTTTCTTGGACCGGATTCTACTTATCCCGTTATTGAAAGTGCTTCCCTTACCGAATCTGAATTGTCTAAGTTAATACATGTCCTGAGAAAGCATCGAAAGGCTATAGGTTATACCACGGATGATCTTATTGGCATTAACCCTTCTTTCTGCATGCATAGAATTCTAATGGAGGATAATCATAAGACTTCACGGGAACCTCAAAGACGGTTAAATCCGATCATGAAAGAGGTTGTGAAGAAAGAAATTCTTAAGTTGTTGGATGCAGGTATTATATATCCTATCTCGGACAGCAAGTGGGTTAGCCCGGTGCATGTCGTTCCGAAGAAAGGAGGGATGACTGTTGTGACGAATAAGAACAACGAGTTGATCCTAACGAGGACCGTTACGGGCTGGAGGGTTTGCATTGATTATAGGAAGCTGAACACGGCGACTCGGAAAGATCATTTTCCGCTTCCCTTCATCGATCAAATGCTCGAACGGTTGGCCCAGCATTCACACTTTTGCTACTTGGACGGCTATAGTGGATTCTTCCAGATTCCTATCCATCCGGATGATCAGGAGAAGACCACTTTTACTTGTCCTTGGGGGACGTTTGCCTATCGGAGGATGCCATTTGGATTGTGCAATGCACCCGCTACCTTCCAGGGATGCATGATGGCTATCTTTTCCGAGTACATAGAGGAGATCATGGAGGTATTCATGGATGATTTTTCTGTATATGGTTCCTCTTTTGATGATTGCCTATCTAACCTTTCTCTAGTGCTTAAAAGATGTGAAGACACTAACCTTGTTCTGAATTGGGAGAAGTGTCATTTTATGGTTAATGAAGGCATTGTACTAGGACACCTCGTTTCTAATCGAGGTATTGAGGTCGATCGAGCTAAGATCGAGACTATTGAGAAACTCCCTCCTCCTTGTTCAGTTAAGGGTGTGAGGAGTTTTCTCGGGCATGCAGGTTTCTACAGGAGATTCATCAAGGACTTCTCTAAGACTTCTAAACCTCTAACTAACCTCTTGAATAAAGATGTTATCTTTGAGTTTTTGCAGGAGTGTCTTGATGCTTTTTATAGGATTAAGGAAGCGTTGATCTCCGCTCCCATTATCCAACCTCCTGATTGGACCTTGCCCTTTGAGATCATGTGTGACGCTAGTGATGTAGCCGTAGGAGCGGTGCTTGGACAGAAGAAGGATGGCCGGACCACCGCCATTTACTATGCTAGCAAGACGCTAGATGTAGCCCAACGCAACTACACTACTACCGAGAAGGAGTTATTGGCGGTTGTATATGCTTTCGAGAAGTTTCGTTCCTATCTAGTGGGGGCGAAAGTCATTGTCTACACCGACCATGCAACCATTCGTTACTTATTAGCTAAGAAAGATGCCAAGCCGCGCCTTATTCGATGGATTCTCTTGCTTCAAGAGTTTGACCTAGAGATCCGCGATAAGAAGGGACCCGAGAACTCCGTTGCGGATCACCTCAGCCGGCTACCAGAATCTTCCCGCGAGACGGATAACCCACCCATAGACGATTCATTCCCCGATGAGCACTTACACTTGTTGGAGCGTTTGATGGATTTACTTACTTCACCCCACGATGGAGGTGAAGTATGGGGTGAGGGCACCTCCCATCACATTTGAGATACATCATGGTCCAGCTAGGGACCTTAAATCAAGCGCTTCTTGGGAGGCAACCCAAGGTATTGCTTTCTTTTCCCGTTTTCTAGTCTAATTTAGATAGTTTTTGTTTTTGTTTTTGCTTTGCTTTGCTTTGTTTTTGGCGTTCTGGACAGACAACAGGGAATATCTAAGGAAGGAGCATAACTGGAAGGATAGAAGTTCGAGATTTTGAGAAGACATAAGCATCTCGGTTACTGTCAAAGTACCTCGACCGAGACAATTCTTGAGCAACCGAGGCGACTAGGGTTTTCTGCAGAGCCACCTCAGTCCGTACCACCTCGGTCCAGTCGAGACCATCTCGACCGAGGTGACAGCAGATCCAGGAACAGTATAAAAGGGGGAAAATTTTATTTTTACCTTTTACTTCCTTCGACTCGACCGCGGCGCTTCTCACCTCGCTTCCTCAGTTTTTGCTCGTTTTCGAAGATTTCCGCTTCCAAACTGCGATTGAAGGGTAGAGGATCCTATTGCAAGTGCAGATCTACGAAGAAATCGAACGAATCGACCGAAACAAGGTAAAAACAGTCGAAACCCTAACTCGTTCATTCGCTTCGATTTGGGCTTTGGTTGCCCTTGATTCTGCTGAGAAAAGGCTTAAGTACCCCATAGGAAGCAATTGTAGTGATTTTTGGGGGAACAGAACTGGATTTTTGAGATTGGAATCGTAAACTGTTGCGCCTCGGTCCAGTCGAACTGCATCTCGACCGAGGTGATTCTTGAGGATTGTCAGCGACAGAGGTGATCTGACAGTAGTTAAATGAAAATGAGTTCCGATCGTCGCCTTGCCCTCAGAGATAGATCCTCACCTTCCCCTTCTTCTTCTTCTTCCCGACCTTACCGCCCGGTGATCCACGAGAGATGCCGGGTAGATTATGAGCGCATAGCTAGCCGTCCAGTTATTGCACCACGTTTTCTGGACGTGTCAGCTTTTGATTGCCTAGGGTTAGATGGAGACCTTAGGAGGATGATTGCCATTGTTGGGCTGGATCAGTTTACTGAGATCCGAGCCCCAGCCTACTTGGAGCCGACCCTAGAGTTCGTTAGCTCCTTTTCCTACCTTCCCACAGAGCGGTCTGTGAAGTACCGGTTGATGAACCGGAACTTCATAGTTCCTTTAGAGGTTTGGAGAGAGATTTTCGGCTTTACTAAGCCCACCGCCACTGACTTCCCCTCCCGATCTGTAGCTAGGGAGTTCTGGGGGCAGATTGCCCATATTATTGAGCATGTAGATAGATGGCGCCCTGGAGATTCCAGGGAGAAGGTCATCTTCCACCCAGCCTTCAGATTAGCCCATAGGATATTCAACGAGACACTTCTGGCGCGTACTGAGACGCCCCAGAAGATCCGACAGGGCGAGCTCTTCAGTCTTTACTGTATGGTCATGGGGGGTTTCCCAGACTTTGGCTTGATCTTGACAGAGGACCTGCACAGGATCCAGGCTAAAGCGAAGGGAGACATTTGCTGCGGAGGTCTAGTCACCCACATAGCTACTTTTCACGGGATGGACCTCAGTGCTTGTACGATGGCGGCGGCTCCGAAGCCGCTAGGACTTCAGGAGATGATCACACGGAGGATTTTGGTTCCCCGTGGTCTGACCACTCCGTATGTTGCTATGCCGTGGGAGTGGACTGCGCCACAGGGGATCCGCTGGTCTGCCCAGTTCACAGTTTTTGATCCACATTATTGGCAGACAGCTTGGGCTCCGCTGATGGAGGATCATAGGGAGGCAGCAGCTGCCCCAGCTGAGGATGAGGAGGAGGAGGATGACGATGACGAGGAGACAGTAGACGAGAGAGATGGTGGAGTCCCGATGGATATAGGGACACATACTGCAGGGATGAGCGCGCCGCCGATCATAGATCTTGATGATGACGATGAGACGGAGCCTGCACCAGCTGAGACTTCTCCAGTCAGACCTGCTAGACGCAGGAGGCACGGAGTGAGAGATCGAGCTGCCCACAGACGGATCAATGACCTGACGGATCAGGTTATTGACTCGTATGCTGCATTATCGCTGGATATCCGCGAGATGCAGGAGCGGCAGCACTATCAGCACATTATGGCCCAGCTTCAGTTCGAGCGTGTCATGGGTTACCCGTTCGACCCGACGCAGTATCCGTACGCGCCACCACCACCACCACCGGATCGAGACTATTGAGGAGCTGCAGGATTTTCTTTATTATACTTTTTATGCAGTTCAGCTATTTATCCGGTGAGTACTCTTATTTCCAGACTTATATTGACCCACTGGGACAGTGTGTCCCAAGTATGGGGTGTTTGTATTTATGTGATGACTTCGATGTACTTATTTGACTATTTTGATGTATGACATTATCGGATATTTTATTTATGCTTCACTTCTGCATTTATATGATTATCTGATATTACATGCATACCTACAGGTTATTTGATTGAGAAAAACGTCGAAACCGAAAAAAAAAATGGTTTTTTTAAAAAAAAAAAAAATTTCGACCTCGACCGAGTCAGTCTTGGCCAAACGAGGCGTTTCACCTCGGTTGAACCAAGAACACCTCGACCGAGGTGTGTTAACTGAGAGTTTTCGAAAACGATTTTTTTTGTGTTGCTTATCTGGATATGATCTCAGTGAAGATCTTGTTTACTGACTGGTTTTAAATTCTTTATGTGTTTGAAAGGTTTTATAATATGTTTAAGTTGCTAAATGCTTTGTTTGAAATTATTGGCATGTTTAATACTTTGTTTTTATCCAAATTATGTTGAATTTGAAGGTTGACACCACAAGATAAGTTCTCTCACTTTCTTCCTGGAAAGACCAAGGCAATTCATTCTCTTCTTCTTCTTCTTCTTGATCATGCTTAGCCCCTCATATACATTTTGCCTCCCTTTACCTATCCGGGAATTTGGAAGCAAGCGAAGTGGTGAAAGCAAGTGAAGTAAAGTTGAGAAGTGGCTGGAAGTGAAAGTTTTAGAAATCAATAATAGGTTTGGGGAAGTCAATCATGAAGATGAGTAACTCGGCACCATTCACATAGCCGGGTGTTTGTGTCTTGCCAAAGTCGGATTGAGCGATATTCCTAACGGGTCATGGTATGTGCATCAAGGGTTTGATGCATCTCAAGAAATTTATGATTGCTGATTTCCTAGGCTTCGGTTATTGTGCACCTCTATCCATGCATCCCAAAAAGTAAAGTAAAAAGAAAAAGTGTGAAATAAGCAAAGCTTATTGGTGGAAGATGTTGCAAGTCAAAGTGAAAGTGAAGTTCATCCTTTTCCCGGATTCTAGCACCACATTACCTTACATACATCCCTACCCTACACGTTTCTTGACCTTTTCTTTTGGGAAGCCCTTGAGACCTTGAGCTTGTTGATTGACTTAGTGGTTTAAATCGGATTATACATGATTAATTTTGATAATTATGACTTATTATGCATTCTATGATTTTATGCAAAGATGAACAACTTTCCTATATTTATAAAATGTTTTGAACATATTGAGTTTTTAAATTCCATGAAGTATTCTCTTAGAGTGATCTATGATTGTAACACACCATAAAATGCTTTTGAAAGACTTTTCATTGATTTTTATGACTATTAATCCATTCTATCTTGTCTTCTATATGAGGAACTTGCTTGGGGACAAGCAAGGGCTAAGTATGGGGTATTTTGATAGCATGAATTATAGTTTATATTTTAGGGTTTGTTTGGACATTTTATCCTCAATAATCTGCATGTTTGTATGTATTATATGTGATTATATTACCATTTCATCTACCTTTGCGAGAATCGAGGTCTACACCTAGTTTTGCTGTAATTGTAGGTAAAATGGCGCGTTTTGCATCAAAAAGAAGCAAAAGGAGTCATGAGTCATTTGGAGCTACATCCAGGGAGCATAGCCATGGATTAAAGATTCACTTTGGACCAGTTTTTAGAGATTTCACATTCAGTTGTGACTCACCTCGGTTGACCAGAGATTCATCTCGACCGAGGTGATCCAGAGACGCCGACTCGACCGAGGCGAACACCTAGGACGCGGCGAGAATATTTTATTCTTGGCTGAGATCTTTTATCTTTGGAAAGTGATCTTATATTTTTGGGCATGGCTCCTGGAAGGAAGAAGATCATATATTTTACCTATTTTTATGGGAAAAGATCTTTCTAAGATATCTTATCTTTGGAGGGTTATTTTCCTATAAAAGGGGTTGGATTTCCACAAATCCGCATCACGCTATACCGTCGATTAGGGTTTATAGCACGCAGCAGCAGCAGCATACTCCAATTGGGGAGTTTCGAAGAACCTTTTTGAAGGTTGAAGAAAGATTGAAGTCTATAGCTTTTATAGCTTTTTGGAGGGTTTTGTAAGATTGTCTTTAATTCCCTCACTTGTTGTCTTGTCTTGTTGGATTGATATCCAAGGAACGCTTTGTTGTGATATTTGATTCAGTTATTGAAGTCTTTTTCATTAAATTCTTCTTGTTCAAATATTCACTTTCTTCCCATATATTTAATACTTTTATAATGATGATGAGTGGCTAATTTCCTTGTGTGATTCTAGGGTGATTGGCTGAAGGTTGTGGGAAAAACAATGATAGAATAATCTTAAATTTCAGTAGGATCCTGAAAGTTCGAGTCTTTAACCTTAACCCTAAGCATCTCGTTCAGTCGATGAACATCTCGGCCGGGGTGGAATTTGGCTCACCGAGGTGACTTATCTGATCCTAAACTGAGAGTTAAGTGTTAGAGTTTGCCAAATCCTATTCTTATTACACCTTTCTGGTTCAAAGCAAGCTTAGGATGAGACTTACCCGGTAATTCCTTAGTTTGTGTACCAACGATCATAAGTGTAGGTAATAAAGGTTTATCCTTTATTGTTGTTTGAGTGTGCTTTCATCCCATCTTTGTGAGTTAGCCTGAGACTTACCCGGTAAAGGTTGATTCTATTCTCTTAGATGGTGTGTTAGTTTGAGGTTATAGTTCTTTATCTTAATTCCTTGAGACTTACCCGGTAATAGGAGTTGCGGTTTAGGATTAGTGTGTAGTGAGACTTACCCGGTGATCTACTCCACTTTAGTAACACCTTCCCCATGCAAAAAACCTCAGCTTTGTCCGCTTACCTTTAGATCTTGAGTTGGAACCACAACTAGAAGCTTTAATCCCTAGAATTGCATGTTTGCTTTATTGACTTCTTATTCATCTTTGATTGTGTTAATTGCTCTTGTGGTTAGTATTCACGAAGCTTACCGTTATTGACTTTGTTTCACCGAGTCCCTGTGATCGACCCCTGGAATTTCTTGCTTTATACTACGATTGACCCGTACACTGCGGGTTCGCATCCTTGTTTTAAGCTTAAGTCTAGGGTTATAAATTTAAAGCTTGCACACACCGTTTGGAGCGAACATCAGATCTCAAGAATCACCTCGGCTGAGGCGCAGGTCGACTGGACCGAGGTGAGAAGCTGTTCTATTTCAACTCTCTATAATTCAGTTCTTTTCCCCCGATTTCACTATAAATTGTTCCTAAGGGGTACTTAAGCCTTTTTCAACAGAAATCAATGGCAACCAAAGCAAATTTCTACCAAAAACAGTAAAGAGAAGGAGTTAGGGTTTCGACTTTTTACCCCAAATTCGGTCGATTTGAGGCGTTTTTATTGCAGATTATTGCTTGCAATCGGTTCCCCTAGCCTTTCCTCGCAGAATGGAAGCAAAAATCGTTGAAAACGATCGTGAAACGAAGAAAACGAGGTTGGGATGCGCCGCGGTCGAGGGGTGAGTTGGGAGGGAAAGAGAGAGAAGTTGTTCCCCTTTTATACCCCTCGCCGATTCTGCTGTCACCTCGGTCGAGATGGTCCCGACTGGGCCGAGGTGATACGGACCGAGGTGGATTGTTGTCAGCCCTAGTCGCCTCGGTTGCTTAAGAATCATCTTGGTCGAGGTGCTGTGACAACAACCGAGATGTGTCTCAGTCAAACTCCGTCTTCTCAATTTCTCGAACTTCTGTCTTTCCAGTGTTGCTCTTGGGTTGTATTCCTTCCTTAGAAATTACCTAGTTTTTGTCTAGGACGCCAAAAACAAAGCAAAGCGAAGCAAAAGCAAACTATCTAAAACTAGACTAGAAATGGGAAAAAGAAAGCAATACCTTGGGTTGCCTCTCAAGAAGCGCTTGATTTAAGGTCGCTATCTGGACCGTACGGCATCCCTAAACAAGATATAGTGGTGCAATCTCCTCAACCTGGACTTCCGGTTGGTATTTCTTAAGTCTATGACCATTCACCTTGAAGCTTCCACTTGTTTCTCCCAAAATCTCAACTGCACCATAAGGGAAAACATGTTTCACAACGTAAGGTCCTGTCCATCTAAATTTCAACTTACCTGGAAAGAGGCAAAGGCGGGAGTTGAAGAGTAGAACTAAATCTCCTTCTTTGAAATCCTTAGGAATGATACGCTTGTCATGCCATTTCTTTGTCCTTTCCTTGTAGATCTTGGCATTCTCATAAGCGCTCAAACGCAGCTCCTCCAACTCATTGATGTCCAATAGCCGCTTCTTACCGGCTTTTTTGATGTCGAAATTCAACCATTTCATCGCCCAATACGCTTTGTGTTCTAGCTCAACGGGCAAATGACAAGACTTCCCATATACCAAATTATAAGGGGTGGTACCAATGGGAGTCTTCAATGCGGTCCTGTAAGCCCAAAGAGCGTCGTACAACTTCATGGACCAATCCTTCCTCGTCCTAGAGACAGTCTTCTCCAAGATTGCTTTGATTTCTCTATTTGAGATCTCGACCTATCCACTAGTTTGAGGGTGATAAGGGATTGCTACCTTGTGGGCTACCCCATACTTCGATAGAAGTGCTTTAAACTTCCGGTTGATGAAATGTGTCCCTCCATCGCTGATGATGATGCGTGGAGTCCCAAAACGTGGAAAGATAGTCCTATTGAAGAACTTCACAACCACCATGACATCATTAGTGGGAGAGGCAATGGCTTCCACCCATCTAGAGACGAAATCGACAGCTAGGAGGATGTAGAGGTTTCCTCCGGACGATGGGAAAGGTCCCATGAAGTCAACTCCCCATACATCAAAAATCTCAACTTCTTGGATGTTGTTGAGTGGCATCTCGTTTCTCCTAGATAAGTTCCCTTTTCTTTGGCATGCATCACAAGAAACAATAAACGTTTGCACATCCTTAAATAATGTAGGCCAAAAGAAACCGGAACGTAATACCTTAGCGCATGTTTTGTGAGCGCTAGCATGTCCTCCACAAGGAAGTGAGTGGCAATGTCGTATGACACTAGTAACCTCATCTTCCGGAATGCATCTTCAGAACATCACATCCGGACCTCTCTTAAACAGTAGTGGTTCATCCCAATAGTAGTGGCTTACATCTTTAAAGAATTTCTTCCTTTGATCGTATGTTAATCCGGGCGGTATTTCTTGGCAAACAAGATAATTAACAATGTCAGTATACCAAGGTTCCTTCTTATCAGAAGTTTGGTGGAGAAAATGCTCCACCAACTGTGATTGAGATTCAGAAAAGGGAGTAGAAAGTTTGTTATTCTCAGTTAACAGTATCTCGCTTGCGACCTCGGTTGAGGTCCAAAGTGGGTGACCGAGATGTTCTTCAGCTAAGAACACCTCGCTTGGTCCAGAAGGTGCCTCGGTCGAGGAACTGCAACTGGAACCGAAACTGGAGATTTTCTTCTCCTGGATTAGTTTTTCAATCTTAGCTCCTGGATCTTCTTCCAGTGCCTTTAAGCTCCGTATATCTACATCACAAGAAGCATCTATACCTTCCTCCATTAAGCTAAAACTAATAACTCTTTCAAGAGGGTCGTTAATAAGGATAGAGCTCACCAATTCTCTTGATTCTTCTTCATCATAGATGTTGAAGATATCATCCTCCAGCGGCTCTCCTTTCATTGCAGCAAGCAATGCAAACTCTACTTGATCTCTTCCAATGTTGAATTTCAACTTGGCGTTCTTAAAATCCACATTGCAACCCGAAGTTGCTAGAAATGGTCTCCCGAGAATGATAGGAACGGGATAATCTGCGGGAATATCAAGCACAACAAAGTCTATAGGTAAATAGAAGTTACCTAACTTAACCGGAACATCTTCCAAAATACACACGGGGTGGGTAATGGAGCGGTCCGCCATGTATAGCCTTATCTTCACCGGCTTGGGCTCTCCAAGTCCGATCTTCACACATAGCTCCAGCGGGATGATGATCACGCTGGCTCCTAGCTCACACAAGGCTTCACAAGTCACATCCCCAACTTGAATAGGAATGCAAAATGAGCCGTGATCTCTTAATTTGGGTGGCATCTTTTCCTTCATGATTTGAATGAGCTCCAAGGATTTAGATTCCATCCTTACTTCACCAAAGTCTTCCAGCTTCCTCTTCCTTGATAGAATCTCTTTTAAGAACTTCCCATATGCGGGCATCCCTAGAATAGCATCAAGGAAAGGGATGTTAATATGTAATTTATTCATCAAGTCAAGGAACTTACCAAAGTGCTTGTCTAGATGTTCTCTGGCCCTTGACCAGGGGAATAGAAGTGGTGGTTTATAAGCAGGAGGTGGAACATAAACTTTAGATTTCTCCTCCGCTTTCTGAGGCTCCACCTCGGTTGGTACCTCGGCCGAAGTGTTCTTCGACTGTACCTGGACCGAGGTGTTCTTCATCTGCACTGGCATCGACCTAGGCACTGGATTTGCGGTTTTCAGTCCACTTCTCGTCATTATTGCCATGATTTGTCCCTTGCGGTTGCTCTCTGTCCTGGCTGAGAGCTTCCCTGGATCTCTTGGCGCTTCATTCGCCTTATCAAAGAATTGTTGTTCTAAGGCTTTTTGTGCCTTCGAAAATGAAGTCATGGACGTCTCCATAGCATTGAGCTTGATCAAGATGGCCTCCAGCACTGCATCTTTCTTTTCTGGCTAGGACGAACTTGATCCATGCTCCTGGCTCTTCAATGGAGTAGAAGAAAAACAGAGGAAAAGATTAGAAGAATTATTCGAATTTGAGTTAGAGTAAGGGTTACCCGGATTTTGGTTGTTGGATCTCCAATTGTTGCTGTTGGATCCTCTATTGTTGTTATTGTTGTTGTTCCGGGAACCTTGATTATTGTTCCTTGACCCTTGATATCCTCCCTCTTCCTTTTTGGTGTGAGCAACCAAAAGGTCCTTTAATTGCTTCACATCATTCTTGAGGGAGGTGAGTTGATTATAATTTGATGGAACTTCTTGGAAGTTGACTTTCTTAACTCCACCTTCATCTCCTTAGTGGGAGTATTTCTCCATGTGAAAGCTTGTTTCTCAATGAACTCCCAAGCTTCATCAATCGGCATGTCCATGAACGTGCCGGCGGATAGTAGTTGAAGGTTGAATTGGGTAGCTCCATCCAATCCCTTGAAGTATATCTCCAACAACTCTATCTTTGGAATCCCATGATGTGGGCAATCCAAAAGAATGTCTTTAAATCTCTCTCATGACTTGGACAAACTCTCCTTGTTCTTCATGATAAATGCATTGATCTTCCCTCTCATTTCAGCGGTTTTAGAGGGGGAAAAGAATTTTGTTAAGAACTCCGTCGTCATCTCCTCCCAGGTGTTGATCTTTCCGGGAGGAAGAGACTGATACCAAGTAAGCGCCCTGTCCTTCAAAGAAAAGTAAAAAGGCCTTAGCTTGTAATTGTTATTTTCCGCTCTTGAAGGTCTCAAGGTCTCCATCAAAATCTTATAATTCTATAAATGTTGATGCAGAGACTCCCTCTCTAAACCTCCAAACTGGCACTAGCGGATCATGGAAAGAACTTGCGGTCGAAGTTCATAATCATGTTCCGCTAGATCACCTAGGTTGACTCCTGGATGCCTCACTTGCTGGTTTGGGTCCATCCTCTGCCCTAGGGTCTGTGGAATACCTGCAAAAAGAGCATCTCGGACAGTTATCCGAGGTGGAAGTATCTTGGACGGGGCAAATGGAGCGGGGTCCTGCCTCGGTCGAGGGTCTGGAACTGGGTCTTGCCTCGGTCGAGGATCTGGATTCGGTCGTGGTAGATATTGGTCCCGTAAAGCTGCCATATCTGCTTCGATCGCCTCCGTCCTTACACGAGTTTCTTCCTTTTCCAGCCGCAGTTCTTCCTTGATGAGGCGTAGTTGTTCCAGCGCCTCCTTCAATTTGGCCTCAAGATCGCGATCGTCTTGGTTGGCCATCTTAGCTTCTTTCAAACGTCTTTTGTATGTCTTTTCTGGTTCGGGATCGTAAGGAACGATTTCCTTCCCAACGCGGGTTCTTCGCATAAACCTAAGGGAAAGAACCTGGGAAAGTCACTCAAGTGGAGTGGTTAGTAACAACAGGGGCAATTGTCCCCGGCAACGGCGCCAAAAACTTGTTCGCTCCAAACGGTGTGTGCAAGCTTTAAATTCATAACGAGGAAATATGATTAAACAAGGATGTGAACCCGCAGTATACGAATCAATTATAGTAAAAGCAAGACTTCCGGGGTGTCGATCTCAGGGATTTAGGTGAAACAAAGCAAGTATAGGTAGTCAATGCAACTACTAACCACAAAAGCGATTAAAGCAATCAAAGATGATAATAAAGTCAATTAAAGGAAATATACAATTCAAGGGATTAAAGCATCTAGTTGTGGTTCCAACTCAAGATCTAAGATAAAGCGGACAAAGCTGAGATTTTGCAAAGGGAAGGTGTTTCTGAAGAGGAATAGATCACCGGGTAAGTCTCACTACTCACAATCCCAATCCAAAGCTCCTATTACCGGGTTAGTATCCAGGTACTAAGGAAAGGAATTATAATCTCAAACCAACACACCAACTAAGGGAATAGAATCAACCTTTACCGGGTAAGTCTCAGGCTAACTCACAAAGATGAGATGAAGGCACACACAAACCCCAATAAAGGAGAAACCTTTATTATCTACACTTATGATCATGGGTAAACAAACAAAGGAATCACCGGGTAAGTCTCATCCTAGGCTTGCATTGAACCAGGAAAGGTGTAATAAGAATAGGATTTGACAAACTCTAACACTTAACTCTCAGTTTCGGATCAGAAAAGGTCACCTCGGTCAGTCAAGTTCCACCCCGGCCGAGATGTTCATCGACTGAACGAGATGTTCTAGGGTTAAGGATAAAGACTCGAGCTTTCAGGGTCCTACTGGGATTAAGATCATTCTATCATCGTCTTTCCCACAACTTTCAGCCAATCACCCTAGAATTGCACAAGGAAATTAGCCACTCATCATCATGAAAGCAATAATCAAATATATGAGAAGGGAATGAATATTTGAACACAAAAACCTTAAGAACAAGGCTTCAATAACTGAATCAAATATCAAATAAATCAGCGTTCCTTGGATCACAAATCCAATCAAGACAATGAAACAAAAGGAATCAAAGAAAATCTTACAAACTCCTTCAAAAGCTATAACAAGGCTATGGATCTTCCTTCCTTCAATCTTCGAACTTCCTTCAAACTTCCACGAAACCTTCCTAACTGCAGCGTAGAATGTGGTGTAGCGGGGATAGAGGGTTGCTGAATTAGTGGAAAATCCAACCCTTTATATAGGAGAATTATCTTCCAAAGATAATAATATCTTAAAAAGTTAATTTCCTATAAAATATATCTTATCTCTAAAATAGATCTCCCAAATATATGATCTTCCTTCCTGAAATCCAGCCCAAAAATATAAGATTTCTCCTTTCAAAAATAAAAGATTTCAGCCAAATAAAATATATCTAGCCGCGCCAGAGTGTTCGCCTCGGTCGAGACGCTCTTCAAGATCACTTTGGTCGAGGTGATACTGTAGCTGACCGAGGTGACTCTGGACTGAATGTGAAATCTCTCAAATCTGGTCCAAAGTAAATCTTCTTTTTTAATTCCTTGCTTCCCGAGACCTCTTTTAAGCTCCTAAATGTAGCTCCAATGACTCCTTAGCTCCATTTCGATCCAAAATGTGCCATTTTACCTACGATTACAACGAAACTTGGTGTAGACCTCGATTCCCGTAAAGATAGATGAAACGA
Organism: Fagopyrum esculentum; assembly: GCA_033239045.1. Lineage (NCBI taxonomy): Eukaryota > Viridiplantae > Streptophyta > Magnoliopsida > Caryophyllales > Polygonaceae > Fagopyrum > Fagopyrum esculentum. The sequence continues at coordinate 137,477,659 of BSUD01000001.1, read as the reverse complement.
CAATATAATCACATAATATACATCCATGCATGCAGATTATTGATGATAAAACGTCTAAACAAGTCCCAAAATATGGACAATAATACATGCTATCACATACTTCGGATTTCTCTATGCTAGAGACCTAATTTTATTGTCTTAGAGAACGCATATTCTAGGATTATACATTGCTTGATCCAGTTATTTGATTTTTGGAAGATTGATTCTTGAGATATCATTGTTCATGTTTGTGTTCTTATTGGTTGAATGCCATTCTTGATTTTCCTTCTTAATCTAGATTTGAATATGATGATGATTGTTGGATAAACCCCCCTGCGATTCTAGGATGAAGGGCTGATGGTTGTGGTATAGATGATGATATATTGAGCCTTAACAGATCGGACCTTGAGAGTTGTGAGACGAAACCCTCGAACGAGGCTTTCCATGGCCTGTTCTTCAAGAACCACGACCGTGGTTTCCTAAGATCTGCCCGTGGTTTCCTCTGTTTGGCTCGTTTCACTTTTGCCTTTATCCAAAGTTAAAGATTGCTTAAATCCTACCTTTGATAACCCTTTCAAATCCTTAGTGTTCGCTCTCAGACGTGTGTGTATGGTGAACGATATAGCTTTAAATTTATAACCTAAAATATTAGCCTGAAACAATATGCGAACCCATAGTGTATAGATTAATTGTAATAACAACAAATACTCCAGGGTCGAACACAAGGACTATGGTAAAACAAAGCACGGTAATTCAGGTTGTCAATCAAAAACAAGCAACAAAGCAAAGACATCAAAGATGATGTAATAATCACATAAAGAAAATGTAGATTCTAGATGTTAAAGCATCCAGTTATGGTTCCGACTCAAGATCTTAAAGGATAACGTGGACAAAGCTGAGGTTTGCAAAGGGAAGGTGTTTCTAAGGTGGGAATAGATCACCGGGTAAGTCTCACTACTCACTATCCCAAACCAAAAATCCTCTCACCGGGTAAGTCTCAAGGTACTAAGGAAAGGAACTATAATCGCAAACTATCACACCACCCAAGGGAATAGAACTAACCTTCACCGGGTAAGTGTCAGGCTAACTCTCAAAGATGAGATGAAGGCACACTCAAACCCTAATAAAGGATATACCTTTATTTCCTAACACTCATGATCTTGTATATACAAGCAAAGGAATCATCGGGTAAGTCTCATCCTAGGCTTGCGTATGGGCCAAGAAAGGTATAACAAGGATAGGATTTGACAAATGAAACCTGAACTAAAATAAGGATCAGGAAAAGGAACACCTCGTTCAGTTCATGTTCCATCTCGGTCGAGATGTTCTACAAACTGACCGATGTGAGGTTCGGTTAAGGTAAGGCTTGAGCTTTCAGGGTCCACTGGGGTAAAGGCTCATTCTTTCATCGTCTTTCCCACAACTTTCAGTCAATCACCCTAGAATCGCACAAAGAACTTAGCCAATAATCATCATGATAACAATAATCAAATATATGAAAAGGGAATCAATATTCAAACAAGAAAACCTTAACACAAAGGTCTCAATAACTCAATCAGGCAATCAATCAAACAATCAAACTGCATTCCTCAATCACAAATCAAAAGACAACAATCAAACAATCTAAGAAAACCTTACAACTTCCTTCAAAACCTTCAACTTTATCTTCGAAGCCAACTTCTTTCCTTCCTTCCTTGGAATATCTTCAATCTTCCAACTTCCATCAACTTCCAACTCTAAGACATGCTTCCATCCAGAAAATCCATCACAATATATAGGAGAATCACTTGCCAAAAATAAAAGATCCTCAGCCAAGAATAAAAGATCTCGTGGGTTGTGGGCTGTTCGCCTCGTCCAGCCCAACGGAAAGATCATCTCGGTCAAGGTGACATTGTAGCCATCCGAGGTGATCCTCGGCTACGTGTAAATCTCTCTAATCTGGTCCAAAATCAATCTTCTGTCCAACTTCCATGGTTTCAAAGCTTTTCTTGTAGCTCCTCAATGCTCCATAATGTAGCTCCAATGACTCCTTAGCTCCCTTAGCTCCATATCGCTCTAAAACGTGTTATTTTCCCTACAATCATAACAAAACTATGTGTAGACCTCGATTCTTGAAAAGCTAAACAATAAAACATAATGATCAAAGGATATACATCCATACATGTAGATTTATGAAGATAAAACGTCTAAACCAATCCCAAAATATAGACTATAATACATGCTATCAAAATACCCCATACTTGTTCCTTGCTTGTCCTCAAGCAAGATCCAAATAATAGATACAAGATAGAATGGATTATAAGTTATCAAAAAGATCAATGAAAAACATTTCAAAACCTTTTGGTGGTACGCTCCATTCATAGATCACCCAAAGAGAATGCTTCATGGCAAATAAAATCAAAACATGGTCAAAATATTTTATAAATATAAGAAAGTTGTTCATCTTTGCATAAAATCATAGAATGTATAATAAATCATATTTATCGAAATCAATCATGTATAATCTAGTTTAAACCACCAAGTTAATCATACTCAAGGTCTCAAGGGCTTCCAAAAGAGATCAAGAAATGTGCCAGGGTGGGATAATCCGGGAATAAGATCTTACTTTCACTTTTTTTGAATCACAACATCTTCCACCAATAAGCTTTGCTTATTTTCACTTTTACTTTACTTTTTGGGAACATGGACAGAGGTGCACAATAACCGAAGCCTAGGAGATCAGCAATCATCAATTTCTCGAGATGCCTCAAACCCTTGATGCACATACCATGACCCGTTAGGACTATCGATCAATCCGACTTTGACAAGACACAAACACCCAACTTTGTGAATGGTGCCGAGTTACTCATCATCAAGATCAATGCCCCCAAACCTAATTTTTTTTCTAACACTTTCAGCCAAAATCTCAACTTCACTTCACACGCTTTTCATCAACTGCATCCAAATTCCCGGATAGGTAAAGGGAGGCAAATATGTATATGAGGGGCTAAAGCATGGTCAAGAAGAAGAAGAAGAGAATGAAGTGCCTTAAACATCCCAAGAAGAATGTGAGAGAACTCATAATGTGGTGTCAACCTTCAAATTCAACATCATTTTGATGAAAACAAAGTATTAAGCATGCTAGAATTTCAAACAAAGCATTTAGCAACTTAAACATATCATAAAAACTTTCGAGCATATAAAGATTTCAAAGCCAAATGGTGTGTGCAAGATTTAAATTTATAACCCAAGAAGTATGCTTAAAACAAGGATGCGAACCTGCAGTGTACGGGTCAATTATAGTAAAAAGCAAGAATTCCAAGGGTCGATCACAAGGACTTAGGTGAAACCTAAGCAAGTATAAGTAGTCAATGTAATTACTAACCACAAAAATGATTAAAGCAATCAAAGATGAAGATAAAGTCAATTAATAGAAATATACAATTCTAGGGATTAAAGCATCTAGTTGTGGTTCCAACTCAAGATCTAAGGATAAGCGGACAAAGCTGAGATTTTATAAAGGGAAGGTGTTACTAAAGTGGAATAAATCACCGGGTAAGTCTCACTACTCACAACCCCAAACCGAAGAACCTATTACCGGGTAAATCTCAAGGTACTAAGGAAAGGAACTATAGTCTCAAACCAACACTCCAACTTAGGGAATCGAATCAACCTTTACCGGGTAAGTCTCAGGCTAACTCACAAAGATGGGATGAAGGCACACTCAAACCCCAATAAAGGATAAACCTTTATTACCTACACTTATGATATTTGGTAAACAAACTAAGGAATTACCGGGTAAGTCTCATCCTAGATTTGCATTAAACCAAGAAAGGTGTAATAAGAATAGGATTTGGCAAACTCTAACACTTAACTCTCAGTTAAGGATCAAAAGGTCACCTTGGTCAGACAAATCCCACCCCGGCCGAGATGTTCATCGACTGAACGAGATGTTCTAGGGTTAAGGATAAAGACTCGAGCTTTCAGGGTCCTACTGGGATTAAGATCATTCTATCATCGTCTTTCCCATAACTTTCAGCCAATCACCCTAGAATCGCACAAAGAAATTAATCACTCATCATCATGAAAGCAATAATCAAATATATGGGAAAGGAATGAATATTTGAACACAAAAACCTTAAGAAAAAGGCTTCAATAGCTGAATCAAATATCACACAAATATGCGTTCCTTGGATCACAAATCCAATCAAAGACAACAAACCAAAGGGAATCTAAGAAAGTCTTACAAATCCCCTTTAAAAAGCTATGAAAAAGCTTGAACTTCCTTCCAAAAATCATTCCAACCTGCTGTGTATAATGTGGTGTAGCTGTTTTCGGTGATGCGCCGATGCTGAATTGTGGAAAATCAAGCCCTTTTTACGGGAAAATTATCTTCCAAAGATAATAATATCTTAAAAAGATAATATCCTAATAAAATATATCCATATCTCTAAAATAGATCTCCAAAATATATGATCTTCCTTCCAGAAATCCAGCCCAAAAATATAAGATCTCTCCTTCCAAAAATAAAAGATCTCAGCCAAATAAAATATATCTCGCCGCGTCAGGGTATTCGCCTAAGTTGGGGCGCTCCTCAAGATCACCTCGGTCGAGGTGGTACTGTAGCTGACCGAGGTAAATCTCAGCTGAATGTGAAATCTCTCAAATCTGGTCCAAAGTAAATCTTCTTTATTATTTCCATGCTTCCTGAGTTCCTCTTTAAGCTCCTGAATGTAGCTCCAATGAGTCATTTGCTCCTTAGCTCCATTTTAGTCCAAAACGTGCCATTTTACCTACATTTACAACGAAACTAGGTGTAGACCTCGATTCTCGCAAAGGTAGATGAAACGACAATATAATCACATAATATACATTCAAACATGCAGGTTATTGAAGATAAAACGTCTAAACAAGTCCCAAAATATAGACTATAATTCATGCTATCATCTGCATACAAATATTTTTATCGAGGTCATGTCCATAATAGAAGGACATAACGTTTCGAAAATCTTTTCAGTTAAAACCCATCTCGGTCAAGGTGATCTGACGTTATCCGAGGTGTTCAACCGAGATGTGCCTCGGTTTTACGACCTCGTTTGGTCAAGAACTTCTCGGTCAAGCCAAAAAAAATTTTCAAACTAGTTTTTGACGTTTTTCTCAAATAGAAACCTGTATGCAATGCATGTAATGACACATAAGCACATGAAGCCAAATAACGATAATATCCAACAAGAGTCATACAATCATAACAAGTAGGTCAAATAATATAAATACCCCATACTTGGGACACATTGTCCCAATGGGTCAAATATAAGTTATGAGAAACAAGTACTCACCGGATAAAGCTGAACTGCATAATAAATAGAAAATAAATCCATGAAGCGCTCAATTCTTGTCAGTTGGCGGTGGTGGTGGTGGTGGAATGTATGGGAACTGGGATGGATCGAATGGGTAGCCCATAACCTGCTGGAACTGCACCTCCATCATCCGTTGCGTGAAGTGTTGGCTCTCCTACATCCGATGCGTCCATCCCTCAATAGATCTGGTATGGGCATCGAAACACTGGGTGACATCTACTCTCAAGGCGGCGTAAGAATCTATCATGTGTCTCGTCAGATGATCGATCCGCTGATGCGCCTTGGGATCTCTACGGAGGCAAGCTCGCTTATGAGGTGGTGGTGGCATGCCAGCTGGAGGTGCAAGCGCCTCTCTCTCGTCCTCTGTGGCCTCTTCATCAAGGTCAACGGTGGGAATACTAGGCCCGCCGGTATCAGTACCGGTATCCATGGCAGCAGCTCCTCCGTAGCCATCATCATCTCTATCAGCTGCCTCTCTAGCAGCATCCTCCTACATATACGGGAACCAAACAGTAGACCAGTACTGATGATTATAAACTAAGAGCTGGGACGACCAGAGAATGCCATGAGCAAACTACGTTTCCCATGGCATGGCAACGTAAGGTGTACCAAGACCACGGGGAACGAGTATACGCCGTGTGATCATCTCCTTCAAATCAAGCGGCTTTGGAGCCACAACCAATGTACATGCAAATAATTCCAAAACCATAGAAGTAGCAATGTGGGTCACCAACCCACCACAACAAATGTCTCCCTTTGCCTTCCCCTTGATCCCGTGGAGATCCTCTACTAGCAAGGCAACAAAGTCTGGAACTCCCCTTGTAACCATACAAAACAAACTAAAGAGCTCACCGTGTCGGACCTTCTGGGGCGTATTAGTACGCGCCAGATGCATCTCACTAAAGATCATGTGAGCTAGGCGGAAGGCAAGGTGAAAGATGATCCGCTCCCGGGAATCTCCGGGCTGCCATCTGTCACGGTGATCAGTCACATGAGCTATCTCTAGAAGCAAAGTTTGTCGTTGTGGGGGTCGGGAATCCAAAAATCTCCCCAAACTATTATAAGGGAACGACGTAATTCCTGTTCAGCAGCCGGTACTTGATTCCTCTATGCTTGGTTTGCATTAAAGGTAACTGAGCTCAAAAACTCAAAAGTCGGCTCCAGATAAGTCGGTGCTCGTATGACCATGAAATCCTCAAGGCCAACCATAGATATCATCTTCTTTAAGTCCTCCACCATGTGAAGGCACTCGAAGTCATCCACATCCACGAAACGTGGGGCAACAATGGGGATCCCACATATCCTATCAAAATCCCGCTGGAATCGCTCGTGGATCACCGGGATGGTAGACTGAGAAGAAGAAGAAGAAGGGGAAGAGTGGTGTGAACTGCTAGACCTATCTCTCAAGGCCAACTGACGATCAGATCTCCTTGAATTGCTCATAGCTGAAATTCACCTCGGTCAGATCAAGAACACCTCGGCCGAGACGCAGAAGGGTCAACCGGGGCGAAGGGCTGGGCGAGATGAAATCCAGAAAATGCAAGATTTTTCCCCCAAAAACACTACCAATTTCTTCCTAAGGGGTACTTATACTCTTCTCAACAACAATATGTGGCAACCAAAGCCAGATCTATGCACAATCGAAGAGAAAAAAGCAAGTTAGGGTTTTTGATGAAATACCCCAAAATGTGTAGATTCGAGTCGATCTTTTTGATGTTTGTTGATTTGGAACTGATTCTCGTACTTCTCCTGATGATTTGGAGCCAAAAATCTTCAAAAACGAGCAAGAATCGAAAATTTGAGCAAGGAGGGACGCCGCGGTCGAGGAGAGCGAAGAGAGGGAAAGTGAGAGGAGAGAGAAATGTCGAACCCCTTTTATACCCCTCGCTGAATTTGATTTCACCTTCGTCGAGGTGTTCTTGGGCGGACCGAGGTGTCAGAGCGAGGTGGATGTCAGACCTAGGCACCTCGGTTGAAGGAGAACACTTTGGTCGAGGCACTCTGACAACACCCGAGATGTGTCTTAGTCAAACTCCGTCTTCTCCTTTTCTCGAACGTCAGTCCTTCCATGTAGCTCCTGAGTTGTAATTTCTTCTTAGAGAGTACCTGATTCCTGTCTAGGAGGACACACAAAACACAAAGCAAACTATCTAATCTAAACTAGAAAAAGGAAAAAGAAAGCAATACGTTGGGTTGCCTCCCAAGAAGCGCTTGCTTTAAGGTCGCTAGTTGGACCGTACATCATCCTCAAACAAGGTGTAAGGTGGCCTCACCCCATACTTCAACTGTACCATGGGAAAGACAAGAGGTTCCGTCCAATTCTCCAAAAAATGCAAGTGCTCATCGGGAAATGAGTCATCAATGGGTAGGTCATCCTTCTTGAGCGAGATAGGTGGTAGCCGGCTGAGGTGATCTGCTACGGAATTCTCGGATCCCTTCTTATCGCGAATCTCTAGGTCAAACTCTTGAAGCAAGAGAATCCAATGAATAAGGCGCGGCTTAATACCAACAAGATCATCAATAGTGTAACCCAAAGCCTTTCTATGATTCCTCAGCACATGCATCAACTTAGACAACTCATCTTCAAAAAGAGAAGCACTAACAATGACGGGATAAGTAGAATCCGGAACAAGGAAAGCATACATCAAGTGAGTCGGGAGTGGTTTAAGTTCTAAGACAAGGGGTGCTTTCAGTGGTGGATCTATACCTTCTCTCTCCAGTGAAGAGGACTTAGACCGAAGTGTTGTACTGATGTGAGTCTCAGTTGACTTCATCTCGCTTGCTGTCTCGGTCGTGGTCCGAGATGGTGGACCGAGGTGTTCTTCAGAGATGATCACCTCGCTTGCTCCGGAAACTGTCTCGGTCGAGGTACTGGAACTGGGACCGAAACCTAACGTGCTTTTCTTCTCCTGAATCAGTTTATCGAATCTAGCTCCTGAATCTACTTCCAATGCTTATAAGCTTCGCACATCTACATCACACAAAACATCTATTCCTTCCTCCATCATACTAAAACTCAAAACTTTCTCAAGAGGATCTTTAATAAGGATAGAGCTCACCAATTCTCGAGAATCTTCTTCATCATAGATGTTCAAGATATCGTCTTTCAAAGGCTCTCCCTTCATTGTTGCCAAGAGTGCAAACTCCACATGATCGCCATCAATGTTGAACATCAACTTGGCGTTCTTACAATCAACGTTGCAACCCAATGCTGCTAGAAATGGTCTTCCAAGAATGATAAGAATAGGATAATCTGCGGGAATGTCCAACACAACAAAGTCTATAGGTATATAGAAATTACCTAGCTTGACGGGAACGTCCTCTAAGATTCCAACGGGACGGGTAATGGAGCGATCCACCATGTATAACGTCATCTTCACGGGCTTGGGAATTCCAATGCCGATCTCTCACGAAGTGCTAGAGGAATGATGCTCACACTAGCTCCTAGATCGCAAAGCGCATCATAAGTCACATCCCCAACTTGGATGAAAATGCAAAATGAACTGGGATCTCTCAACTTAGGTGGCATCTTCTCCTTCATGATTTGAATGAGCTCTGAAAATCTAGAGGTCATCCGTACTTCTACAAAGTCTTCCAGCTTTCTCTTCCTTGACAAGATCTGTTTTAGAAACTTCCCATAGGCGGGCATTCCTAGGATAGCATCAATGAAAGGGATGTTAATATGTAGCTTATTCATAAGGTCAAAAAATTTACCAAAGTGCTTGTCTAGATGTGCCCGCTCCCTAGACTGAGGGAACGGGAGTGGTGGTTTATAAGCAGGTGGTGGAACATAAACATCAGCTTTTTCTTTCGCTTTCTGGGGCTCCATCTCGGTTTGCACCTCGACCGAGATGTTCCTCGTTTGATCGTGGTCCGACCGAGGTACTGGACCTGCAGTTGTTACGCTAAGATTGTGACACGCAAAAGTCTTGAATCTATAACTCGATATATTTTTCCTAACTCCTAGCGAAACCCACAGTGTATGGGTCGTTTTGTAGTAAGGATAGTATTCCGAGGTCGAACACAAAGACTAAGGTGAAATTGAATCAAACAGTGACCAAGGATAGTGTAGACCTAGTTTGAGAAAAGAGAAAGAAATAAAGAAATGAAAATCTCAATGTTTTTGGATTGGTTTTGTGGTGATCAATCAAAGATCACAAATCATGCAAGATTAACAATCAACTAAGCTATCAACACAAATAAGCAAACACAATCACGAGATAGGTAATAGAAAAAAGAAAAGCGGATTCTAGGGGTTAGGAATTCCGGTTATGGCATTGGACTCAAGCTTCAAATCAACCTTGGACTAGCTATAATGTGTTGGGATAGGGTATTTCTCAAATGGAACCAATCACCGGGTAGGTCTCATGATCCACTAATCCCGCAACTAAGGTCCTATCACCGGGTAAGTCTCTAGGAGCCTAGGGTTGGGAAATCTACAAAAACCGGATTGCTATCTAGGGATCTAACCTCTCCTTACCGGGTAAGTCTCAGGAAGTCAAGTCCTAAACATCAATCCTAGCACACTCAATCCAATAGCGGCTTATGAGGCTCACTACTACCTTGAGTTCATCATCTTTGGTACTTAAGATCGGAAATTACCGGGTAGGTCACTTTCCTCACCTAGATTGCTAGCATTAGGTCACCCTAAGCTATATTAAGCTTAACAAACACTAGGATTCCAACAATCTAACATCCTATCATGCAGATTTATCAATACAAACATAACAGAAGCAAACCACGGGTAGTTCATCACATTCCACGGCCGTGGTTTGTCTAGAACAAACCGTGATTTCTAATAGCACTTAAGTACGAGCAAGCAAATCATCCAAAGATACATTTAAGTCTAATATATCATAGTCCAAGCCATAACCATCATTCGCTTACCCTAGAATCGCATCTATTTAGCCAACAACATGCATCATAACAATCAAGATCAACAAGCATACATTCATGGCTTCCATTAGTAAGAATATAAAATGAAAGAGAAACAAAAAAAGTAGGATAAGAAAACCAAGCTGAATAAAAGTCAAGAAGAACTTACAAACCTTCAAAAGAAGGTTTGAATCGTTTCTTACAACCCTAGCAAATGTCTTCAACAAAGCTCACTCAAAACCACTCAAAAACTATGAAAACTATGAAACTAGTGTGCTTCCTCTTCTTCTCCAAATGAGAGTGTTCCTTCTCCTCCCATAAGTAGCTCCAATCCAAATGTGTCCAATGAGAGAATGTGGGTGAGGGTGTGTGTGTAGAGGTCCTCCTTTAGAATCATCCTGCAAGGATACTTATAGCCTTCACCATTTGCAAGAGTCGGTTATGGAGATCGTGGGACAGCTGTCCCAGCTGTCCAGAGGGAATCACGGTCCATTCCACGGCCGTGGAAGTGCTAGGGACCGTGGTTCTGGTGTTTCAGCCCTCTTTTGATCATTGAGCCATGAGTTTGTGCAAGGCATGCACCAACAAGGTCCCATGTGTTCTCCTTTGCTCCTAACTTGCTTCCCATTGAGTCCGGAAGCGTGTCATCACGAGGGACGATCCCCGGATGTATCGATTCAGCTCCAAAGGCTCCCAAAACACCTACAAAACACACAAAAGTCCGTGTAGACGTCTATCCTGACAACATACATGAATTAAGTGCAAATCGTCACGAACTAGTGCAAACCATGCATAAATGAGCGGAAAAACTATCTAAATGAGTGCCTAAACTAACGTCATAAATCGTGTTATCAGCAGTCTTCAATCCACTACGTGTTGTGATTGCCATGACTTGTCCTTTAGGGTGGTTCTCTGTCCTTCCTGGAAGTTTACCAGGATCTCTTGGTGCTTCATTAGCCTTGTTGAAAAGTTGTTGTTCTAAGGCGTTTTGTGCCTTCGAAAACGTGTTCATAGAAGTCTCCATAGCGTTGAGCTTTATCAAAATAGCCTCCAACACAGCGTCCGACTTCTCCTTGGATGGTTGGGATGAGCTTGATGACGGCTCCTGGCTCCTCAATGGAGTAGAAGAAGAAGTAGGGGGGTTAAGAGCATTTTCAGCATGAGAATAAGGGTTACCGGGATTTTGTTGATTTGATCTCCAATTGTTGTTGAAATTCCTGTTGTTGTAATTGTTGTTGTTCCGCGGTCCTTGATAGTTTCCTCTTCCTACATATCCAACATCTTGCTCCTTTTTAGTTTGAGCTATCAAAAGCTCCTTCAATGCCTTGACTTCATTGTTGAGCGTGGTGAGTTGAGTAGCACTTGAATTTGTAAGACTTGTATTTCTTAATGTGTAAATCTTGCTTCTCAATAAACTTCCAAGATTCATCAACCGGTGTATCCATAAAAGCTCCAGCGGAAAGTGATTGGAGTTTGAATTGAGTTTCCTCATCCAACCCCTTGAAATAAATCTCTAGCAACTCGATCTTTGGATTCCCATGGTTGGGGCAATCCAATAGAAGGTCCTTGAATCTTTTCCATGACTTGAACAAAATTTGTTTATCTTTCATAACAAAAGTATTGATCTTACCCCTCAATTCAACGGTCTTTGATGGGGAAAGAACTTAGTAAGAAACTCCGTAGTCAACTCTTCCAGCTGGAAGGGATTGATACCAAGCTAACATCTTGTCTTTCAAAGAGAAGTAGAAAGGCCTTAGCTTGTAGTTGTTGTTCTCCACTCTTGATTGTCTCAAAGTCTCGATAAGAATCTCATAGTTTTGAATGTGTTGATGTGGAGATTCTATTTCCATGCCTCCAGATTGACATTGTCGAATCATAGCTAGAACTTGAGGTCTAATTTTATAATCATGCTCAGCTGGATCTCCTAGATTAACTATTGGACGCCGCACTTCATGATTTGGGTCCATCGTTTGACCAAGAGTTTGCGGAGCTCCAGCAAAAAGATCACCTCGGTCAACCATAGCCGGCATCCGAGGTGGTAGGTGTATCTTGGTCGGTGCAACTAGGGCTGGATCCTGCCTCGATCGAGCAACTAGGACCGGTCGAGGTTGAATCTGAGCTCGTAGAGCGACCATATCAGCTTGAATCTCTTTAGTTCTTGCACGAGTCTCGTCTCTTTCTCTCTGCAATTCTTCTTTACTAAGGCGAAATTATTCTAATGCCTCCTTCAAATCGGCTTCAAGATCTCGATTATCTTGATCGGCCATCTTAGCATCTTTCAATCTCTTTTTGTATGTCTTTTCTGGTTCGGGATCGTAAGGAAAATTTTCCTTTCCAACACGAGTTCTTCACATAAACCTAAGGAAAGATCCTATGAAATCACTCAAGTAAATTAATTAATAGCAACAAGGGCAACAACCCTAAAAGACAACCGAAACCGACTTTGTCTTGACAATGTCCCCTGCAACGGCGCCAAAAACTTGTTCGCTCTCAGACGTGTGTGTATAGTGAACGATATAGATTTAAGTTTATAACCTAAAATATAAGCCTGAAACAATATGCAAACCAGCAGTGTACGGATTAATTGTAATAACAGCAAATACTTCAGGGTCGAACACAAGGACTATGGTGAAACAAAGCACAGTAATTCAGGTTTTCAATCAAAAACAAGCAACAAAGCAAATATATCAAAGATGATGTAATAATCAGATAAAGAAAATGTAGATTCTAGAGGTCAAAGCATCTAGTTGTGGTTCCGACTCAAGATCTCAAAGGATAACGTGGACAAAGCTGAGGTTTGCTAAGGGAAGGTGTTTCTAAGGTGGGAATAGATCATCGGGTAAGTCTCACTACACACTATCCCAAACCAAAGATCCTCTCACCGGGTAAATCTCAAGGTACTAAGAAAAGGAACTATAATCTCAAACCATCACACCACCCAAGGGGATAGAACTAACCTTCACCGGGTAAGTCTCAGACTAACTCTCAAAGATGGGATGAAGGCACACTCAAACCCTAATAAAGGATAAATTTTTATTACCTAACACTCATGATCTTGGGTACAAGCAAAGGAATCACCGGGTAAGTCTCATTCTAGGCTTGCGTATGGGCCAGGAAAGGTATAACAAGGATAGGATTTGGCAAACTGAAACCTCAACTCAAATAAGGATCAAGAAAAGGAACACCTCGTTCAGTTCATGTTCCATCTCGGTCGAGATAATCTACAAACTAACCGAGGTGAGGTCCGGTTAAGGTAAGGCTCGAGCTTTCAGGGTCCACTGGGATAAAAGCTCATTCTTTCATCGTCTTTCCCACAACTTCCAGCCAATCACCCTAGAATCGCACAAAGAACTTAGCCGATAATCATCATAATAACAATAATCAAATATATGAAAAGGGAATCAATATTCAAACAAGAAAACCTTAACACAAAGGTCTCAATAACTCAATAAGACAATCAATCAAACGATCAAATTGTGTTCCTCAATCACAAACCGAAACACAACAATCAAACAATCTAAGAAAACCTTAAAAATTCCTTCAAAGCCTTCAACTTTATCTTCAAAGCCAACTTCCTTCCTTCATTCCTTGGAATATATTCAATCTTCCAACTTCCTTCAACTTCCAGCTCTAAGACATACTTCCATCCAGAAAATCCATCCCAATATATAGGAGAATCACTTCCCAAAAATAAAAGATCTTCAACCAAGAATAAAAGATCTCATGGGCTATGGGCCGTTCGCCTCGGTCCATCCCAACGGAAAGATCACCTCGGTCGAGGTGACATTGTAGCCATCCGAGGTGATCCTCAACTACGTGTAAATCTCTCTAATCTGGTCCAAAATCAATCTTCTGTCCAACTTCCATGGTTCCTAAGCCTTTCTTGTAGCTCATCAATGCTCCATAATGTAGCTCCAATGACTCCTTAGCTCCCTTAGCTCCATATTGCTCCAAAACGTGTTATTTTCCCTACAATCACAACAAAACTATATGTAGACCTCGATTCTTGCAAAGGTAAACAAAACAACATAATGATCAAAGGATATATATCCATACATGCAAATTTATGAAGATAAAACGTCTAAACCAATCCCAAAATATAGACTATAATACATGCTATCACTTAACATTGCTTGGTTATGAGTATTTACGAGTTCTAGGTAATAGGGGATTCAAAACCCTCTATTAAGGTGGAGAGTATCATAGCCTGTACCTTTGTCTTTCCTTTGACTACCTTAGGTTTGGTGCTTGGTATCGAGAGTGCATTCCTATCCGTAGAATCTCTTCTTGACGAGACTCAACATCCACTAAGTTGGATCCTTTGGGTCAGACAAAAGGGTGTTGGAACTTCATCGTACGACACCTACCTTAGACATATACCTTTGCTATCCACATCTGTCCGTACATATCTTTAGACATCTTGAATCGAACGCCACAATCAGATACTTGGATCTTTAGAATCCGCATTCCCCATTATTCTTGCTTCTATATTCTTTACTGTGATCATTGCTTTATTTGCTACACAAGTTTGATTACCTTTGTTGATTTGTTCTCACCGATTCTTTGAGATCGAGTCCCGAATAATAGCCCATACTACGATTGATCTGTACACTACGGGTTTGCTATCGTTAGGCTTAATTCTTCGATATAAATATGTAAAGCTTATTTGAGCACACACCTTTTGGAGCGAAAAATTTTTTGGCGCCGTTGCCAGGGAATTGGTCAAGACCAATCCAGTGCACGGAAGTCTAGCTTGGTAGCTTCTTGCATTGCTACTAACTACTCTTGTTGAGTGTTCTTGCAGGATCTTTCTTTAGGTTTATACGAAGAACGTGAACCGGTAAAGAAATCATTCCTTACGATCCTGAACCGGAAAAGACTTACAAGAAGAAGTTGAGAGAGGCTAAGAAAACAGCCGCTAACAATAATCAAGAGCTAGAGGATCTTAGAGTTGAATTAGCTGCAGCTCGAGATCAAATAAGGCAACAAGAAGAAGCCTTAAGGAAAGAGAAAGTTAATCAAGCTACTCTACAAGAACAACTTCGAGCCGACACGGCCGATGTGGTAGCACAAGTTCGACTGGCAAATCAGGAGAGAGACGCGGATGCTAGAGTTGTGATTAATCCACCTCCACCAGCACCTGTCAACATATTACCAGCACCAGTTCATGTGCCACCACCACCTCCACCAAGAGCGGAGCCAGCTGATCCATTTGCGGGTGTTCCACAAACACTTGGACAACAGATGGATCCGGTCCAGCAAGGCCACCGTCCGGGCGTGCACTTGGGAGATCTAGCTGATTGGGATTACTAGTTTAGACCTCAAGTGATTACTATGATTCAGCAGAATCGCTTTGGAGGAATGGAGAGAGAGTCACTGCACCAACATCTCCAAAACTATGAGATTTTGATGGAAACTTTGAGACCATCTAGATGTGAAAAAAACAATCATAAACTGTGTGTTTTCTTTTTCTATTTGAAGGATAAAACACTTGCGTGGTATCAATCACTTCCCACCGGAAGAGTGAACACATGGGAAGAGATGACCGCAGAGTTTCTTACCAAATTCTTTCTGCCATCAAAGACGGCGGAATTTAGGGCAAAGATTAATGCATTTGTGATGAGTGGTGAAAGTCTTTTCACCTCATGGGAAAGGTTTGAGGACCTTTTATTGGACTGCCCACATCATGGGATTCCAAAGATTGATTTGCTTTTGATCTACTTTAAGGGCTTGAATGCGGAGGCATAATTCAAGCTACAATCACTTTCAGGTGAAACTTTTGGACAAGCCAGTTGATGAGGCGTTGGAATTTATTGAGAAACAAACTCTCACCATTGAGAAGTACTCACATCGAGGTGAAGAAGCGGGGAGTCAAAACTCAAGAACTCTGGTGCTGAATCTTACCGCCTCTAGTGTTAAGGAGTTGGACGCTTTAAATAGCGAGATGAAGGCTTTGAAAGACCTTTTGACAACACATGTGAAACATCCCAAGGAGCAAGATGTGGGCTATGTAGGAAAGGGAAATCAACAAGGGAATAAGAACAACAACAACTGGTACTACAATAATTGGAGATCCAATCAAAATAATTCCGGTAACCCTTACTCTCATGTTGAAAATTCACTAACCCCTCCTTCTTCCTCCTCTATTCCTTTGAAAAGTCAGGGACAAGCTTCATCAAGTTCAAGCCAGCCAACAAGGGACAAGCTTGAAGCAATGGTGGAAGCCATGATGGGGAAGATACGAGGATTAGAGAGCTCCGTTACTTCGATTTCTAAGGCACAAAAAGCTTTGGAAAATCAAGTATTTAGTAATGTCGGAGAAGTTCCAAGAGATCAAGGGAAGCTTCCCGGAAAGACCGATAATAATCTCAAGGGCCAAGTGATGGCAATCACCACAAGGAGTGGTGTGACAACTGTTGATCCCGTTTCGAGAATGGATGACAAGGGCGAACAGCCCAAGGATACGGAGGTTCCGGTTGAGAAGGAGAAGGAAAAAGTCGTTGTTTACGTTCCTCCTCCAGCCTACAAACCTCCGCTGCCGTTTCCACAATCTAGAGCGAGAGCGCATCTAGATAAACACTGTGGTAAGTTCGTTGAACTCATGAGCAAACTGCATATTAACATACCTTTTATTGATGCAATTTTAGGTATGCCGGCCTACGGAAAGTTCTTGAATAAAATCCTCTCAAACAAGAGGAAGTTAGAGGATTTTGATGAAGTGAAGATAACTTCCGAGTCATCGGAACTCATCAAAACCATGAAGGAAAAGATGTCACCCAAGCTGAGGGATCCGGGTTCGTTTTGTGTTCCCATAGGCATTGGAGAGATCACATATGATGCTCTTTGTGATCTAGGAGTGAGTGTGAGCATTATCTCACTTGCATTGTGTGAGAAAGTTGGGTTAGGGGAACCTAAACCGGTGAATTTGACATTATACATGGCGGATCGATCTATCACTCGACCCGTTGGCATTCTTGAGGATGTTCCCGTAAATCTAGTAAGTTTTACGTTCCAATTGATTTTGTAGTTTTGGACATTCCTACATATTACCCAATCCCCATCATACTTGGGAGGCCGTTTCTAGCAACGTCCGGTTTCTTGGTTGATTGCAAGAACGCCAAGCTACAATTCAATATCGAAGAGGAGAAAGTTGAGTTCGTACTCTCAGCTTTGATCAAGGAGCCAACTCTAGGAGAGGAAGTCTTCAACATCTATGATGAAGAAGACTCGAGAGAGAGATAGTAAGTTCTATTTTGCTTAATGATCCTTTGCAGAAATTCATTAGTATGAGCATAATGGAAGGAGGATTCAGAGAAGGTTGCGACTTCGAAGTTAAGGCTTTGGAAGTGCTAGAAGAAGAGCAGGTTAGAGCCTTCAAAGAATTGCACGTTAGCTCACAAAAAGACCGAAACCACGGCCAAAATCAAGATTCCATTAGGGTGGAAATAATTAAATTAATTAATTTTCCCGTGGAATCACAAGTCGAATGTCACCACGGGGAGAACCACGGCCGTGGAAGTACCAGAGGGGCCGTGGAAACCGAAATTTCTGAGACTTCTTCCCCTCTTCTTGAAAACACTGTTGGACATTCTTTTACCTCTTCTACACCCTTGGGAACATCCAAGGACACTTCGGAAGGTATCAACACAGCAACAAAGGCACCACCAACATTGGAGTTGAAGAATCTTGTTACGCTAGAAAGTGTGCACGCAATAAGCCTTAAATTTATACTTGTTATAATTATCCTAATTCTTAGCGCACCCGCAGTGTACGGGACGTATGTAGAAAGATAAGTACTCCAAGGTCGAACACAAAGACTAAGGTGAAATCGAACTAAGTTGTGATTGAATTTAGCAAGGTCTAAGTATAAAGAAAAGAGAAAACAAAGGAAGAAAATCTCAATTTAATTGGTTGGTTTTAGGTGATTACTTCAAAGATCAAATGCATGCAAACAATCAATCAAACCAAATCGGAAAATCGGCACAAATAAACAAATCGAACAAGATATTGATCAAGAGAAAAGGGAGGATGGATTCTAGGGGTTGGAAATTCCGGTTATGGCATAAAACTCAAGTTATTTACTCATTCTTTGGATAGATTATGAAATGTTGGGATTAAACGTTTCTAGATTGGGATCAATTACCGGGTAAGTCTCATGATCCAACTAGTCCACACCTAAGGTCTCATTACCGGTTAAGTCTCTAAGAACCTAAGGATAGGAATTAACACAAACCGGATTGTTCGATTAAGGGTCTAACCTATCCTCACCGGGTAAGTCTCGAAAAGGGAAGCCCTAATCAACATTCCTAGCACGTTTGATCCAATGGCGGCTTATTAGGCTCACCATTACCTAAGACTTTGCTACTTTAGAATCTAAGGGCAAGGATTACCGGGTAAGTCTCTCCTAACACTTAGTCGCTACACTAGGACACCCTAGGGTAGGTTAAACTCAGCAAAAACTTAGGGTTTCAACAACTTTATGAACCTAAGGTAAGATCCTTCGAACCAGGAAAAACCACGGTTCGTTCTACAGAAACCACGGCCGTGGTTCTTCAAGAACTACCCGTGATTTCTAACAGTAACTACGTTCATAAACAAGAATCACCCAAGGTAAAATTAGGTCTGTCCTATCATAGTTCTAGCCACAACCATCCTTTCCTTACCCTAGAATCACATCAATCTAGCCTAGAACATTCATAATAGAAATCAAATCAAACAAGCATAGATTCATAACCTCCATTGCAAGAAAATGAGAGAAAGAAAATGAACAAATAAACTTCAAACACTATCCAAATCTGAAGATGAAATTAGAACAACTTACAATCCTTCCAAAGGAAGGTTCAAGAGTTCAAAAACTTCTAGAAACAAATCCGAAAATACAAGAACTAAGTGTGTCTTCTCCTCTCCTCTTCAATGGCAATGGCTCCTCTCCTCTTCTTCTTGCAATTTCCTTCCTAGAAAAAATCCTTCTTCTTCTTGGAATATATTTTGTGAAAGAAGAATGGAGAATGTGTGAGCTGCTCTCCAAAACCACCCAAATTCCCCCCCCCCCAGCTGCCTCTAACAACTATCAAGGACCACTTTTATAACCAATTTCTTCATGAGCTGGCCATGAGAGTCGTGGCACAGCTGTCACGAGAATCTGGCAAAAACCACGGTCAGAATCACGGCCGTGGTTCTTCAGGAAACCGTGATTCTGTGCAGAAACTTTGCTTTGGACAATTTGGCTGTGATTTGGTGCATGGCGTGTGTAGGAGGGGTTCCTTGAGTCTCCTCAACCCTTGACTCGCGTTCCAATGAGTTTGAAAATGTGTCCTCTGGATGAGCTTCCCTCAAACGCATCGTTTAAGCTCGAAACTTCCCGAAATACCTACAAAACGCACACAAGTCCGTGTAGACGTCTATCTTCTACAAAATACAGGTTTTGAGTGCAAAACGCATTGGACTAGTGCTAGATAATGCATGATTGAGCGAGGATTCTACCTAAATGTGCACCTAAAGCTATGCTATAAATCGTGTTATCAAAATACCCCATACTTAAGGTTTGCTCGTCCCCGAGCAAATTCCCAACTATAGACTACTAGATGACATGATTTATGTATGCAGAAAAATGGCAAAATCTTTTTGGTTTTGTGCTTCTACTATTGGATCACCTTCATAGTCATGATCAATGGCAATTGAATAAGCAATTATGTATCAAACAATAAAGTCATGGAAAGACAATTGTACTTAACTCAAAAACGTGCATGAGTTAGGAGGACGGAGATGTCAAGAAGATCAAGAGTCTATCCAATCTAGATTACTAAGTCTTACAAACATGCAAGTAGGTCATAAGGGCTTGTGACATAAAAGGCTAAGAAACGTTTCAATTGGGGAGGGGAATTTTCTAGGCATGTGATGCTAATCCGGGAATGGAACTAACTTCACTCCTTGTCCTCGATCAACTTCCCCTAAGTGCATATTTTTCCCTATCTTGCTTTCTTTTCTTTTTCTTTAACTCATTTTTGAGACAATGGCATTGGTGTACAATAGCCGAAACCTCGGTGATTAGCCATCCTCGGCCTTTTTCTCTTTTTTGAGGTGCATCCACACCGGGCACACATACCAAAGCTCGTTAGGGCTATTGGCTCATTTGACTTTGGCAAGGCACCAACACCCGATTATGTGAAGTGTACCGAGTTACTTGTCATTTAAACCAACGCCCCCAAACCTATTTTTGCTACACTTCCACAATAATTTCAGCATTCCAGTCACGACATTCTTTTCATTACATCTTCACCCCACACTTTCTTTTCACACATTCAAACACACTAGCATGCTCCTATTCCCGGATGGGTTTAAAAGGAGGTCAAATTTATATCGATTGAGGTTCTCAAGCAATCATGATCAAGATGAGGAAGTAGAGAAAGATGAAATGCCTTATTCATTCCTAGATGGTATGTAAGAACTATCATGTAATTTCGACTTTCAATACTCAATCCATTCTAGGCAATCACCATGCTCTCAAACCATTCATGGAATTCAAGAGAAGTATTTCAAGTCCACCTATGCATTTATCAATTCAACACATAAGGCCATTCATAGCCAATCACAAGACAAGTTTCATCATTAGGATCATATCCAAGCCTAGAAAGCACAAAATTTTTTTAAATTTTCTGATTTTTATGGGATTTTCGATTTAAGTATGTACAATGCAAGACATGTGCAAATATTAACCTATCCTAGATGCTCATCATGCAAAGGATCATGTGAACCCCACCCCATACTTAGAAACACATTGTCCCCAATGTGATATTCAAGTAAAGAGAGTGAAAGAAGGTTCTCACAATGTAAAATGGTTTTCTTCGGTATTTGGGAATTCTCAAGAGGATTGATGTTGGATGATCCTTTCAACCATGGTAGGGAGCTCTAAACATCCTTCAAGCTTTGAAACCCGCGCTAGGCACCGCTAGCCGTCCAAGTTCCGCGTCCGCTCCATCCATAATTGGTGAGGGTTTCATCATCATCATTTCCAAGAAAGGCTTCCAATGCCACTAATGTTCTAGCACACATAAAATAGACAAAACACACAAAGCACACAAAAAACAGAAAAATCTAAGCTAAAATGAAGGAAAAATGTTACCGATGGGTTGCCTCCCACCAAGCGCTTCTTTAAGGTCATTAGCTTGACCAAACTCGGGAGCGTTTATGCAAGGTGAAGCGGGGCAATCATGTCTACCGGGGCTCCCGGAATATATTTCTTCAAGCGATGTCCGTTCACTTTGAAATCTCCACAATGCTCCCCTCCTATCTCAATAACTCCATGGGGAAAGATCTTCTTCACCACATATGGCCCGGTCCATCTTGATTTGAGCTTTCCGGGGAAGAGTCTTAGCCTTGAGTTGAAGAGAAGGACAAGATCTCCTTCACTCAACTCCTTTGGAATGATCCTCTTATCATGCCACCTTTTGGTTCTCTCCTTGTAAATCCGGGCATTCTCATAAGCTTCCAACCGGAGCTCCTCAAGTGCATTGATATCAAGTAATCTCTTCTCTCCCGCCTCTTTGAGGTCAAAATTCAGCCACTTAATGGCCCAATAAGCTCTATGCTCTATTTCCACCGGAAGATGGCAAGACTTGCCATAGACCAACTTGTAGGGAGTGGTGCCAATAGGTGTCTTGAAGGCGGTTCTATATGCCCATAGTGCGTCATTGAGCTTCATGGCCCAATCCTTCCTTGTCCTAGACACCGTCTTCTCGAGTATGGCTTTGATCTCACGGTTGGAGATCTCCACTTGACCACTAGTTTGGGGGTGGTAGGGTGTTGCCACTTTGTGAGTCACCCCATACTTGGCCAAAAGTGCTCCAAAGTTCCTATTTGTGAAGTGCTTCCCTCCATCACTAATGATCACCCTTGGTGTTCCAAACCTAGGGAAGATCACTCGGTTGAAGAACCGCACCACCACCTTGGCATCATTCGTAGGAGAGGCGATTGCCTCTACCCATCTTGACACATAGTCCACCGCCAATAGGATAAATAGATTTCCACATGAAGAAGGGAATGGCCCCATGAAGTCTACACCCCATACATCAAAAATCTCAACTTCTTGGATGTTGTTCAAGGACATTTCATTCCTCCTTGAGATGTTCCCCGTTCTTTGGCAAGCATCACATGCCGCTACAAAACCTTGCACATCTCTAAACAAGTTAGGCCAATAAAAACCGGATTGCAATACCTTGGCACACGTCTTGTGTGAGCTAGCATGGCCTCCACATGGTAAGGAGTGACAATGCCGGATCACACTCTCCATTTCATCTTCCGGTATGCATCTTCTAAGCACCCCATCCGGGCCTCTCTTGAATAGAAGTGGCTCGCTCCAATAGTAATGCCTTACATCGTTGAGGAACTTCTTCCTTTGTGCATACGTTAGTCCGGGAGGCACTTCCTCACACACCAAGTAATTTACAATGTCGGCATACCATGGCTCACTTCCTCTAGCCACTTGGAACAAGCATTCCTCCACCAATTGCAATTGTTCATCCCGGAACGAATCATCTATCGGGATGTTGTCTTTCCCAAGCTCCAATGGTGGGAGTCTACTAAGGTGATCCGCCACCGAGTTCTCGGATCCCTTCTTATCTCTTATCTCCAAATCAAACTCTTGAAGAAGAAGGATCCACCGAATCAACCTTGGCTTGGCATCCTTCTTCGTAAGTAGATAACGGATCGCCGCATGATCCGTGTAAACTATGACCTTTGCTCCAACAAGGTACGAGCGGAACTTCTCAAATGCATACACTACCGCCAACAACTCTTTCTCGGTGGTAGCATAGTTGAGTTGGGCATCATCTAGCGTCTTGCTAGCATAATAAATAGCATGAGTGCGCCCTTCTTTCCTTTGCCCCAAAACGGCCCCAACGGCCACATCACTTGCATCGCACATGATCTCAAACGGTAAACTCCAATCCGGAGGTTACATGATGGGTGCGGAGATCAAGGCGTTCTTCAATCTACAAAACGCTTCAAGACAATCTTTGGAGAAAACAAAATCGACATCTTTCATTAGTAGGTTAGTGAGAGGCTTAGAAATTTTAGAGAAATCTTGGATGAACCTCCGGTAGAAACCGGCATGCCCTAAGAAACTCCTTACCCCCTTCACCGAGGTAGGTGGTGGCAACTTCTCTATCGTTTCAATCTTAGCCCTGTCAACCTCAATGCCACGGTTAGACACCAAGTGTCCTAACACAATCCCTTCACTTACCATGAAGTGGCATTTCTCCCAATTTAGGACAAGATTTGTCTCCTCACATCTTTGCAATACTAATGACAAGTTAGCCAAGAAATTATCAAAAGAAGAACCATAAACAGAGAAATCATCCATGAACACTTCCATGATATTTTCTATGTATTCCGAAAAGATGGCCATCATACACCTTTGGAAGGTGGCGGGTGCATTACACAACCCAAATGGCATTCTCCTATATGCAAATGTACCCCATGGACATGTAAAAGTTGTTTTCTCTTGGTCATCGGGGTGGATAGGGATTTGGAAGAATCCACTATACCCATCTAGATAGCAAAAGTGAGAGTGTTGAGCTAACCTTTCTAGTATTTGGTCAATGAAGGGGAGGGGAAAATGATCTTTCCTAGAGGCCATGTTCAATTTCCTATAATCTATACACATTCTCCATCCCGTGACCGTCCTAGTTGGTATTAGTTCATTGTTCTCATTAGTTACTACCGTCATTCCACCCTTCTTAGGTACCACATGAACGGGGCTAACCCACTTACTATCCGAGATAGGGTAGATAATTCCCGCATCTAGCAACTTAATGATTTCCTTTTTGACCACCTCTTTCATTATAGGGTTCAATCTCCTTTGATGTTCAATAGAAAGTTTGTGGTTATCTTCCATCATTATCTTATGCATGCACAAAGAAGGCTTAATGCCAACCAAATTATCAATAGTATATCCAATGGCTTTCCTATGCAATCTCAATTCATGTAGCAATTTAGCAAGTTCATCATCACTCAAGCATGCATTAACAATCACCGGGTATGTAGAATTATCACCAAGGAATGCATACTTTAAATGAGAGGGGAGGGGTTTGAGTTCAAGTGAGGGAGGACCTTTTTCGGTTGAAGACGATCCAAATAAGATTGGATGAGATGAATCCAAAGCAAATGAAGACTCCCCTTGGCTCCTAGAAGCTTGATCATCATTAAGAGCTGATTCAGGAGAAACCACGGTTGGAATCACGGTTAGCTAAACTTCCACGGCCGTGGTTCCTTCCAGGCTTGTTTCTCGGAGTTGTCCAGAGAGTTTGACGGCCGTGGTTCCTAAATCTCGACCGTGGAACTTGCAGTTGTTCCTAATTTCTTCGTGGCTCTCAAATCCAACTCTTGGCTCTTCTTCCAATGCCTCCAAGGCTTTGATCTCTTCATTGCAATTCTCCTCAATGTCCTCCTCCATCATACTCAAGGTAAGAACCTTTTCCAAGGGATCCTTGATCAAAATCGAGCTCACCATTTCTCTAGATTCTTCTTGCTCGACTATGTTGAAGATATCTTCATCAAGGGTTGGCCCTTTCATCATTGTGGATAGTTTGAAAGTGTGCACGCAATAAGCCTTAAATTTATACTTGTTATAATTATCCTAATTCTTAGCGCACCCGCAGTGTACGGGACGTATGTAGAAAGATAAGTACTCCAAGGTCGAACACAAAGACTAAGGTGAAATCGAACTAAGTTGCGATTGAATTTAGCAAGGTCTAAGTCAAAAGAAAAGAGAAAACAAAGGAAGAAAATCTCAATTTAATTGGTTGGTTTTAGGTGATTACTTCAAAGATCAAATGCATGCAAACAATCAATCAAACCAAATCGGAAAATCGGCACAAATAAACAAATCGAACAAGATATTGATCAAGAGAAAAGGGAGGATGGATTCTAGGGGTTGGAAATTCCGGTTATGGCATAAAACTCAAGTTATTTACTCATTCTTTGGATAGATTATGAAATGTTGGGATTACACGTTTCTAGATTGGGATCAATTACCGGGTAAGTCTCATGATCCAACTAGTCCACACCTAAGGTCTCATTACCGGTTAAGTCTCTAAGAACCTAAGGATAGGAATTTAACACAAACCGGATTGTTCGATTAAGGGTCTAACCTATCCTCACCGGGTAAGTCTCGGAAAGGGAAGCCCTAATCAACATTCCTAGCACGTTTGATCCAATGGCGGCTTATTAGGCTCACCATTACCTAAGACTTTGCTACTTTAGAATCTAAGGGCAAGGATTACCGGGTAAGTCTCTCCTAACACTTAGTCGCTACACTAGG
Source organism: Fagopyrum esculentum (assembly GCA_033239045.1). Taxonomy (NCBI): domain Eukaryota; kingdom Viridiplantae; phylum Streptophyta; class Magnoliopsida; order Caryophyllales; family Polygonaceae; genus Fagopyrum; species Fagopyrum esculentum. The sequence continues at coordinate 137,452,150 of BSUD01000001.1, read as the reverse complement.
ACACCCTAGGGTAGGTTAAACTCAGCAAAAACTTAGGGTTTCAACAACTTTATGAACCTAAGGTAAGATCCTTCGAACCAGGAAAAACCACGGTTTGTTCTACAGAAACCACGGCCGTGGTTCTTCAAGAACTACCCGTGATTTCTAACAGTAACTACGTTCATAAACAAGAATCATCCAAGGTAAAATTAGGTCTGTCCTATCATAGTTCTAGCCACAACCATCCTTTCCTTACCCTAGAATCACATCAATCTAGCCTAGAACATTCATAATAGAAATCAAAGCAAACAAGCATAGATTCATAACCTCCATTGCAAGAAAATGAGAGAAAGAAAATGAACAAATAAACTTCAAACACTATCCAAATCTGAAGATGAAATTAGAACGACTTACAATCCTTCCAAAGGAAGGTTCAAGAGTTCAAAAACTTCTAGAAACAAATCCGAAAATACAAGAACTAAGTGTGTCTTCTCCTCTCCTCTTCAATGGCAATGGCTCCTCTCCTCTTCTTCTTGCACTTTCCTTCCTAGAAAAAATCCTTCTTCTTCTTGGAATATATTTTGTGAAAGAAGAATGGAGAATGTGTGAGCTGCTCTCCAAAACCACCCAAATTCCCCCCCCAGCTGCCTCTAACAACTATCAAGGACCACTTTTATAACCAATTTCTTCATGAGCTGGCCATGAGAGTCGTGGCACAGCTGTCACGAGAATCTGGCAAAAACCACGGTCAGAATCACGGCCGTGGTTCTTCAGGAAACCGTGATTCTGTGCAGAAACTTTGCTTTGGACAATTTGGCTGTGATTTGGTGCATGGCGTGTGTAGGAGGGGTTCGTTGAGTCTCCTCAACCCTTGGCTCGCGTTCCAATGAGTTTGAAAACGTGTCCTCTGGATGAGCGTCCCTCAAACGCATCGTTTAAGCTCGAAACTTCCCGAAATACCTACAAAACGCACACAAGTCCGTGTAGACGTCTATCTTCTACAAAATACAGGTTTTGAGTGCAAAACGCATTGGACTAGTGCTAGATAATGCATGATTGAGCGAGGATTCTACCTAAATGTGCACCTAAAGCTATGCTATAAATCGTGTTATCAGTCCATCCTTCTTCTGTCCGAGCACCGCTCCTACAACCACGTCACTTGCATCACACATCACCTCGAATGGAAGATTCCAATCCGGAGGTTGAGTAATAGGTGCTGAGATTAACGCTTCCTTGATTCTGTAAAAGACATCTAGACATTCCTTCGAAAGTTCAAAGACTACATCCTTCATTAGTAGGTAAGTCAATGGCTTAGAAATTTTAGAAAAATCTTTAATGAACCTGCTATAAAACCCAACATGTCCAAGGAAACTCCTTACCCCGTTCACCGATGATGGTGAAGGTAGCTTCTCAATCGTCTCGATCTTGGCTCTATTGTTAGCATGAAATATTGTGATATTTTAGGCACGTTTTCTAATCGTATTTGATTCATATTGATAGTCTTTGATTGAGCTTTGTGCATATGTGAGCTAGTATTACCTATGTTGTCAATATGGATGTCTACACGAGTTCTATGTTGATTATAGGTGATTTGGAGCTATTTCCGAACGGAATCAAGCAAAGGAGAGTTGAGTTGATGTGTCCATAGTCGAGGACACTTTTTGAAGCATTTTTGGAGTCTTAGATTGAAGAATGCACGAGTTAGGGAAGAATCACGTTCTTGATTACGCCCTAAAACACGGCCGTACCACAAACCACGTTCTCACCCTAAATTACGGCCGTGGATTTTGAGTCAGAATTCGTTGTCCATTCCAGGAGATATTACGGCCGTGGAACTAACCGTAATTGTTTCCACGCCCTAGAATTACGGTCGTGGAATCTTCCACGACCGTGATCTTGGCGAATCTTTTCGCCATGTTTCGAAGCCATGATCTTTTAAAGATTGGGCCGGGCCGACACTTTGCCCTGCATTATAAAAAGACGGAAGAAAGGAGATTCCGTCATGATCGCTTACATTTCCGCTCTAGGTTTACACTTGCGACATCACCGTCTAGACGAGCACGTTTTGCCTAGCTTGCTTGGAAGCAATTGAGATCTCTTTGAAGAGATCGAAGTTCGTGTTTGGAATTCCTGGAATCTCGTACTTTTGGTGGAGATTGCCGTAGAGATTCCCAGGAATTGCGGAAGATCGAAGTTCTTGGAAGATTTTGCAAGAAGATCTCTCTTCTTGATTAGGTTTGATTTGAAAAACGGATTGACATCCCGTTTTCTTTTCTTTCCTAGGATTACGATTATTTGTTCTATTGTGAATCTTTGACATTGTTTATTCTCTTTGTGACTTTGAGATTAAGTTGAAGATTATTGAAAGTTCTTGAAAGTTTTCATCTTTTCATCTTTTAATTCTTGAATTGAAATCAATATGACTGTTATTGGCTAAAAACCCTTAACAATTCTAAGGTGAAGGGTTGATAGTTGTGGCATAGATGATGATAGATTGATCGCAAACAGATTAGACCCTGAGAGTTAGAGAATTATCGCCGACAACCCTAAATTACGGGCTGTTCTTGAGTTCCACGACCGTGGAATCTCAAGATCCAACCGTAATTTCCTTAAGTTTACGATCTTGCTTTTACCTTAATTCAAAGTTAAAGATTTGCTTTAACTTAGTTTAGACTTGTCTTTTCTAGGTGGTGGTGAAGCCTCAACAACCTCTACCTCGATTGTGAGCCTCAACAACCTCAATCGGATAAGTTAGTCTTGATCTTTAGATTATAGGTTTGGGTATTTGATGCTAATCCTTGTCTTTAGAACCTTTCTATATTAAGCCTCAACAACCTGTATAGGGAGTGTCTTTTAGGTGAGTTACATAAGGTTTTTGGAACCTCAACCGTACGATTACTTTACATTAGTATACCTTTGCATATCTCAACTCTGTCTTTATATCATTTAGTATATCTTGAATCGATTGCCACAGCTGGATATCTGGATCTTTAGGATTGTTGTTTTCCCAATAATTTGCAAAGCTCCACATATTTACTTGCTTGATAACCTGCAACTGAGTTCGTTCCACCCAAATCCCTGTGTTCGATTCTCTGGAATTCTTGCTTAACTACGTCGATCCGTACACTGCGGGTTCGCTTGCTTGATTCTAGTTTTATAAATTTAAAGCTTATTTGCACACACCTCTAGGGGCGAACAAGTTTTTGGCGCCGTTGCCGGGGATTTGGCTTCGTCCGAATCCGGTAGCCGGTTGTCAAGCTTGGGAGCTTGCTCTCGTTATTTGATTTTTCTTTGAGTGCATGCGTAGGTCTAGGAACACCGAAGATCTCTTACCTCTTGATCAAGAGCTAGAGAAAACCTTGAGACAAAGACGCAAGGAAAAGAGGATGGCTCAAGAGAACGAACGCGATCTTCAAACTGAGTTGGCGGAGAAGGAAGCTCAACTCCGATGGAATGAGACTCTCCTCCAGGATGAGATGGATCGTCATCAATCTCAAGTTAATGGTCTACAAGACATGATCGCCCAAATGAAGATAAAGATGAGCGATCTTGAAAATAAGGTGGGCAAGAAGTCCTCGAGAAGGAGAACAAGGTCTAGAAGAAGAAACCACTCATCCACCGATGATAGTGATTCTTCCATGCCTCCGTTAGAAGAGATTGATCCCACGATCAACATAAATCCTTTCAATCCACAAGGAGCTGCTAACCGCCGCATTCCACCTAGGAATGCGAGGGTCGAACGTGTGGATAATGAGCCGAGAACTCTTGGCCAGCGGATGGATCCAACACAACAACCACGCCGTTTAGGTGTGAACTTTGATGCTGAAGATGTACAAGGGTTTAGCTTCAACCCTCAAGTTATCACTCTTGTTCGCCAAAGCCAGTTTGGCGGTACAAGCGCTGAATCTCCACACCAACACTTGCAAAACTTTGAGTGTATGATGGAGACGATGAGACCAAAGAGCGCTACTACCAACAGCTATAAGCTCAAACCTTTCTTTTTCTCTTTGAAAGGGAAAGCGCTATCTTGGTACCAAGCTCTTCCTAGTGGGAAACTAGAAACGTGGGAAGACCTCTCCGCAGAGTTTCTCACCAAGTTCTTTCCGCCCTCCAAAACGGCGGAACTTAGAGGTAAGATTAATGCTTTTTCTATGAGACCTAACGAAAGTTTGTTTCAATCTTGGGAAAGGTTTCAGGATTTGCTCTTGGATTGCCCTCATCATGGCATATCCAAGCTTGCCTTGCTGGAAATTTACTACAAGGGGCTGGATGCGGGAACGCAATTCAACCTCCAATCCCTCTCATGCGGAACGTTCATGGACATGAGAGAAGATGACGCTTGGGACTTCATTGAGAAGCAAGCAAGAGTCATAGAGAAGTATTCCCACCGGAAAGTGGAGGGAAATCGTGTGGAGCAAGGAGCAAAGCTCACACATGAAGCTCAAAATCAGATTTTCTCCCTCAACAATGAGATTAAAGAGTTGAAGGAGACTATCAAAACCAACTTCCCAAAGCAACAAGAGAAGGATGTTGGCTATTTGGGCAACAACAACGGCGGTGATAACACCAACCGCAACAACAATAACCGGAACAATAACCGGAACAACAATTGGAATGGAAACAACAACAACCGGAATAACAACAATTGGAACAACAATCGGGGTTCGAACAACAACAATTGGCGCTCCAATCAACAAAATTCCGGTAACTCCTATCCTTCCAATTCCAATTCACTAACTCCACCCTCTTCTTCCTCTACTCCTTTGAAAAGCCAGGGGCAATCATCAAATGGAGGAAACAATACGGGAAAGGAGAAGCCGGATCCCATGTTGGAAACAATCTTGGGAAAGCTTCAAGGGTTAGAGAACCGCATCATCAAGGTTGATGATCAAATTTCTAAGGTTGACAAAGCTCAAAAGGTTTTGGAAAATCAAATGTTCAACCATGCGGAGGAAGTTCCTAGAAATCAAGGGAAACTTCCAGGAAAGACGGAGGACAACCCTAAGGGAAGGGTAATGGCGATTACAACTAGGAGCGGAGTGACTACCACCGATCCGCAACCTACGTTCGTTGAAGTCCCCGTAGAGAAAGGCAAAGAAAAGGGGAAGGAGAAGGAGGACGTCTATGTTCCCCCTCCAGCTTTCAAACCTCCCCTACCGTTCCCTCAATCTAGAGCGCGAGCGCGCCTAGACAAGCAATTCGGTAAGTTCATAGAACTCATGAGCAAACTGCATATTAATATACCTTTCATTGATGCTATTGTAGGTATGCCGGCTTATGGCAAGTTCTTGAAGGAGCTCCTCTCTAACAAGAGGAAGCTAGAAGATTTTGGAGAGGTCAAGATGAGTTCGGATTCTTCGGATCTCATCAAGACGATGAAGGAGAAAATGCCCCCAAAGCTGAAAGATCCGGGGTCATTTTGCATTCCCATTGGAGTGGGAGAGGTCACATATGACGCTTTATGTGACTTAGGAGCAAGTGTGAGCATCATACCACTTGCGTTGTGCAGGAAGATCGGTTTAGGCGACCCTAAACCGGTGAAAATGACGTTATACATGGCGGATCGATCCATTACTCGTCCCGTCGGCATTGTAGAAGACGTCCCAGTCAAGCTAGGTAAATTCTTTGTTCCCATTGATTTTGTCGTGCTTGACATTCCTGCAGATAGTCCGGTCCCAATCATACTCGGAAGACCGTTTCTTGCAACTTCCGGCTGCATGGTCGATTGCAAGAATGGGAGACTCGCTTTTGATATTGGGGAAGAGAAAGTAGAGTTCGTTCTTTCCACTCTAGTGAAGGAGCCAATCTTTGATGAGGATATTGTTAGCATGAAATATTGTGATATTTTAGGCACGTTTATAATCGTATTTGATTCATATTGATAGTCTTCGATGGAGCTTTATGCATATATGAGCTAGTATTACCTATATTGTCGATATGGATGTCTACACGAGTTCTATGTTGATTATAGGTGATTTGGAGCTATTTCCGAACGAAATCGAGCAAGGGAGAGTTGAGTTGAAGTACTTCCAGATTTAGAACACCTTTTGGAAGCAATTTGGAGTATTAGATTGAGGAATGCACGAATGAAGGCAAAAATCACGGTTTGACCCTAGATTACGGCCGTGGATTATGATGCAGAATTCGATGTTCATTCCAGGGGATATTACGGCCGTGGAACACAACCGTATTCCTCTTCACGCCCTAAATTACGGTCGTGGAATCTTCCACGACCGTGATCTTGGCGAATCCTTTCGCCACGTTTCGAAGCCACGATCTTTTGAAGATCGGGCCGGGCCGACGTTTTGCCCTGCATTATAAAAAGGACGGATGAGGCAAGATTCCGTCATCTCGCTTTACCTTGCTACCTAGCTTACGACATTTAAAACCCTAAGGGGAGCGGCAAGAACGCAAGCTTAGCAAGACACAAACCTTCATTCTTGGAGGTGATTTTTGGGAGATCTCATCGAAGATCAAAGTTCGAGATTGGAGAATTGCTGTGAGCGATCTTCGCGTTGAGGAAGATTGAAGTTCTTGGAGGATTTTGCAAGAAATCTCCTCTTCTTGCTTAGGTTTGACTTAGGATCGGATTGACATCCCGTTTCCTTTCTTTCCTAAGATTGTGATTGATTGTTTGATTTGAATCTCTTGACAAACACTTGTTTTCGATTGTGATTTTGAGATTCGTTTGAAAGATTATTGAAGGTTCTTGAAAGTTTCCATCTTTTATCCTATAAATCTTGAATTGATATCAAATGGCTGTTATTGGCTAAAAACCCTTAACAATTCTAAGGTGAAGGGTTGATAGTTGTGGCATAGATGATGATAGATCGATCGCAAACAGATTAGACCCTGAGAGTTAGAGAAGTGTCGCCGACAACCCTAAATTACGGGTTGTTCTTGAATTCCACGGCCGTGGAACCTCAAGATCCAACCGTAATTTCCATGAGTTTACGAGCCTGCTTTTTACCTTAATCTAAAGTTAAAGATTTGCTTTAGCTTAGCTTAGACTTGTCTTTTCTAGGTGGTAGTGAAGCCTCAACAACCTCTACCTCGATTGTGAGCCTCAACAACCTCAATCGGATAAGTTAGTCTTGACCTTCAGATCGTAGGTTTGGGTATTTGATACTAATCCTTGCTTTTAGAACCTTTCTATATTGAGCCTCAACAACCTGTATAAGGAGTATCTTTTAGGTGAGTTACATAAGGTTTTTGGAACCTCAACCGTACGATTACCTTACATTAGTGTACCTTTGCTTATCTCTACTCTGTCTTCATATTATTAGTATATCTTGAATCTGTTGCCACAACTGAATACCCGGATCTTTAGGATTGTTGTTTTCCCAATATTTGCAAAACTCTCATATTTATTGCTTGATAACCTGAAATCGAATTTGTTCCCACCCAAATCCCTGTGTTCGATACTCTGGAATTCTTGCTTAACTACGTCGATCCGTACACTGCGGGTTCGCTTGCTTGATTCTAGTTTTATAAATTTAAAGCTTATTTGCACACACCTCTAGGGGCGAACAAGTTTTTGGCGCCGTTGCCGGGGATTTGGCTTCGTCCGAATCCGGTAGCCGGTTGTCAAGCTTGGGAGCTTGCTCTCGTTATTTGATTTTTCTTTGAGTGCATGCGCAGGTCTAGGAACACCGAAGGTCTCTTACCTCTTGATCAAGAGCTAGAGAAAACCTTGAGACAAAGACGCAAGGAAAAGAGGATGGCTGAAGAAAACGAGCACAATCTTCAAACAAAGTTGGCGGAGAAGGAAGCTCAACTCCGATGGAATGAGACTCTCCTCCAGGATGAGATGGATCGTCATCAAACTCAAGTTAACGGTCTACAAGACATGATCGTCCAAATGAAGATAAAGATGAGCGATCTTGAAGATAAGGTAGGCAAGAAGTCCTCGAGAAGGAGAACAAGGTCTAGAAGAAGAAACCACTCATCCACCGATGATAGTGATTCTTCCATGCCTCCGTTAGAAGAGATTGATCCCACGATCAACATAAATCCTTTCAATCCACAAGGAGCTGCTAACCGCCGCATTCCACCTAGGAATGCGAGGGTCGAACGTGTGGATAATGAGCCGAGAACTCTTGGCCAGCGGATGGATCCAACACAACAACCACGCCGCTTAGGTGTGAACTTTGATGCTGAAGATGTACAAGGGTTTAGCTTCAACCCTCAAGTTATCACTCTTGTTCGCCAAAGCCAGTTTGGCGGTACAAGCGCTGAATCTCCACACCAACACTTGCAAAACTTTGAGTGTATGATGGAGACGATGAGACCAAAGAGCGCTACTACCAACAGCTATAAGCTCAAACCTTTCTTTTTCTCTTTGAAAGGGAAAGCGCTATCTTGGTACCAAGCTCTTCCTAGTGGGAAACTAGAAACGTGGGAAGACCTCTCCGCAGAGTTTCTCACCAAGTTCTTTCCGCCCTCCAAAACGGCGGAACTTAGAGGTAAGATTAATGCTTTTTCTATGAGACCTAACGAAAGTTTGTTTCAATCTTGGGAAAGGTTTCAGGATTTGCTCTTGGATTGCCCTCATCATGGCATATCCAAGCTTGCCTTGCTGGAAATTTACTACAAGGGGCTGGATGCGGGAACGCAATTCAACCTCCAATCCCTCTCATGCGGAACGTTCATGGACATGAGAGAAGATGACGCTTGGGACTTCATTGAGAAGCAAGCAAGAGTCATAGAGAAGTATTCCCACCGGAAAGTGGAGGGAAATCGTGTGGAGCAAGGAGCAAAGCTCACACATGAAGCTCAAAATCAGATTTTCTCCCTCAACAATGAGATTAAAGAGTTGAAGGAGACTATCAAAACCAACTTCCCAAAGCAACAAGAGAAGGATGTTGGCTATTTGGGCAACAACAACGGCGGTGATAACACCAACCGCAACAACAATAACCGGAACAATAACCGGAACAACAATTGGAATGGAAACAACAACAACCGGAATAACAACAATTGGAACAACAATCGGGGTTCGAACAACAACAATTGGCGCTCCAATCAACAAAATTCCGGTAACTCCTATCCTTCCAATTCCAATTCACTAACTCCACCCTCTTCTTCCTCTACTCCTTTGAAAAGCCAGGGGCAATCATCAAATGGAGGAAACAATACGGGAAAGGAGAAGCCGGATCCCATGTTGGAAACAATCTTGGGAAAGCTTCAAGGGTTAGAGAACCGCATCATCAAGGTTGATGATCAAATTTCTAAGGTTGACAAAGCTCAAAAGGTTTTGGAAAATCAAATGTTCAACCATGCGGAGGAAGTTCCTAGAAATCAAGGGAAACTTCCAGGAAAGACGGAGGACAACCCTAAGGGAAGGGTAATGGCGATTACAACTAGGAGCGGAGTGACTACCACCGATCCGCAACCTACGTTCGTTGAAGTCCCCGTAGAGAAAGGCAAAGAAAAGGGGAAGGAGAAGGAGGACGTCTATGTTCCCCCTCCAGCTTTCAAACCTCCCCTACCGTTCCCTCAATCTAGAGCGCGAGCGCGCCTAGACAAGCAATTCGGTAAGTTCATAGAACTCATGAGCAAACTGCATATTAATATACCTTTCATTGATGCTATTGTAGGTATGCCGGCTTATGGCAAGTTCTTGAAGGAGCTCCTCTCTAACAAGAGGAAGCTAGAAGATTTTGGAGAGGTCAAGATGAGTTCGGATTCTTCGGATCTCATCAAGACGATGAAGGAGAAAATGCCCCCAAAGCTGAAAGATCCGGGGTCATTTTGCATTCCCATTGGAGTGGGAGAGGTCACATATGACGCTTTATGTGACTTAGGAGCAAGTGTGAGCATCATACCACTTGCGTTGTGCAGGAAGATCGGTTTAGGCGACCCTAAACCGGTGAAAATGACGTTATACATGGCGGATCGATCCATTACTCGTCCCGTCGGCATTGTAGAAGACGTCCCAGTCAAGCTAGGTAAATTCTTTGTTCCCATTCATTTTGTCGTGCTTGACATTCCTGCAGATAGTCCGGTCCCAATCATACTCGGAAGACCGTTTCTTGCAACTTCCGGCTGCATGGTCGATTGCAAGAATGGGAGACTCGCTTTTGATATTGGGGAAGAGAAAGTAGAGTTCGTTCTTTCCACTCTAGTGAAGGAGCCAATCTTTGATGAGGATATTTACAATGTCCAAGACGAAGAAGGTTTATCTAGGGAGGAGGTAAGTGCGATTCTCTTTAACGATCCCTTACAAAAGGTTATTACTATGAGTCTAACAGATGTAGGAGAAGAAGAAGAGTGCAAAGAGGAAATTGAAGCCTTAGAAGCACAAGAAGAGATGCATGAAGTGGAGTTTGAGAAACTCCACGATGAGGCTGAGAATATTCGAATCCACGGTCATACTCTGTATTCCACGACCGTGGATTCCACGACCAAAATCAACCTCCATTCCAGAGGATATTACGGCCGTGGAACACCAGAGGAAACCGTAATTTTGACCGTGGAAAAGGGCGATCGGCATACTTCTTCAACTTCTTCTAATTCTTCTCCAGACCATTCAACATCCTTAGAAACTTCTAAGGAAACATCGGAAGCTCCTCAAGGATCATTGGAAGCTCCGAAAGCAATGGAACTTAAACCACTTCCTACTCATCTAAGAACTTCAAGACAACCTCAAAGGCGGTTGAATCCGACCATGAAGGAGGTTGTCAAGAAGGAAATTCTTAAACTTCTTGATGCAGGTATCATCTATCCTATCTCCGATAGTAAGTGGGTGAGCCCAGTTCAAGTAGTTCCAAAGAAGGGAGGAATGACGGTCATCACCAACAAGAACAACGAACTCATTCCTACCCGAACCGTGACTGGATGGCGAATGTGTATAGACTACCGCAAGCTCAACAACGCAACGCGGAAGGATCACTTTCCATTGCCATTCATCGATCAAATGCTTGAAAGGTTAGCACAACATTCATACTTTTGCTACCTTGACGGTTATAGTGGCTTCTTTCAGATTCCGATACATCCGGATGATCAAGAGAAGACCACATTCACGTGCCCTTGGGGTACGTTCGCCTACAGGAGAATGCCGTTCGGGCTTTGCAACGCCCCAGCCACCTTTCAACGGTGCATGATGGCCATCTTCTCCGAATACGTAGAGGAAATCATGGAAGTCTTCATGGACGACTTCTCCGTTTACGGTTCCTCTTTTAACGATTGTCTTTCTAACCTTTCTCTTGTTTTGCAAAGATGTGAAGACACTAACCTAGTTCTTAATTGGGAGAAGTGTCAATTCATGGTTAAGGAAGGAATCGTGTTAGGTCACTTAGTCTCTAGTAGAGGGATAGAGGTAGACAAAGCTAAAATAGAGACCATAGAGAAACTTCCTCCCCCAATTTCGGTGAAGGGAATAAGAAGTTTCCTAGGACATGCTGGATTTTATAGACGTTTCATTCAGGACTTTTCTAAGATATCAAAACCTCTCACTAATCTATTGATGAAGGATGCAGTTTTTGAGTTTTCACAGGAATGTCTAGATGCATTCAACACCGTTCGGCAAGCTCTGATTTCAGCACCCATTATCCAACCCCCGGATTGGACTCTCCCTTTCGAGATTATGTGTGATGCTAGTGACGTAGCCATTGGAGCTGTTCTTGGGCAACGAAAGGAAGGACGAACCCACGCCATATACTACGCTAGCAAGACGCTAGACGAAGCTCAGCTCAATTACGCCACTACAGAAAAGGAATTTTTAGCCATTGTCTACGCTATTGACAAGTTTCGCTCTTATCTTGTAGGTGCAAAGGTGATTGTTTACACGGATCATGCTGCGATCCGGTACCTCCTTGCGAAGAAAGATGCGAAACCAAGGCTGATTAGATGGATTCTTCTCCTACAAGAATTCGATCTAGAGATCCGCGACAAGAAAGGCTCGGAAAATTCTATTGCGGATCATTTGAGTCATCTAACACATCTAGAGGATGACCATTTGCCCATTGATGACTCCTTTCCGGACGAACACCTACATATCATAGAGGAGGGCATCAAGGTAGTCTCCAAAGGTAACGAACCATGGTTTGCTGATTTCGTTAACTATTTAGTTTGCCAGGAGATACCACCCGGACTGTCATACGCACAAAGGAAGAAGTTCTTCAAGGACGTCCGGGAATACCATTGGAACGAGCCTCTCCTCTTTAAGAGAGGTCCGGATGGCATCATTCGGCGATGTGTGCCGGAAGATGAGATGCAAAGTGTCATCCGTCATTGTCATTCACTACCTTGTGGAGGACACGCTAGTTCGAATAAAACTAGCGCAAAGGTATTGCAATCTGGATTCTATTGGCCTACTTTATTTAAAGATGTGCAATCCTTTGTTTCTTGTTGCGATGCTTGTCAAAGAACAGGCAATATCTCTAGAAGAAACGAGATGCCCCTCAACAACATCCAAGAGGTGGAGATTTTCGACGTTTGGGGAGTCGATTTCATGGGACATTCCCTTCTTCTTGTGGAAACCAATACATACTATTGGCGGTAGACTACGTCTCTAGATGGGTCGAAGCAATTGCCTCTCCCACGAATGATGCCATGGTGGTGGTTAAGTTCTTCAACAAGACCATCTTTCCGCGATTCGGGACGCCAAGGACGATCATTAGTGATGGAGGTTCTCACTTCATAGCCCGTCGCTTTGAAGCTCTTCTAACCAAGTATGGGGTTACTCACAAGATCGCCACCCCTTACCATCCACAAACGAGTGGACAAGTTGAGATCTCAAATAGGGAGATCAAGGGAATTCTAGAGAAGACGGTTTCAAGGACTAGGAAGGATTGGTCCTTGAAACTAGATGATGCATTATGGGCATACCGGACCGCATACAAGACTCCCATAGGAACCACACCATACAACCTTGTGTATGGGAAGTCTTGTCATTTGCTGGTAGAGCTAGAGCACAAAGCGTTTTGGGCTATCAAATGGCTGAATTTCGGCATGAAGGAAGCGGGAGAGAAGCGTCTCCTAGACATCAACGAGCTGGATGAACTCCGTTTGAACGCCTATGAAAACGCTAAGATCTACAAGGAAAGAGCAAAGCGTTGGCATGATAAGCATATCATTCCAAAGGACTTCCAAGAAGGAGATCAAGTTCTCCTCTTCAACTTGAGACTTCGCCTCTTTCCAGGTAAGTTAAAATCTCATTGGACTGGACCTTTTCTAATTAAGCGTATTTTCCCCCATGGTGCAGTTGAAGTATGGGGTGAAGCTAGCGGAAGTTTTAAGGTGAACGGCCAACGACTCAAGAAGTACTCACCGGAACTCCAAGCTGAGGAGTTTGCACCTACCGCACTCGAATAAGTGCAAGATTGGTCTAGCTACGGACCTTAAACAAAGCGCTTCTTGGGAGGCAACCCAAGGTATTGCATTTTCGTTTTTGTTTTCGATTCATAGTTTAGCTTAGAATAGAAGTTTTTTTTTTTCTTTGTTATGCCTCGATTTCTTCCGGTATATTCGTGTTTTTGGTTGTAGGATCGATGGAAAGGGAGAAAGGGAGGATAATGTCAAAGAGAATTGACGAAATTTGGACTTTGAAGCTTTACAGAAGGTTCCACGGTCTAAATTACGGTCGTCATAGCTACAGTGGCCGTAATTCTCAAAGGCCTGTGAAAAATCACCAAAACCACGGGTCCGTACACTTCCACGGCCGTGGAATGCCCCGATAGACCGTGATTTTTGAAAATTTGCCTGCGAGTATAAACGCCACACTTCATCACAAAAACACCACAATTCCTCCCCAATTCCACGCCCTAAATACCGAAAACCCGCAGCCTCTCCCAAATCTTCGTTCTTTAATCGTTTTCAACGATTCTTCGCTCTAATCTGCAGCAAATCCAACCAAGAACAAGATCCAAGCAACGAATCGAGTGGAAAACGATCAACAAACCCGCATTTTGGATTTTTCAATCCGAAAAAGAGGTTATTTCTTTCTCTTCGATTCTCGCGAATTTGGTACGTTTTTGCTATAGATTTTTAGGAAGAACTGACAAGGATTGGAAGGAATTAGATTAGGACTGCTTGTTGTGGTGAAATTTGGTGAATTTGCTGAGATTCACAAGATTCTGTGTAGAATTACGGTCTCTGGAGGTTCCACGGCCGTGGTTTCTGAAGAACAGCCCGTAATTTTGAACAGAAATGGATTTTGTAAGGAGGATGTCGGGAAGGATTAAGGAAAAGAAAGGGGAGCAAAACAAGAAAAGAAAGGGCAACCCCTCAACCTCTAGGGCACCACCACCCTCATCTCCCTCACCACCATCATCACCTTCACCTCCATCTTCACCCCCTCCTCCTAGCATCCCGACCATACACGAAAACCACATAGCTGCATTTGAGAAAATAGAGAAGAGGACAGTGATAGGTCCTAGATATTTGTTGTTGGAGGATCTACATCCTCTCAACATAGTAGATGACCTTACATGGCTCTTGGATAGAGCCGGATTGCTTGTCTTCACGAATATTCGTGAAGACGCTTATGAGGAGATCACCCGAGAGGTTGTGACATCTTTCGAGCACAGCCATGTTGATAGGACCGTCTCCTTCCGTCTCATGAACAGAGACTACCATTTGAGCATTGTTGAGTTCGGGACCATTTTTGGGTTCCATGAGACCTATAACGGTCGACTTCCTAGAGGCGTTTCCGCCAAGGACTTTTGGGCGGAAGTGGCCATGATTTATGCCGACGAGGACCGTTGGCAACCAGCTGATACCAAGGCTAGATTGATGTACCATCTAGCCTTGAAGATAGCTCACCGTGTTCTTTCGGAGTGTCTCTTTCCTAGGACGGAGACGCCCCAAAAGATTAAGACGGATGAGTTATTCCTTCTCTATGCTATGCTTTATGGATGCCGCGCAGATTGTGCTACTCTTTTGGCGGCGACGATGAGTAAACTCAAGAATAAAGCGAAGGGGAACATTGGATATGGTGGGATAGTGACCCACATAGCTAGGAGCCTTGGTGTAGATTTTTCAGCCTGCACCCGCATACCCGTTGTACCTCTAGGACTACATGCATTCATGGTTAGGGGACTCATCTTCCCCACACATAGAGGTCCGCCTTATGCGGGCATGCCCTGGGAGAGTAGGACAGGTAGGGGTATTGAGTGGCTGCCAGAGTATTCCATTATGGCGGGACGCCACAATTGGAAGGAGACGTTCGCTGCGATGCATGCGAACAGGCTTGTAGCTCCCCCCTACGTTCCACCACCGGCTGAGGATGAGGAGGACATGGGAGAGCAGTACGAGAGTGGTGGAGGAGCAGAGCAGGAGTTCGGCACGTTTCCGGATCAGCCGGAGGCGGCCCCGGATGTACCTAGGCGCTCTCCACGCCCAGCTAGAGCTTCATGCTCGTCATCTCGCCGCGCCAGTGTGAGCGAGAGGCCCACATGGATGACTACACCTCCCACTTGGTACAGCACACCTCCTCCGTGGTCCACGACGCAGCCAGCAGCACCACCGCCACCACCAGCACCAGCCGATGCCCCCACATGGTATGATCACGCCCCGGGATGGTATGAGAGGATGCCGGATTGGGCTACCGGACTTTCAGAGAGAGTCGGAGCATTAGAGATCCGGGCGGATGTTAGAGACGGACGCTTAGACGACCTTGACCACATGATGAGGGACGTCTACCGCCAGCAGTTTGGGCGGTCCTATGATCCGAGTTTCTCTCCATTCCCACCTCCACCGGCGCCGCAGTGATTGATGACCGGACCGCTCGTTTTTAGACATTCCCGCCACCATTTGTGAGTTTCTTTTTCTTTTCTTTCTTTTGTTCTTTCTTGTGAACATTAGGGACAATGTTCGTCCTAAGTATGGGGTGGGATGTACTAAATGTTTGTAATAACTCTACTCTATATGTTGCTTTCATTCCGAGACTATCATTGCATGTTCATCATATGTTACACGTTTCATTCTTGCATTGCATGAAAAAGATTTTTAAAAAACCCATAAAAATTGAAAAATTTTGAAAATTTGATGCTTCTAACGAATCGATATGATTTCCATGATAATCACTACTTGCGAATTGAGTTGATAACAATTGCATGCTTGAAAAGATGGTAATTCGAAAAGAAATTGAATGAATAAATTTTACCTCTTTTGCAAGTTGTATAATGTGAAAATGTTACCTAAATCATGTAAGAAATTGAAGTTGAAATCACATTATAAGTTCCTATACTTCTTGTTGAAATGATTAAGGCAATTCGGTACTTTCTTTCTTCTTTCTGTGATCATCTAACTCCTCATTGAAATATTAGCCTCCCTTACCCATCCGGGAACTTGGAAAGTGAATGAGAAAAAGGCATGTTTGATGTGGGAGGGCCATGAGAGCATATATTTGCAATCAATTGAATAGAAAGAAATTATAGGTTTGGGGAAGTCAATCATGACGATGAGTAACTCGGCACCATTCACATAGCCGGGTGTTTGTGTCTTGTCAAAGTCGGATTGAGCGATATTCCTAGCGGATTATGGTATGTGCGCTAAGGGTTTGAGGCATCTCTTGCAATTTTGAGAAACGCCAATCTCCTAGGCTTCGGTTTTTGTGCACCTCTATCCATAACTCCAAAAGTAAAGTCGAAAAATGAAAAGGAGAGAGCGAAGCTCTAAGTGAAGTGTTGCGGAAACCGCAAAAGAAGAAGAAGGTAGTTGTCCACTTTCCCGGATTTATGCACCACTCTCCCTCAAAGTTTCCCTTCCCTTCCATACTCTAGACCTTTTCTTTGAAAGTCCTTAAGATCAAAAGAATGTTATATGACTTGGTGATCTAAATTGAAGTTCTTATGATTGATTTTGATAATATTTGAAGGTTATAATGCTTGTTTGGAAGTTAAATTGATTCATGAGTTTTCTTTACCTTTTACTCTCTAATTAAGTGTGTGAAAGTTTGAAAAACGATTGATGCAAGATTTGAGAATGATCTATTCTTTAGAAGTCACTTTCATCCAAAAGAAGGTACACATATTTCATCCTAACTCTTGTTTAAAACTTTTTGAAAGACCTTGCTTAGGGACAAGCAAGTGCTAAGTATGGGGTTATTTATCAACCTCAATGCCACGATTCGAGACCAAATGACCTAAAACAATTCCTTCGGTCACCATAAAATGAAACTTCTCCCAATTTAGAACAAGGTTAATGTCTTCACAATGCTGTAGGATTAAGGAAATGTTAGCAAGACAATTGTCAAAAGAAGAACCATAAACGGAGAAGTCATCCTTGAACACCTCCATGATGTTTTCGATATACTTAGAAAATATCTCCATCATACACATTTGAAAGGTAGCTGGAGCGTTGCACAAACCGAACGGCATCCTCCTATAAGCAAAAGTACCCCATGGGCACGTGAATGTAGTCTTCTCCTGGTCGTCAAGGTGGATGGGAATCTGAAAGAAACCACTATAGCCATCCAAATAATAGAAGTGAGAATGTTGCGCGAACCTTTCAAGCATTTGGTCGATGGAAGGTAGAGGAAAGTGATCCTTCCTAGTGGCGACATTCAGCTTGCTGTAGTCAATGCACACACGTCATCCCGTAACGGTTCTAATGGGGATTAAGAAAGAGCTCTCAATGATACGCTCCCTCTCTCTCTATGCGATTTTTGGGCGATTCGAGGGCGACTCGAGGCTTCGGCCTTTGTCTCCCACACAAGCTCTCTCCTTTCGTTGTGATTACTCATGAGTCACACCGATCTTCTTCCCCTCTTTCCCGTTGATGTGCACAACCATCTCAACAGAGAAATTTTTAGCTCACAAAGTTACAAAACCTTAAGGTTCAACTAGGGTTTCTGGCGGCGCTTGGCGCCATGGCCAAGAAAAAGAAATCTCCGACAAAGGTGACTGGAGAGGATGGCCTGGCAACCACGAACCAAGCAACGGCATCATCGTCGGCAATGAAGGTCCGGCCTCAGGCGTTGGATGGAGGAGACAAACTATCGCCGGCAAAAGGCATGGCGGACAAGGGAGGCGAGTCGCACGACACTCCCCAGGTTCAATTGACAAGGGTTGACAAGGCGCATACAAAGGTAATGCCGGATGGCATGTCTGATGGTGTCAATGACAAGGCCGACAAGTCTGGGACAAGCAAAACCCTTGTCGGCGAGACGCAACGAATGCAGGCACACACAACGGAGACATGCGCTTTGTTGCCGACAGGGGATGGCACAAAAAAGACAAGCGCTTTGCATGGCGCGCATGTTGCTATTCACCCCGACGCTGCCGGCGCCAACTTGACCACAAAGGGGACGTCCCCTTAGCCGAATATTCACACAACGAACATGAAGGCCGATACTTTGCCGCCTGGCTCCGTCCCTTTGGGGACTTCAATGGCATCACCTGGACGGGAGAACGCCCATGGAAAATCTGGAAAAAGCCACACTTTAAATTTTGACAATGGTGAGGCCGGTGATGAAGGTGGATTGGAAGTTGTGGCATGCAAGCGTGACATTCTCTCTGATGAAGACAAGGATGACACAGTTATGGCTAAGGAGGTCCTGGTGGGAGGTCAGCCAATGTCAGAGTATCCTGCTCTGAGCAAGATGATCCTACCGCCTGGACAAAGGAAGGCGTGGACTGGAGCGCCGGTGAAGGTTTTCATGAATTCTGGAATGGAGGCAAGCTTGAGTATACGAAGCCAACATCCACTAGAATTGCCATCAAATGCTTTGAAGGTATGCCAAAACACCAAGTGTGGGGTAGTACACTACTAGGCCAATATGTTGGCTTCTATCCAGGATACTTTGCAATCAATGAGATGACGAAGCTTTGGAGAGTCAAGGCAAAGTTTAGAGTGGAAGCAGGCTGGATGATCTTTAGCTTCCTCAACGATGATGACAGGGACAATGTGCTCAAAGGTGGGCCATATTTCATCCACAACCGACCTCTCTTACTCAAGCATGTTCCGGAAAAGTTCGCATTCAATCGTAAAGATGTTGCAACCATGCCATTATGGGTGAGAATCACTAGACTACCCAATGAGTTCTGGATGCCTACCATTCTTGGTAGAATTGGCTCTTTGATTGGCAAGCCCCTATTCATGGATCATGTGACTGAAGATAGAAAGAGAGGCTCGTATGCTCGAGTGCTTGTGGAGGTAAACTTTGCTAATGATGTCCTCAGGGAGGTGTCACTTGACTTTGATGATGGTGTCACACTTGATTGCACCTTGCTATATGAGAATGAACCGACTTACTGTCGCCGGTGCTTACAATTTGGGCATAAAGATGATACTTGCACGTTCCAGACAACCAGGAAGGATATTGGTCCAAAGCCAAGGTCTAGCCGGCCTAGGAATAGATCCAGGACAAGGGTTGACACAACTAAGAATGATGCACAAAAAAAGAGTCAGGAGGGAGTTGAGGTAATTGAGATCCAGGGTGTAAAGGAAGGAGCCTCAAAGGCTACTATAGTAGACGTAGCCGAGCCACAAGTTCAAGCTCCACAGCCGGAGAAGCGAGGTCATGTCATTGTCATAAGGGAACCATCTCACTAGGCGGCATCATTACCTGCCAAGCAACTGGCGCCAGGTGACAAAGGCAAAGGGAAATTGGTTGAGGAAGACATAGCCTCATCTTCATCTGAGGACGAGCCATCTGACAATGAGAGCATGGAGGACAAACATGACACAAGTAGTGAAGATGAGGCATCGGTGGACCTTGACATAGATTCTGACGAGTCTAGACAAAGTCATGACAAAACCGATGACAATGATATGACAAGCGAGGAGGAGGAGTTCACGCCAGTGTTGTCTGTTCGCTCCAAACGGTGTGTGCAAGCTTTAAATTTATAACCCTAGACTTAAGCTTAAAACAAGGATGCGAACCCGCAGTGTACGGGTCAATCGTAGTAAAAGCAAGAAAATTCCAGGGGTCGATCACAGGGACTTAGTGAAACAAAGTCCAATACGGCATGCTAGTGTTGATGCTAACCACAAGAGCAAGTAATACAATCAAAGATGAATAAGATGTCAAATAAAGCAAACATGCAATTCTAGGGATTAAAGCATCTAGTTGTGGTTCCAACTCAAGATCTATAGATAAGCGGACAAAGCTGAGATTTTTGCATGGGGAAGGTGTTTCTAAAGTGGAGTAGATCACCGGGTAAGTCTCACTACACACTAACACTCTGTCAGACCACCTCGGTTGACTGACAACCCTCAGAAATCACCTCGGTCGAGATGCAGTTCGACCGGACCGAGGCGTAGCAGTGTCGATTTCTATTCTCTGATTTTCAGTTCTTTTCCCCCCAAAATCACTACAATTGCTTCCTAAGGGGTACTTATGCCTTTTCTCAACAGAAACAAGGGCAACCAAAGCCCAAATAGCAGAAAACGAACGAGTTAGGTTTTCGAACGTTTTTACCTCGTTTTGGTCGAATCGCTCAAATTTCTTGCAGATCTGTTGTAGTAATCGACTCCTCTACTCTTTAATCTCGGTTTGGAAGCGGAAATCTTCGAAAACGAGCGAGAAATGAGGGAGCGAGGCGATTCTGTGCGCCGCGGTCGAAACGAAGTAAAAAAAGTGAAAAGTAATTTTTTCCCCTTTTTATACTGTTACTGGATTTGCTGTCACCTCGGTCGAGATGGTCTCGACTGGACCGAGGTGGTACGGACCGAGGCGGTTCTGCAGAAACCCTAGTCGCCTCGGTTGCTTCAAGAATCAACTCGGTCGAGGTGTTCTGACAGTGACCGAGGTGCCTCTTTCTTCTCAGAATCTCGAACTTCCTGGAGTGCTCCTTCCTGTTGTCTGTCCAAAAACCCAAAAACAAAGCAAAGCAAAGCAAAAACAAATAAAACTATCTAAACTAGACTAGAAAACGGGAAAGAAAGCAATACCTTGGGTTGCCTCCCAAGAAGCGCTTGATTTAAGGTCGCTAGCTGGACCCTTCTCCATAGAATTACTCAATGTACCTTGAACACCATGGAGTGCTCATCACATCCATCATAAAATTCTTCCAAAGAGGTTCCGGTTCCTAATTTCACCGGCAAATGGTAAGATCTCCCACGTACAAGCTTGTACGGTTTGATTCTCACCGGAATCCTTCTAGACTTCCTGCACTTCAATGGGACATAATCTAGCCTTGCGTCCCATCCTTTCCTTGATCGAGAAAATAGTTTCTCGAGAATCATAGCAGCTTCCCCATCTATAGCTTGGGGATGGTACAGGGTCCTGAGCATGCGAGGGACCCCATACTTGAACAAGAGATACTTCATCGACTTAGCGGTGTAGTGTTTGCAAACTCCACTCCTTATAATCCAAGGAGCTTCTTCTTCCAACAATTTCAAGGAAGACTTCATCTTGATTTTAGGAGGTTCTTTCGGAAGAGACCTCCAACTTTCCGGTGCATTCCTGAAAAATTCAGAAATATTAATAGGGAATTCAAATGAAGTAGGAGAACGTACCTTGCAAAGTTCTCCAAAGCTTGAGGCAAGTTTCGTGTTGGGTTGATAATCCACCCACGAAATCTCTCTCAGTTCTGCTGGTCTTTCTTCCACCTTGACCATAATCTCAGTAATTTGGCTAAAGTCTTCTGCATCTGCCTCTTCTGGTTCTGCAGATTCTTCCATCATCTCGACCGAGGTCTCTTCTACCTCGACCGAGGTCTCAACAGTCAGATCGAGATCTTCCACATCTTCTCCCTCAGAAGCTTCAGGAGAAACTTCTGGTTTGACTGGAGGTATGCTCGAAACGTGCAACACTTCCTTATGCTCCTCTTCCGGTTTAGCATAGGATAGGGTGCTTTCCTTGAGCTCCGTCACCTTCTTCATTAACTTCTCCAACCTAGATTCGAGAGAATCTTCAAGAGGTTGCTCATAAGTCTTTTTAGGGACATTCTTCTCATCCCATATCGCAAGTTCATGCTGAATGGCCTCTTCTCTTTCCCATTCATTGTTGAACCAATAGAAGGAGTACTTCTCCTCCAAGTATTCATAATGATCTGCCCTAGCACTTTGTCTTGCTATCCAGGCTGGATCAAACATAGCCATAAGAAATCCTGAAAACTACAAAACTCATAGAAAGAGTAGTTAGTAGCAACAGGGGCAAGCGCCCCGAAAGCAAACCGTACCGGCTCGGTCTAGACCAAGTCCCCGGCAACGGCGCCAAAAACTTATTCGCTCCAAACGGTGTGTGCAAGCTTTAAATTTATAACCCTAGACTTAAGCTTAAAACAAGGATGCGAACCCGCAGTGTACGGGTCAATCGTAGTAAAAGCAAGAAAATTCCAGGGGTCGATCACAGGGACTTAGTGAAACAAAGTCCAATACGGCATGCTAGTGTTGATGCTAACCACAAGAGCAAGTAATACAATCAAAGATGAATAAGATGTCAAATAAAGCAAACATGCAATTCTAGGGATTAAAGCATCTAGTTGTGGTTCCAACTCAAGATCTATAGATAAGCGGACAAAGCTGAGATTTTTGCATGGGGAAGGTGTTTCTAAAGTGGAGTAGATCACTGGGTAAGTCTCACTACACACTAATCCCAAACCGTAACTCCTATTACCGGGTAAGTCTCAAGGAATTAAGATAAAGAACTATTGCCTCAAACTAACACACCATCTAAGGGAATAGAATCAACCTTTACCGGGTAAGTCTCAGGCTAACTCACAAAGATGGGATGGAAGCACACTCAAACCCCAATAAAGGACAAGCCTTTATTACCTACACTTATGATCGTTGGTATACAAACTAAGGAATTACCGGGTAAGTCTCATCCTAAGCTTGCTTTGAACCAGAAAGGTATAATAAGAATAGGATTTGGCAAACTCTAACACTTAACTCTCAGTTAAGGATCGGATAAGCCACCTCGGTCAGCCAGTTTCCACCCCGGCCGAGATGTTCATCGACTGAACGAGATGCTTAGGGTTAAGGTTAAAGACTCGAACTTTCAGGATCCCACTGTGATTAAGATCATTCTATCATCGTTTTTCCCACAACCTTCAGCCAATCACCCTAGAATCACACAAGGAAATTAGCCACTCATCATCATAATGAAAGTATTAAATATATGGGAAGAAGGTGAATATTTGAACAAAGAAGAATTTAATGAAAACACTTCAATAACTGAATCAAATATCACACAAAATCGTTCCTTGGATAATAATCCAACAAGACAAGACAACAAGGAAAGGAATTGAAGACAATCTTACAAAACCCTCCAAAAAGCTATAAAGCTATAGTCTTCAAATCTTCCTTCAACCTTCAAAAAGGTTCTTCAACTCTCTCCCAAATTGGAGTATGATGCGGCTGCTGCGCTGATAGCGGATGTTCCGGTGTGTAAGCATAATCGGATTTGTGGAAAATCCAATCCTTTTTATAGGAAAAATAAACCTCCAAAGATAATAAATCTTAAGAAGATATTATCCCATAAATATAGGTAAAATATATATTCTGCATATCTCCTTCCTTCTAGAAGCTCAGCCCAAAAATATAAGATCACTTTCCAATTTTAAAAGATCTCAGCCAAGAATAAAATATTCTCGCCGCGTCCTAGGTGTTCGCCTCGGTCGAGTCGGCGTCTCTGGATCGCCTCGGTCGAGATGAATCTCTGGGCAACCGAGGTGATCATAACTGAGTGTAGAATCTCTCAAAAACTGGTCCAAAGTAAATCTTTAATCATGGCTATGCTTCCTGAATGTAGCTCCAAATGACTCTTGACTCCTTTTGCTCCTTTTTGATGCAATACGTACCATATTACCTGCAATTACAACGAAACTAGGTGTAGACCTCGATTCTCGCAAAGGTAGATGAAATGGTAGTAAAATCACATAATGCACATACAAACATGCAGATTATGAAAGATAAAACGTCCAAACAAACCCCAAAATATAGACTATAATTCATGCTATCAAAATACCCCATACTTAGCCCTTGCTTGTCCCTAAGCAAGTTCCTCATATAGAAATCAAGATAGAATGGATTATAAGTCAAGAAAATCAATGAAAAGTCTTTCAAAAACATTTTATGGTGTGCAACTATCATAGATCACTCTAAGAGAGTACTTCCTGGAAATTAAAAACTCAATATGATCAAAACATTTTATAAATATAGGAAAGTTGTTCATCTTTGCATAAAATCATAGAATGCATAATAAATCATAATTATCAAAATTAATCATGTATAATCCGATTTAAACCGCTAAGTCAATCAACAAGCTCAAGGTCTCAAGGGCTTCCCAAAAGAAAGGTCAAGAAACGTGTAGGGTAGGGATGTATGTAAGGTAATGTGGTGCTAGAATCCGGGAAAAGGATGAACTTCACTTTCACTTTGACTTGCAACATCTTCCACCAATAAGCTTTGCTTATTTCACATTTTTTTCTTTTTACTTTACTTTTTGGGATGCATGGACAGAGGTGCACAATAACCGAAGCCTAGGAAATCCGCAATCATCAATTTCTCGAGATGCGTCAAACCCTTGATGCACATACCATGACCCGTTAGGAATATCGCTCAATCCGACTTTGGCAAGACACAAACACCCGGCTATGTGAATGGTGCCGAGTTACTCATCTTCATGATTGACTTCCCCAAACCTATTATTGCTTTCTAACACTTTCACTTTCAGCCACTTCTCAACTTTTAACTTGCTTTCACCACTTCGCTTGCTTCCAAATTCCCGGATAGGTAAAGGGAGGCAATATGTATATGAGGGGCTAAGCATGATCAAGAAGAAGAAGAAGAAGAAGAATGAATTGCCTTGGTCTTTCCAAGAAGAACGTGAGAGAACTTATGCTGCGGTGTCAACCTTCAAATTCAACATAATTTGGATAAAAATAAAGTATTAAACATGCCAATAATTTTAAACAAAGCATTTAGCAACTTAAACATATCATAAAACATTTCAAACATATAAAGAATTTAAATCCAGTCGGTAAACAAAATCTTCACTGAGATCATATCCAGATAAGTAACACAAAAATCGTTTTCGAAAACTCTCTGTTACGCCCACCTCGGTCGAGGTGTTCTTGGTTCAACCGAGGTGAAACACCTCGTTTTGCCAGAACTGTCCCGGTCGAGGTCAAAAATTTTTTTAAAACCATTTTGTTTTTTTTTCGGTTTCGACGTTTTTCTCAGTCAAATAACCTGTAAGTATTTAGCAACTTAAACAAAGCATTTAGCAACTTAAACATATCAGAACTGTCCCCGGCAACGGCGCCAAAAACTTATTCGCTCCAAACGGTGTGTGCAAGCTTTAAATTTATAACCCTAGACTTAAGCTTAAAACAAGGATGCGAACCCGCAGTGTACGGGTCAATCGTAGTAAAAGCAAGAAAATTCCAGGGGTCGATCACAGGGACTTAGTGAAACAAAGTCCAATACGGCATGCTAGTGTTGATGCTAACCACAAGAGCAAGTAATACAATCAAAGATGAATAAGATGTCAAATAAAGCAAACATGCAATTCTAGGGATTAAAGCATCTAGTTGTGGTTCCAACTCAAGATCTATAGATAAGCGGACAAAGCTGAGATTTTTGCATGGGGAAGGTGTTTCTAAAGTGGAGTAGATCACTGGGTAAGTCTCACTACACACTAATCCCAAACCGTAACTCCTATTACCGGGTAAGTCTCAAGGAATTAAGATAAAGAACTATTGCCTCAAACTAACACACCATCTAAGGGAATAGAATCAACCTTTACCGGGTAAGTCTCAGGCTAACTCACAAAGATGGGATGGAAGCACACTCAAACCCCAATAAAGGACAAGCCTTTATTACCTACACTTATGATCGTTGGTATACAAACTAAGGAATTACCGGGTAAGTCTCATCCTAAGCTTGCTTTGAACCAGAAAGGTATAATAAGAATAGGATTTGGCAAACTCTAACACTTAACTCTCAGTTAAGGATCGGATAAGCCACCTCGGTCAGCCAGTTTCCACCCCGGCCGAGATGTTCATCGACTGAACGAGATGCTTAGGGTTAAGGTTAAAGACTCGAACTTTCAGGATCCCACTGTGATTAAGATCATTCTATCATCGTTTTTCCCACAACCTTCAGCCAATCACCCTAGAATCACACAAGGAAATTAGCCACTCATCATCATAATGAAAGTATTAAATATATGGGAAGAAGGTGAATATTTGAACAAAGAAGAATTTAATGAAAACACTTCAATAACTGAATCAAATATCACACAAAATCGTTCCTTGGATAATAATCCAACAAGACAAGACAACAAGGAAAGGAATTGAAGACAATCTTACAAAACCCTCCAAAAAGCTATAAAGCTATAGTCTTCAAATCTTCCTTCAACCTTCAAAAAGGTTCTTCAACTCTCTCCCAAATTGGAGTATGATGCGGCTGCTGCGTATTCTTTGCTGTAATCGAGATCGTATGCGGTGTATGCAGCCTCTAAGCATGATCGGATTTGTGGAAAATCCAATCCTTTTTATAGGAAAAATAAACCTCCAAAGATAATAAATCTTAAGAAGATATTATCCCATAAATATAGGTAAAATATATATTCTGCATATCTCCTTCCTTCTAGAAGCTCAGCCCAAAAATATAAGATCACTTTCCAATTTTAAAAGATCTCAGCCAAGAATAAAATATTCTCGCCGCGTCCTAGGTGTTCGCCTCGGTCGAGTCGGCGTCTCTGGATCGCCTCGGTCGAGATGAATCTCTGGGCAACCGAGGTGATCATAACTGAGTGTAGAATCTCTCAAAAACTGGTCCAAAGTAAATCTTTAATCATGGCTATGCTTCCTGAATGTAGCTCCAAATGACTCTTGACTCCTTTTGCTCCTTTTTGATGCAATACGTACCATATTACCTGCAATTACAACGAAACTAGGTGTAGACCTCGATTCTCGCAAAGGTAGATGAAATGGTAGTAAAATCACATAATGCACATACAAACATGCAGATTATGAAAGATAAAACGTCCAAACAAACCCCAAAATATAGACTATAATTCATGCTATCATTGTCCAAGTCCCAAAGACGTCTCATTAAGAAGCTAAATGCTTCGATTAACAAAGGGAATAAGCAAGGCCAGGCCCAGGAGGATGATATGCATGATGAACCTCGTCGGCGTACTAGGCTGGCGTCGTCACAAATTGACAAAGTTGACAAGGCTGTGACAAGCAACAAGATCATGGAGAAGAAGAGGGTTGGCCGTAAGGGTCCCCAATGAGTGTCGCTTCCTAGAATATACAGGGGTTCAACCATCCCCGAAAACAAAATGGTTTGAGAGCTCTTTTAGAAGAGTTCAAGGTACGTTTGTGTGGAGTTTTGGAGACAAAGATTGACACGAAGATTACGGATGTCAATGTGATTATGAGGAGGAAGTTTACAAAGTGGAGGTATGTCCATAACTTCTCGATTGATGAGCGAGCTGGCATACTTGTCATGTGGAATGAAGACTACTTTCATGTGAATATCGTATGCACTCATGCTCAATTCATCACATGCATGGTTACATGCAAGATGACCGGCTTGATCTTTGGTGTATGCTTTATACTCGATGAGCATAGTGTGGTAAAGAGAAGAGAAGCATGGCTGGGCATCAAGATGACTCTACGTGACCACAAGTTGCCATGGATGATACTTGGTGACTTCAACAATGTCCTATATAGCCATGAACGAGTACATGGTGAGCGAGTCCGGATGTATGAAACCAAGGGCTTGTATGACCTTTGTCATGAAGAAGGCTTGCTTGATGTGCCATTCAATAGTGATAGCCTCTTCACTTGGACAAATGGTACCATCTGGAGCAAAATTGATCGAGTCATGGTGAATGATACTTGGATGGAGAAGGATGTATATTGTCATGCCACATTCTTGGATCGGTGGCACTACTCGGACCACAAGCCGGCAATAGCTCTTCTACATAAGCCAACTGGGGCTAGTAAGCGTTCATTCAAATCCTTTAATATGTGGACTAAGCATGACTCATTTCAGGATGTTGTCAAGGAGACATGGAGAACACATGTAAGCGGCACATACCAATACAGGCTATGTGTCTTGCTCCGGAGACTAAAGAGACCACTAAGGGAGCTCAACCGAGTGCACTTCTTACACATTGCCGAGAGGGTCAAGGCTGCCAATGTTGCTTATGGTCAGACGCTTGAGGAGCTCCGGCAGGATCCTATGTCACATGACAAGAGGTCCAATATGATGGAGGCCAAGGCGCTGGCGGAGCGCTTGGGAATGGCTGAGTTCAGTTTTCTAGCCCGACAAGCAAAAACAAAGTTCTTACTCTTGAGCGACCGGCCGACAAGCTTTTTCCATGGAATTATGAAGGCAAGGGGGGCAGCTAGCCACATAGCCTCATTGACAACCGAAGATGGTTGCGTGACAACATCAAACGAGGAGGTTGTGGATATGTTTCTCAACTTTTACCAAGGTCTCTTTGGGACGGAGGGACAAGTTGAGGAGCCAAATGTTGATGAGTTTGCTATTGGTCCCAAGGTGCATGTTAATGACAAGGCCGGTCTCATTGAGCCAGTGTCAAACAAGGAGATCAAGGAGGCGCTTTGGGACATTGACAATGACAAGGCGCCAGGGCCGGATGGATATACATCTTGCTTCTTCAAGGAAGCTTGGGAGGAAGTTGGAAGTGAGCTTTGTGTGGCTATCAAGGAGTTCTTTGTCAATGGCAAACTCCTACCCCATCTCAATCATACGGTGGTCTCACTTGTGCCAAAGAAAGAGGCGCCCAATAGAGTTGAACATTTCCCGCCAATCTCACGTTGTAATGTGGTTTAAAAGATCATCACCAAGATCATGACCAAGAGAATGGGGCATTGCTTGACATACTTGATTGACCCAGCCTAGATGGCGTTTGTCCCTGGACGCCTAATGAGTGACAACATCTTCATTGTCCAAGAGCTACTTAGAAGATACAATGTCAAGCGTGACACTCGCCGGTGCTTCCTCAACATTGATCTAGCCAAGGCTTATGATATGGTCTCATGGAGTTTTGTGAAGAGAGCCTTGGAGGAGCTAGGCTTCCCGGTGGCATTCATAGCATGGGTGATGGAATGTGTCACTACACCTACATACTCCATCAAAATCAACAAGGATATACATGGCTTCTTTAAAGGCAAGCGAGGGCTAAGACAAGGTGATCCAATGTCACCACTCTTATTTGTATATTGCATGGAGTTTCTCTCAATATTGCTCAAAGCCGAGACGCCCAAGGAAGGGTTTAGGTACCATCAACATTGTGAACAACTAAGGCTAACCCACCTTGCCTTTGCTGATGATGTTGTGCTATTCTCTAGAGGTGATGTAGCCTCAGTTAAGGTGCTAATGAGTTGCATCAACCGGTTTGGAGAGCTAAGTGGTCTAAGAGTTAGCCTAGCCAAGTCATCCATGTACCTAGCCTCAGTGCCGGAGGCTGAAAGAGGAGAATTGCAAGAGATCACCCGGTTCGACCAAGGGAGTTTTCCATTCCGGTACCTGGGCATCCCTATAGCCCCACATGTTCTACGAGCAGTTGATTATGCTCCCCTACTTGACAAGATTGGCAACAACATCAACGCATGGAACAACAAGCACTTATCCTTTGCAGGCAGGCTAGAGCTCATCACATCGGTTCTACAAGGTATTGATAGCTTTTGGCTCTCGGTACTTCCAGTTTTAGGCCTTGTCATTGAGAGAATCATAAAGTTATGTCAGCAATTCTTATGGTCAAGGCCAAGTGTTGCATGGGACAAGATATGCAAGCCAAAGAGTGAAGGCGGCCTTGGTTTATTGGAGCTTCGAGCTTGGAACAATGCGTTCATGTGCAAACACTATTGGCACATTCATGATGAAAGAGAGAGCCTATGGGTCAAATGGATCCATAATAGGTACTTACAAGTGGTGGAGCCGGAGGACTGGAGACCACATAGGCGAGACTTGCCTCTCATTAAGGTTATCTTAGCCGGCAAGGACCAATTGATGGCACATGGGCGTTCACTTGATGACACTCTCCAGGAGCTTTGTCATGGCAACGAGTTCAAGGTTACGAAGGCATACAATCTCATAAGAAGAAGAGAGGAGCAAGTACCTTGGCACCATGTAATATGGGACACGAGGCACACACCAAGGCATGCATTCATAGCTTGGATGGCGGCCCTGGGACGATTATCAACACATGATAGAATGAGCTTTCTCGACATTGATCCAGTGTGCAATCTATGTAGGCGAAGTGACGAGTCACATGAGCACTTGTTCTTTAGATGTAAGTACTTGAGGCATGTATGGAGAGAGGTGAGGCATAGCTTCAAGATGCCGGCCGGTCTGGGTACACTGACGCTTGCCATGAGATGGCTCAGGCGTGCACGAGGGAAGAAGAAGCACAAGATCATGACCATGAGGTTTGCCTTTGTTGCCACAGTTTACTTTCTATGGCATGCACGAAATAGCATCATCTTTGAAGGCAACTTATTGCCAGAGAGGCTGACTATTAGATTGATCGAGGAACATGTTCACCGGCTAATACACTCGGCGTTCCCGACGCTTGAGGGTGGATGGGCCAGCAAGCACCATACTATGTGATGGACGTGATGATTAAAGGTCAGGAAGGAAGGCACAAGGAGAATTGGCCTTGTCGAAAGCTTGTCAAAAGTTGTCGTGATCATGCCAGATGGGCCCAGATGGGGCCTGATGGGAATGAATGCCATCAGATGAAGTTGTCATGGCCTTTCCAGATGGGCCGTAATGGGTGCGAATGCCGGAACAGAAGATTGTCGCTAATGGGCCAATAGTACCAGCGCCGGCGAGTATTTTCGTCCCTTGTCAAATGGGCCGGTAGCTTGTCAAGTTGTCAGGACGGTGTCGAGATGGGTCCGAATGTTGTCAAAACATGCCAGGACATTGTCAAACTGGGCCGGATGTTGTCACAACTTGCCATGACGTTGTCAAGTATGGGATGGGCTTGTCAAAACTCGCCAACCCGGACCAAGTGATTGTCAAGACGCCTGCTAGCCTAGCACTTTGGGTTGTGTTTATGTTTTTGCTTACTTGTTTTGCTGGGATGTACATGTAATGTCATATGACTTGCATTTTCATAGTTTTACTCATGTACTCTATAGGACGCTTGTTGTGCCGAACACCTCTTATAGAGGGATAGGCATCTTTTTCTCACTTCTATGAATTTACCAGCATCTTCTAATGGGGATTAACTCGTTGTTCTTGTTAGTCACAACGATCATTCCCCCTTTCTTCGGAATAACATGGACGGGGATCACCCACTTGCTATCGGATATGGGATAGATGATACCTGCATCAAGAAGTTTGAGGACTTCCTTCTTCACAACCTCTTTCATGATCGGATTTAACCGTCGTTGAGGTTCACATGAAGGCTTCTGGTCATCCTCCATCAATATTTTATGCATGCACAAAGAAGGTTTGATACCTACTAGATCATCAGTTGTGTATCCTATGGATTTCTTATGTAAATTTCAATTTCAACACATTCATAAGCCTAGAATGCTCATCATCAGTTAAAGCATCACTAACTATGACCGGATATGTAGAATTTGGTCCAAGGAAAGCGTACCTTAAGTGTGTAGGGAGATTTGATAACACGATTTATAGCATAGCTTTAGGTGCACATTTAGGTAGAATCCTCGCTCAATCATGCATTATCTAGCACTAGTCCAATGCGTTTTGCACTCAAAACCTGTATTTTGTAGAAGATAGACGTCTACACGGACTTGTGTGCGTTTTGTAGGTATTTCGGGAAGTTTCGAGCTTAAACGATGCGTTTGAGGGACGCTCATCAAGAGGACACGTTTTCAAACTCATTGGAACGCGAGCCAAGGGTTGAGGAGACTCAAGGAACCCCTCCTACACACGCCATGCACCAAATCACAACCAAATTTTCCAAAGCAAAGTTTCTGCACAGAATCACGGTTTCCTGAAGAACCATGGACGTACTCATGACATCTATTATGCTAGCAAGACACTAGATGAAGCTCAACTGAACTATGCCACCACAGAGAAGGAATTACTTACAGTTGTATATGCTTTTGAGAAATTTTGTTCTTATCTTGTAGGAGCGAAGGTGATTGTCTACACCGATCACGCTGCCATACGGTATTTGCTCACCAAGAAGGATGCAAAACCGCGGCTGATTAGGTGGATTCTTCTCCTCCAAGAGTTCGATCTGGAGATCCGGGACAAGAAGGGATCCGAGAACTCTGTTGGGAGCTCCTAAGTTGACTTCGCTACATCATAGAGGACGACTTACCCATTGATGACTCGTTCCCTGATGAGCAGCTACACATGATGGAAGAATGTCTCCATCACATTTCTAGAGCTAACGAGTCATGGTTCGCTGATTTTGTGAATTATTTGGTTTATCAAGAAATACCTCCCGGACTATCCTACGCTCTAAAGAAGAAGTTCTTCAAGGATGTCCGGCAATATTTTTGGAATGAACCTCTACTCTTCAAGAGAGTTCCAAATGGCCTTATTCGAAGGAGTATACCGGAAGACGAAGTTGAAAGCGTCATCCGACATTGCCATTCTCTAACTTGTGGAGGACATGCTAGTTCTCACAAGACTTGTGTCAAGGTATTGTAGTCCGGATTCTTTTGGCATACTTTATTTAAGGGTGTGCAACGGTTTGTTTCTTGTTGCGATGCTTGTCAAAGAACAGGAAACATTTCTAGGAGGAATTAGTAGCCGCTTAAGAACATCCAAGAGATGGAAATCTTTGACGTATGGGGCGTGGACATTATGAGACCATTCCCATCTTCTTGTGGTAACTAATACATGCTTCTAGCAGTAGACTAAGTTTCAAGATGGGTTAAAGCGATTGTTTCTCCCATGATAGCATGAATTATAGTCTATATTTTGGGGTTTGTTTGGACATTTTATCTTTCATAATCTGCATGTTTGTATGTATTATATGTGATTATATTACCATTTCATCTACCTTTGCGAGAATCGAGGTCTACATCTAGTTTTGTTGTAATCGTAGGTAAAATGGCACGTTTTGCATCAAAAAGGAGCAAAAAGGAGCTATGGAGTCATTGGAGCTACATTAAGGAGCATAAGGAACCATCCAGGAAGCATAGCCATGGATTAAAGATTCACTTTGGACCAGTTTTAAGAGATTTCACATTCAGTTATGACTCACCTCGGTTGACCAGAGATTCATCTCGACCGAGGTGATCCAGAGACGCCGACTCGACCGAGGCGAATACCTAGGACGCGGCGAGAATATTTTATTCTTGGCTGAGATCTTTTATCTTTGGAAAGTGATCTTATATTTTTGGGCTTGGCTCCTGGAAGGAAGAAGATCTTATATTTTACCTATTTTTATGGGAAGAGATCTTTCTAAGATATCTTATCTTTGGAGGGTTATTTTCCTATAAAAAGGGTTGGATTTAAACAAATCCAACATCCTGCATACATCCTGCATACAGCCGGCATACATCCGCTATCACCTTGCTTTACACCTACTACATCGTTGTGGCATACTCCAGTTGGGAGATTTGAAGAACCTTTTTGAAGGTTGAAGGAAGATTGAAGATCATAGCTCTTATAGCTTTTTGGAGGGTTTTGTAAGATTGTCTTTGATTCCCTTCCTTGTTGTCTTCTCTTGTTGGATTGCTATCCAAGGAACGCTTTTGTTGTGATATTTGATTCAGTTATTGAAGTCTTCTCTTGTTGGATTGCTATCCAAGGAACGCTTTTGTCTTCTCTTGTTAAATCAGATCATGAAAGAGGTTGTGAAGAAGGAAGTTCTTAAGTTGTTGGATGCAGGTATTATTTATCCTATCTCGGACAGCAAGTGGGTCAACTCGGTGCATGTCGTTCCGAAGAAAGAAGGGATGACCGTTGTGACAAATAAGAACAACGAGTTGATCCCAACTAGGACCGTTACGGGCTGGAGGGTTTGCATCGATTATAGGAAGCTGAACATGGCCACACGGAAGGACCATTTTCCACTTTCCTTCATCGATCAGATGCTCGAGCGGTTGGCCCAGCATTCACACTTTTGCTACTTAGACGGTTACAGTGGATTCTTCCAGATTCCTATCCATCCGGATGATCAGGAGAAGACCACCTTCACTTGTCCATGGGGGACATTTGCTTATAGGAGGATGCCATTCGGACTGTGCAATGCACCCGCTACCTTCCAGCAATGCATGATGGCTATCTTCTCCGAGTACATAGAGGAGATCATGGAGGTATTCATGGATGATTTTTCTGTATATGGTTCCTCTTTTATTGATTGCTTATCTAACCTTTCGCTAGTGCTTAAAATATGTGAAGACACTAATCTCGTTTTGAATTGGGAGAAGTGTCATTTTATGGTTAGTGAAGGCATTGTGCTAGGACACCTCGTTTCTAATCGAGGCATTGAGGTCGGTCGTGCTAAGATCGAGACTATTGAGAAACTCCCCCCCCCCCCTTGTTCTGTTAAAGGTGTGAGGAGTTTTCTCGGGTATGCAGGTTTCTACAGGAGATTCATCAAGGACTTCTCTAAGATTTCTAAACCTTTAACTAACCTCTTGAATAAAGATGTTGTTTTTGAGTTTTCGCAGGAGTGTCTTGATGCTTTTTACAGGATTAAGGAAGCGTTGATCTCCGCTCCTATTATCCAGCCTCCAGATTGGACCTTGCCCTTTGAGATCATGTGCGACGCAAGTGATGTAGCCGTAGGAGCGGTGCTTGGGAAAAAGAAGGATGGACGGACCACCGCCATCTACTATGCTAGCAAGACGCTAGATGTAGCCCAGCGCAACTACGCTACCACTAAGAAGGAGTTGTTGGCGGTTGTATACGTTTTCGAGAAGTTTCGTTCCTACTTAGTTGGGGCGAAAGTCATTGTCTACACCGACCATGCAGCCATTCGTTACTTGTTGGCTAAGAAAGATGCCAAGCCACGCCTTATTCGATGGATTCTCTTGCTTCAGGAGTTTGACCTAGAGATCCGCGATAAGAAGGGATCCGAGAATTCTGTTGCGGATCACCTCAGCCGGCTACCTGCATCTTCACGTGAGAAGGACGACCCGCCCATAAACGATTCATTCCCCGATGAGCACTTACACTTGTTGGAGCGTTTGATAGATTTACTTACTTCACCCCACGATGGAGGTGAAGTATGGGGTGAGGGCACCTCCCATCACGTTTGAGACTCATTGTGGTCCAGCTAGCGACCTTAAACCAAGCGCTTCTTGGGAGGCAACCAAAGGTATTGCTTTCTTTTCCCGTTTTCTAGTTTAGCTTAGATAGTTTGCTTTTGCTTTGTTTTGTTTGTTTTTGGCGTCCTAGACAGATAACAGGAGACATCCAAGGAAGGAGCATAACTGGAAGTGCAGAAGTTCGAGAATTTGAGAAGACGAAGTTTGACTGAGACACCTCGGTTCAGTCGAGGCCACCTCGACCGAGTTGATTCTTGAGCAACCGAGGCGACTAGGGTTTTTGCAGAACCACCTTGGTCCGTACCACCTCGGTCCAGTCGAGACCATCTCGACCGAGGTGACAACAGTTCCAAAAACAGTATAAAAGGGAGAAAAATTTCTTTTTTTCACTTTTTACCCATTTCGACTCGACCGCGGCGCCTTCTCACCTCGCTCCTTCGATTCTCGCTCGTTTTCGAAGATTTCCGCTTCCAAACTGCGATTAAGGCATAGAGGATCCCATTGCAAGTACAGATCTGCAAAGAAATCGAACGATTCGGCCGAAACGAGGTAAAAACAGTCGAAACCCTAACTCGTTCATTCGCTTCGATTTGGGCTTTGGTTGCCCTTGAATCTGCTGAGAAAAGGCTTAAGTACCCCATAGGAAGCAATTGTAGTGATATTGGGGGAAAAGAACTGGATTTCTGAGAGTTGAATCACGAACTGTTTCCGCCTCGGTCCAGTCGAGCTGCGCCTCGGCCGAGGTGATTCTTGAGAGTTGTCAGTGCCCGAGGTGATCTGACAGTAGCTGAGTGAAAATGAGTTCTGAACGTCGCCTTGCCCTCAGAGATAGATCCTCACCTTCCCCTTCTTCCTCTTCTTCCCGACCTTACCGCCCGGTGATCCATGAGCGACACCAGGTGGATTATGAGCGTATTTCGGGACGTCCACTGATTGCACCACGTTTCCTGGACGTATCCGCTTTTGATTGCCTAGGGGTAGATGGAGACCTTAGGAGGATGATTACTACAGTTGGGCTGGATCAGTTTACTGAGATCCGAGCCCCAGCCTACTTGGAGCCGACCCTAGAGTTCGTTAGCTCCTTCACCTACCTTCCCACAGAGCAGTCTGTGAAGTACCGGTTGATGAACCGGAACTTCTTAGTGCCGCTCGAGATTTGGAGAGAGATTTTTGGCTTTCCTTAGCCCACCGCCATTGACTTCCCCTCCCGATCTGTAGCTAGGGAGTTCTGGGGGCAGATAGCCCATATTGTTGAGCACGCAGATAGATGGCGCCCTGGAGATTCCAGGGAGAAGGTCATCTTCCACCTAGCCTTTAGGTTAGCCCATAGGATATTCAGCGAGACACTTCTGGCGCGTACTGAGACACCCCAGAAGGTCCGACAGGGTGAGCTCTTCAGTTTATACTGCATGGTTACAGGGGATTTCCCAGACTTTGGCTTGATCTTGGGAGAGGATCTGCACAAGATCAAGGCCAAAGCGAAGGGAGACATCTGCTGCGGAGGGCTTGTCACCCACATAGCTGCTTATCATGACATGGACCTCAGTGCTTGTACGATGGTGGCGGCTCCGAAGCCGCTTGGATTGCAGGAGATGATCACTCGGCGGATTCTCGTTCCCCGAGGTCTGACCACTCCATATGTGGCTATGCCGTGGGAGCTGACTGCGCCACAGGGGATCCGATGGTCTACCCAGTTCACTATTTACGATCCACGCTATTGGCAGACCGCTTGGGCTCCACTGATGGAGGATTTTAGGGAGGCAGCAGCTACCCCAGCTGAGGATGAGGGTGAGGAACCTGATGACGAGGATACAATGGATGAGAGAGGGGGTGGAGTCCCGATGGATACAGGGACAGATACTGCAGGGACGAGCGCACCACCGATTATAGATCTGGATGATGAAGAGACTGAGCCAGCACCAGCTGATGCACCTGCCACTTCTCCGGTTAGGCCTGCTAGACGCAGAAGGCGCAGAGTGAGAGATCCAGATGCTCACAGACGGATCAATGACCTGACGGATCAGGTTATTGATTCGTATGCTGCTTTGTCGCTGGATATCCGCGAGATGCAGGAACGGCAGCATTATCAGCATATTATGGCCCAGCTTCAGTTCGAGCGTATCATGGGTCATCCGTTCGACCCGACTCAGTATCCATACCACCACCACCGGATCGCGACTATTGATGAGCTGCAGGATTTTCTTTATTATATTTTTATGCAGTTCAGCTATTTATCCGGTGAGTACTCTTATTTTTAGACTTATATTGACCCACTGGGACAGTGTGTCCCAAGTATGGGGTATTTGTTGTACTTATTTGATGACGATTTTGATGTACTTATTTGATGACTTCGATGTATGTCAAGTTATTTGATCGGATATTTTATATTTATGCTTCACTTCTGCATTTATATGTTTATCTGAGATTGCATGCATATTTACAGGTTATTTGATTGAAAAAAAACGTCGAAACTGAAAAAAAATGGTTTTAAAAAAAAACTTTTTTGACCTAAACCGAGTCAGTCTTGGCCAAACGAGGCGTTTCACCTCGGTTGACCCAAGAACACCTCGACCGAGGTGGGTTAACTGAGAGTTTTCGAAAACAATTTTTGTGTTTCTTATGTGGATATGATCTCAGTGAAGATCTTGTTTACTGACTGGTTTTAAATTCTTTGTGTTTAAAAGGTTTTATAATATGTTTAAGTTGCTAAATGCTTTGTTTGAAATTATTGGCATGTTTAATACTTTGTTTTTATCTAAATTATGTTGAATTTGAAGGTTGACACCACATCATGAGTTCTCTCACTTTCTTCCTGGAAAGACCAAGGCAATTCATTCTTTTCTTCTTCTTCTTATTCATGCTTAACCCCTCATATACATTTTGCCTCCCTTTACCTATACGGGAATTTGGAAGCAAGCGAAGTGGTGAAAGCAAGTGAAGTTAAAGTTGAGAAGTTGGCTGGAAGTGAAAGTGTTAGAAAGTAACTTTAGGTTTGGGGAAGTCAATCATGAAGATTAGTAACTCGGCACCATTCACATAGCCGGGTGTTTGTGTCTTGCCAAAGTCGGATTGAGCGATATTCCTAACGGGTCATGGTATGTGCATCAAGGGTTTGATGCATCTTAAGAAATTGATGATTGCGGATCTCCTAGGCTTCGGT
This sequence comes from Fagopyrum esculentum, assembly GCA_033239045.1. Taxonomy (NCBI): domain Eukaryota; kingdom Viridiplantae; phylum Streptophyta; class Magnoliopsida; order Caryophyllales; family Polygonaceae; genus Fagopyrum; species Fagopyrum esculentum. The sequence continues at coordinate 137,413,912 of BSUD01000001.1, read as the reverse complement.
TATTGTGCACCTCTGTCCATGCATCCCAAAAAGTAAAGTAAAAAGAAAAAGTGTGAAATAAGGAAAGCTTATTGGTAGAAGATGTTGCAAGTCAAAGTGAAAGTGAAGTTCATCCTTTTCCCGGATTCTAGCACCACCTTACCTTACATACATCCCTACCCTACACGTTTCTTGACCTTTTATTTTGGGAAGCCCTTGAGACCTTGAGCTTGTTGATTGACTTAGTGGTTTAAACTGGATTATACATGATTAATTTTGATAAATATGACTTATTATGCATTCTATGGTTTTATGCAAAGATGAACAACTTTTCTATATTTATAAAATGTTTTGATCATATTTTGATTTTAAATTCCATGAAGTATTCTCTTAGAGTGATCTATGATTGTTACACACCATAAAAATGTTTTTGAAAGACTTTTCATTGATTTTCTTGACTTATAATCCATTCTATTCTTGTCTTCTATATGCGGAACTTGCTTGGGGACAAGCAAGGGCTAAGTATGGGGTATTTTGATAGCATGAATTATAGTCTATATTTTGGGGTTTGTTTGGACGTTTTATCTTTCATAATCTTCATGTTTGTATGTATTATATGTGATTATATTACCATTTCATCTACCTTTACAAGAATCGAGGTCTACACCTAGTTTTGTTGTAATCGTAGATAAAATGGCACGTTTTGCATCAAAAAGGAGCAAAAAGGAGCTATGGAGTCATTGGAGCTACATTAAGGAGCAAAAGGAACCATCCAGGAAGCATAGCCATGGATTAAAGATTCACTTTGGACCAGTTTTAAGAGATTTCACATTCAGTTGTGACTCACCTCGGTTGACCAGAGATTCATCTCGACCGAGGTGATCCAGAGACGCCGACTCGACCGAGGCGAATACCTAGGACGCGGCGAGAATATTTTATTCTTGGCTGAGCTCTTTTATCTTTGGAAAGTGATCTTATATTTTTGGGCTTGGCTCCTGGAAGGAAGAAAATCTTATATTTTACCTATTTTTATGGGAAGAGATCTTTCTAAGATATCTTATCTTTGGAGGGTTATTTTCCTATAAAAAGGGTTGGATTTCCACAAATCCAACATCCTCCATACATCCTGCATACAACCGGCATACATCCGCTATCACCTTGCTTTACACCTACTACATCGCTGCGGCATACTCCAGTTGGGAGATTTGAAGAACCTTTTTGAAGGTTGAAGGAAGATTGAAGATCATAGCTCTTATAGCTTTTTGGATGGTTTTGTAAGATTGTCTTTGATTCCCTTCCTTGTTGTCTTCTCTTGTTGGATTGCTATCCAAGGAACGCTTTTATTGTGATATTTGATTCAGTTATTGAAGTCTTTTCATTAAATTCTTCTTGTTCAAATATTCACCTTCTTCCCATATATTTGATTAATACTTTCATAATGATGATGAGTGGCTAATTTCCTTGTGTGATTCTAGGCTGATTGGCTGAAGGTTGTGGGAAAAACAATGATAGAATAATCTTAGATTCCAGTAGGACCCTGAAAGTTCGAGTCTTTGACCTTAACCCTAAGCATCTCGTTCAGTCGATGAACATCTCGGCCGGGGTGGAATGTGGCTGACCGAGGTGACTTATCCGATCCTAAACTGAGAGTTAAGTGTTAGAGTTTGCCAAATCCTATTCTTATTACACCTTTCCTGGTTCAATGCAAGCTTAGGATGAGACTTACCCGGTAATTCCTTAGTTTGTGTACCAACGATCATAAGCGTAGGTAATAAAGGTTTGTCCTTTATTGAGGTTTGAGTGTGCTTCCATCCCATCTTTGTGAGTTAGCCTGAGACTTACCCGGTAAAGGTTGATTCTATTCCCTTAGATGGTGTGTTAGTTTGAGGTTATAGTTTTTTATCTTAATTCCTTGAGACTTACTCGGTAATAGGATTTACGGTTTAGGATTAGTGAGTAGTGAGACTTACCCGGTGATCTATTCCACTTTAGTAACACCTTCCCCATGCAAAAACCTCAGCTTTGTCCGCTTATCTTTAGATCTTGAGTTGGAACCACAACTAGATGCTTTAATCCCTAGAATTGCATGTTTGCTTTATTGACTTCTTATTCATCTTTGATTGTGTTGATTGCTCTTTGTGGTTAGTATTTACGAAGCTTACCGTTATCGACTTTTTTTCACCGAGTCCCTGTGATCGACCCCTGGAATTCCTTGCTTTTACTACGATTGACCCGTACACTGCGGGTTCGCATCCTTGTTTTAAGCTTAAGTCTAGGGTTATAAATTTAAAGCTTGCACACACCGTTTGGAGCGAACATCCCACTAATGATGCAATGGTGGTAGTGAAGTTCTTTAATAGAACGATCTTCCCAAGGTTTGGGACGCCACGAATCATCATTAGTGATGGAGGAGTGCACTTGACAGCCCAAAAATTTGAATCTCTACTATCCAAGTATGGGGTGACTCACAAGATTTCCACTCTCTATCATCCTCAAACCAGCGGACAAGTGGAGATATCGAATAGAGAGATCAAGGCCATTCTAGAGAAAACTCTCTCTAGAACAAGGAAAGATTGGTCACAAAAGCTCGATGATGCACTTTGGATTTACCGGACAGCTTTCAAAACTCCCATTGGCAATACACCGTATAACCTTTTGTATGGGAAGTCTTGTCATCTCCCCATTGAGCCAGAGCACAAGGCTTATTGGGCGACTAAGTGGTTGTACTTTGATATCAAGGAGGCAGGAGAGAAGCGCCTTCTTGACATTAATGAACTAGAAGAAATCCGCTTAAATACATATGAGAATGCGCGGATATACAAAGAAAGGACGAAGAAGTGGCATGACAAGCACATCGTTCCTAAGGATTTGAAAGAAGGAGATCTTGTCCTTCTCTTCAATTACCGCCTTCGTCTATTTCCCGGTAAGTTGAAATCTCGTTGGACCGGGCCATATGTACTTAAACATGTCTTTCTCCATGGTGCAGTTGAAGTGTGGGGTGAGAAATATGGAGCTTTCAAGGTTAATGGTCAACGACTCAAAAAGTACATACTAGAGAGTCAGATTGAGGGGATTGCACCTATCCTCCTTACTTGAGCAACAAAAAGGAACGGTATATCTACGGACCTTAAACAAAGCGCTTCTTGGGAGGCAACCCAAGGTATTGTTTTATTTCTCTTTTTCCTTAGATAGCTTAGATAGTTTGTTTTGTCGTTTTTCGTTTGTTCGTTCCCGGTTTTTCTTGTGTCTTTGGATGACAGGAACTAGGAAATGTCCAAGAAGATGTAAAGAAGAATAGCAAAGTCGGAATTGTCGAAAAAGGACGTAAAAAGAGATTCCACGGGCAAAAATAGGTTTCCACGGCCGTCGTTCTCTATTTTTTACCGTGGAAACACAAGTCGAGAGGCGCCACGGGTAATTCCATGGCCGTGGTTTTGCCAGGGGGTCGTGGTTTTCCAAAATTCCACGAAAGTAGAAAAGGCCGTTTTCACTTCACATCTTCAACAAAAACTACCAAAAACCACGTTCAGCAGCGCGAAATCGCCGACCCTTAACCATGGCACCGATCTTCGCATCCGGCAACCGTTTGCAACGATTCTTCGTCCCAAATCGAAGCTCTCATCATTCTATTGAAGATTACGCGTTCAAACTGCACAAACAAACAAGAAATCAACAAGCATTTTGGATTTTTCAATCCAAAAATCTAGATTTTTTTCAAAACTTGATCTTGGTTCGTTCTTTCGATTTCGTTGAAGAATTATTAGAGAACTGGACGGAATTGGAATTAGAAATAGCCTAGGACTATTGTTGTTGAGTTTGTTGTTTGTTGTTGTCGATTTTTGAAAAATCGACAGAAACCACGGGGTGTTCTTGGATTCCACGGCCGTGGTTTCTGAAGATCCAACTGTGGTTTTCCTAGTTATGGACAGTTTACGTAGAAGTGGCCGTAATTTGTTCAGAAAAAGCAAGGGATCCTCTTCCTTCTCCCAACCACCACCGCTAATACCCCCACAACAGCAACAACTACCACCGCCACAACCCCCACAACAACAACAACCCCCGCATATTAGAAGAACAAAAGAAAGCCTATAACACTATCCAACCTCGCATCATTGTAGCCCCTAGGTACCTTGTACTTGAGGAGCTCGAATGTCTGAATGTTTTGAATGATCTCAATATGATGATTGACAATTCCGGACATAGAGACTTCATAGGCATTAGAGATCACACTTATCAAGAGTTAACCATGGATTTTCTTAGCTCGTTTGACCATGATACTAGGGAGAGAACCGCTAAGTTCCGGATGATGAACCAAAAGTTCAACATGTCTATCGGGAGGTTTGCTCAGATTGTTTGGTTTGGAGATATCGCCAACGGGACCTTCCCTAGGAACAAGAGGCTTCATTCCTTTTGGGAGTGCATTGCTATGGGGGTGAGTTCTGCAAATAGGTGGCACCCGGCCGACTCTAAGGAGAGCTTGATCTACAATTTGTCCTTCAAGCTAGCACGTCGGATTATGTCCGAATGTTTGTTTCCTAGGACTGAGACGCCACAACGGCTTAAGGTCGACGAACTTTTCATATTGTTCTGCATGGCTACCGGCACCACTCCTGACCGTGCCACACTACTTGCTGATAGTCTGAGGAAGATCAAGAATAAGGCTAAGGGAGATATCTGCGTGGGAGGGATAGTGACCCATATTGCTCGTCACCTAGAAGTTAATTTTTCCGCCTGTGAGCTTGTTGCAGAGGCTAGGCCTCTTGGTCTTGAGCGATTCATTCATAGAGGTATTCTGATTCCTCGACATAGAGGACCACCGCATGCTGCTATTCCTTGGGAGGGCGAAGGTGGGAGAAGGATTACATGGAAGGCGGAATACTCCATTTGGAATAACATCAACTGGAAGTTGACGTTTAAGCTGATGCACGCATAGATGGGAGGTCCAGAGTATGAGGAGGACGATACCGCAGGTGAGGCGGTATGAGGACAGGGTCAGGACGACATGGACATTGGGACCGATGTCGGTCTTAGTGAGTATAGAGCTGACGAAGACTATGGCAGCTTCCAAGAGCAGCCACTTGAGTTCTCATCTATGGGAGAGCAACATGATCCTCCTAGGAGATCCACCGCCCATTGACCACGAGCCAGTCCTTCCCAACGCCGAGCTATCACTTCTGAGCGCCCCACATGGTTCAACGAGCAGCCTCCATGGCTTCCCAAGATTCAGTCACGGATGGATAGCATGGACAACCGTCTAGGCACCATGGAGGAGGGCTAAAATATGATTCGGGACCTCTATTACGCCTAGTTTGGCTGCGCCTATGACCCGACATGGCCTCCATACCCACCCCCGCTCGGTTGATGATGTTTGACTCCTTAGCAACTTTACCACACTTGTGAGTTTCTGTACTTTTCTCTGCTTTTATTGCACGTTGGGGACAAACGTGTAGTTCAAGTATGGGGTGATTGAGATACCCTGGTTTGTAATAACTTTGTGATACTTGCTTGCTTGCTTGATTGTCCATCGTACTTTGCATCTTTCATTATCATTGTCACATATTTCGTTATTGCTTTGCATTTTATAGCTTTGAAAAACAAAAGAAAAAATTGGAAATTTTAAAAATTTAAAAATTTTGTGCCTCTAGGATTGAAATGATCTCAATGAAGAAAATTACTTGTGAATTGGATTTTTGATGATTTTTATGTGTTTAAACTGAATTAGGAATTGTGAAGGATTTGAATTTTTGCTTAATTTTCTTGCAAGTTTGATAAATTGAAATTTGATCTAAATCATGTTGAGAATTTGAAGGTTGAAACCGCTTTATAAGTTCTTACGCTTCTTATTGATATGATTTAGGCATTTCGTTTTTATTCCTTTCTTCTTCTGGATCAACTTTTTTTAGCTCCTCATGAATATCTATATTTTGCCCCTTTTTACCTTTCCGGAAACTAGGATGCAAAAGTGCGGAAGTTGTGAAGTTTGATGTTGAAAGTGGTGAAGTGTGTTAGAAAACAAGTTTGGGAAAGTCAATTATGATGATGAGTAACTCGGCACCATTTACATAGCCGGGTGTTTCTGTCTAGGCAAAGTCGGATTGAGCGATATTCCTAACTAAGTATGTCCACGGGTCACGGGTCACCCGTGACCCAGCGGGTTCTGACCCGGCGGGTCACCGACCCGGCGGGTACAAGTTCCCCCGGGTCGCGGGTACAGGTAAGGGTCATGAGATCCTTACCCGTCGACCCGGGTAACTGTCAAATTTTTTTTTTTTTTAAATCCTAAAATAAATCTAACCCAAAAACATTTCCTATAAATACCCCAAACCCAATTTATTTCATCTCACACCAATTCTCATTCAATCATCTATTCACTTTCTCAATCTCTCCATAATTTTCAACTCTTACATTCAATTACTCTTCTAATCTCATTTCTCATTCTCTTATTTTGTTATTAATTTTTCATATTACTACTCTTACTACTACATTCTATTATTCAAAAAAAAAAAGTATAGCCGAGGAAGACGTTCCGTTAGCGGTGCCGGTCCTTCATCCGGCGAAGGTGTTAGCCGAGGACGTCATTCCGTTAGCGGTCCTCCAACCGGTTCGGATTTAAGGTGGGGCTTATTAAGTGGAGATCACGAGATCCTCAAGGAGGAGGATATCAACATGGAATCACCTTCTTTTACTTTACTTTTTTAAATATACTTAAAGTAATCCTAATATTAAAAAATAATTTAAAATATACTTAAAGTAATCCTAATTTAAAATTATTGTTAACTAACTATTAAAATTTTCTTTTACTTTACTTAAAGTAATCCTAATATTAAATATACTTAAAATTATTGTTAACTAACTATTAAATATACTTTTTGAACATAGATATTTTTAAAAGTATATTTAGGCTTCGGTTATTGTGCACCTTTGTCTTTGATCTCAAAAAGTAAAGTAAAAGAAAATTTTTGTGCTGAAAAAGAAGAGCAAAACTCTTATTGGTGGTCGTTGAAGTGTGCTTAAAAAGTTTGTGATGTTATTGTCCTCTTTCCCGGATTTTGCACAACATATCCTATACATATCCCACCCTAATACGTTTCTTGACCTTCGTTTGAAAGACCTTAAGATCTTTGAGATTGTTGTTTGGCTTTATGGTCCAAATTGGATTTTTCCCATGATTGATTTTGATTTTGCTTTAGGTTATGATGCTTGTTTTGAAAACTTTTGCAAGATGCGATTATTCTTTTCAAGTCATGAGTCTTTTTGCTCACATAACGGTTTTCGGAAAGCTATGAAAAAAGTGTAGAGAGTGATCTATGAATAAAAGCACCAATCCAAAAAATACTGTGTTTTTCCTTGTCTTTGCATTCATATTTCATACATCTTTGTATTATAAATTTGAACCTTGCTTGGGGACAAGCAAGAGGCAAGTATGGGGTATTTTGATAGCATGAAATATGATGTAGTTTAGATGTGCATATAGGTAGTTTTTCCCTTTCTTTTGAGCACATGGACATACATTTGTACCACTTATTGAGCATATTCACCTATTATCTTGGAATCGAGATCTACACAAGCTTTGTTGTGATTTTAGGTGAATTGGCATTGAATTGGAGTAGAAAGGAAGCGTTTACAAAATATTGGTTCATGTGGAGTTCATTGGGAAGCATTTGAACATCATAGGAAGGAGTATGAAGTGAAGCAAGGGAGAAAAGCATCAAAAAGGAGAAACCACGACCAAGAAGGAAGTTCCACAACCGGAGTTTTGATAATTCTTTGAATTTCACACGTGGAAAGGAAGGTCGAGAGTCGCCACGGGAGGAACCATGGCCGTGGTTTTGATGATGTTACCCGTGGTTTTTTTCGAAAAAGATCGCTCCGTTATTGCCACGTCAGCAAGAAAGAAAGAAGTCGTGAGACCTAATTTCATCTTATAAAAGGAGGTTGACGGCTGCATTTTTGAGGAGCTCGCTTTGACCGGATTTCTCTACGCTAGACATTGGATTGCTTCACCATCGGAGGAATTGATTGAAGAGTTTTCTTGATCCCGCTTTGCAGATTTGTGAGATTTTCTTAGGTTTTGATTATTGTCTTAGAGAACGCATATTTTGGGATGATACATTGTTTGATTTAGTTATTTGATTTTTGGAAGATTGATTATTGAGATATCATTATTCATCTTTATGTTCTTATTGGTTGAATGTCATTCTTGATTTTCCTTCTTAATCTTAATTTGAATATGATGATGATTGTTGGCTAAACCCCCTATGATTCTAGGATGAAGGGTTGATGGTTGTGGTGTAGATGATGATAGATTAAGCCTTAACAGATCGGAACTTGAGAGTTGTGAGACGAAACCCTCGAACGAGGCTTTCCACAACCTATTCTTCAGGAACCACGACCGTGGTTTCCCAAGATCTGCCCGTGGTTTCCTTTGTTTTGCTCGTTTCGCTTTTGCCTTTATCCAAAGTTAAAGATTGCCCAAATCATACGTTTGTTAACCCTTTCTAACCCTTAGCATTGCTTGGTTATGAGTGTTTACGAGTTCTAGGTAATAGGGGATTCAAAACCCTCTATTAAGGTGGAGAGTATAATAGCATGTACCTTTGTCTTTCCTTTGACTACCTTGGGTTTGGTGTTTGGTATCGAGAGTGCATTCTTATCCGTAGAATATCTTCTTGACGAGACTCAACATCCGTTAAGTTGGATCCTTTGGGTGAGAAAAAAGGGTGTTGGAACATCACCGTACGATACCTACCTTAGACATATACCTTTGTTATCCAGCTCTATCCATACATATTTTTAGACATCTTGAATCGAACGCCACAATCAGATAATTGGATCTTTAGAATCCGCATTCCCCATTATTCTTGCTTCTATATTCTTTATTGTGATCATTGTTTTGCTTGCTACACAAGTTGGATTACCTTTGCTGCTTTGTTCTCACCGATTCTTTGAGATCGAATCCGGAATAATAGCACATACTATGATTGATCCGTACACTATGGGTTCCCTATCGTTAGGCTTAATTCTTTGATATAAATATAAAGCTTATTTGCGCACACACCTTTTGGAGCAAACAGATTACCCGATGGAGAAAAGTTAAAGGGAATATCCGCTTAGGAAATCGCGATTGGTTAGTAGACTTCTTCGTCATGTATCTAGCACATGAAGAAGTAATTATGGGTATGGACTGGATGGACAGACATGGAGTAGTTCTAGACATAGGTAGGAGGGCCGAGAAGGTCACAACCAAGACAGGACATGAGGAGATATTCCGAGGTTGGGACCTTGGATAGACCGGCACAGTTATCAGCGCCGTCCGAGCGGCGAGATTAATCGGACAGAGTTGGGAAGCCTTATGGTGTTATGCCATGAAGGAGAGCAAGAGTCCGAGAGTCGAGGAGATCCCCGTGGTGAGTGAATTTGCGGATGTCTTTCGGGAGCCATCAAGGCTACAACCCCAGAGGGATGTAGATTTCAGGATCGAGCTGGAGCTAGCTACAAGACCAGTCTCAAAGGCACCTTACCATATAGCGCCTATTGATATGTTAGAGCTGAAGAAGCAGCTCAAGGAGCTGGCAAAGAAGGGCTTCATTTGCCCTAGTGTTTCACCTTAGTGAGCGCCAGTCTTGTTTGTGTAGAACAAGGACGGGTCGATGAGATTATGCATCCACTATCGGGAGCTGAATAAGGTGACGATTAAGAACAAGTATACACTGCCTCACATTGATAACTTGTTAGACCAGCTGCAGGGAGCGACCGTGTTCTCCCGGATTGACTTGAGGTCATTATATCACCAACTTAGAGTGAGAGATGATGATGTGTCGAAGACGGCATTTCAGACCAGGTACGGCCACTACGAGTTTTTAGTGATGCCATTCGGTTTGACGAGTGCGCCTGCCATGATTATGGAGTTGATGAATGGATACTGCATCGATTTCTTGGACCAGTTTGTAGTGGTGTTTATTGATGATATCCAAGTAACTCTCGGAGCAGGGAGGAGCATGCCGGACATCTGAGGACGGTGCTCCGAGTTCTTTAAGATAGAGAATTGTATGCTAAGTTCTCTAAGTGTGAGTTCTAGATGTCCGAAGTTGCATTCTTGGGTCATGTGGTGACTGATGAGGGGATCAAGGTTGATCCGGCCAAGATTGAGTATGTAGCTACTTGGCCGCCTCCAACGAATGTCAAGGAGGTACGGAGTTTCTTTGGGCTATCCGGATACTACCGCATATTCGTAGAGGGGTTTTCAGTGATAGCTCGAACGATCACCGGTCTTCTGAGGAAGACCGTCCGGTTTGCATGGTTGGAGCAGTGTCAGCACATCTTTGAGGAGCTGAAGAGGAGACTTACTTCTGCTCCTATTTTGACACATCCCGGGGGAGTAGAGGATTTTATAGTCTACAACGATGCATCTAAGTTGGGCTTGGGGTGCGTACTGATGCAGCGAGGCAGAGTCATAGCGTATGCATCGAGATAGTTGAAGACCTACGAGGAGAACTACCCAACCCATGACCTTAAGTTGGCCGCGGTAGTTCATGCCCTGGAGATCTAGCATAACTACCTTTATGGAGAGACATGTCAAATATTCAATGATCATAAGAGCCTTAAGTATACATTCACTCTGTAAGAGTTGAATAACCGCTATAGGAGATGGTTGGAGCTCATTAAGGATTTCGATTTGAAGATATTGTATCATCCGGGCAAGGCGGACGTAGTTGCCGACGCCCTTAGCCGGAAGACGCCTCGTGAGAAGGCGATAGAAAGGTTGACCGCTCAACCTCATTTGCAGAGAGACCTGGCCAGGTTGGAGTGAGACATCCAGTTTCCGGACACAAAGGGTCATTTATCCACCCTAGGGTTGTTACCTGATTTGTTGGAAGAGATCCGGCAGAAACAGGAGAACTTCCCTACACTATTGAGGATCCGAGATCGGATGTTTCGGGGAAAGGCACCACAGTTTCAAGTGGGTGCTGATGGAGTACTGCGACGCCACGAGCGTGTGTGTGTACCGGCCGACCGAGAGTTGAGGCACATAATTCTAGAGGAGGCACACTCTACCCCTTACTTTGTACATCCAGTTGCAAGTAAGATGTACCAGGATGTTAGACGATCCTTCTGGTGGGGCGGGCTGAAGCCGAATGTGGATAGGTACATGGCCCAGCGTACGACCTATCAAAAGGTCAAGATTGAGCACCGGAAGTTTGGAGGAGAGATCCACCCAGTACCCATTCCGCAGTGGAAATGGGAGGACATCTCCATGGATTTTGTTACCGGTCTTAGGCCAAGCCGAGCTTATGATTCCATTTGGGTGATAGTGGACCGCTTGACCAAGACCACATGTTTCGTTCCCATCAAGAAAATGTGTCCGGTCAGTAGATTAACGGAGGAGTTCACTAGGAAGATAGTGAGACTCCACGGGGTACCGAGGACCATCGTCTCGGACAAAGATGGTCGGTTTACCTCCAGGTTTTGGCACCAGGGGTCATCCACAAATGGACGGACAGTCGGACAAGACTATCCAGACTTTAGAGGATATGATGAGAGCATGCTGCTGGATTGGAGTCAGGTGTGGCCCGATCACCTTCCCCAGATAGAGTTCTCTTATAATAACAACTAGCATGCGTCGATAGGGATGGCTCCATATGAGGCTTTGTACGGACGGGAGTGATGTACCCACTTTGTTGGGAGGAGCCGAGTAGCGATAACAGGGTCGCACCAGAGCAAGTGCTTGACGACATGGCTCGAGTAACTTTGATACAGAAGCGTATGCTGACATCGCAGCGTAGAGCCTCCAGAAGTCCTACGCGGACAAGCGATGCCGACCCTTGGAGTTCAGAGTTGGGACTCAGGTTTGGTTGCGGGTATCCCCGACGTGGGGCGTCCGACGTTTCGGCATCAAAGGGAAGCTAAGTCATCGGTATGTTGGCCCATTTGAGATCTTAGAGCAAGTCGGGGAGATGGCGTACCGACTAGCATTACCACCAAGACTGGAGGGAGTTCACCTCGTCTTTCACGTGTCTCAGTTGAAGGAGTACATACAGGACCGAAGACACGTCATCAGCCATGAGGGCTTAGTGGTGGAGCAAGACCACCTTTGTGGAGCATCCAGTAGCGGTCTTAGAGAGGAGTACGAGACGATTACGCTCCAAGGACATACCGATGATGCGTGTTCAATGGTCGAGACGATTAGCTAACGAGACTACCAAGGAGACCAAGGATAGTATCCGAAGGAACTATCTAGAGTTATGGGCCTAGCTATCCATCGAGAGAAGGACATCGGGTTAGTTTCAGCCTCGGTTTTTGTTATGTATTGTCTGATGTATGTTATGATCTGTAACGTTTGTATAGACGTATGGTTTTTTGAGTTGTGGACCTTGACATGGTTGTTGTTTTACAGATTAGTATGTTAGTGATAGCATGATATATGACTATATTTTAGGCACTTGTTTTGATTGTTTTTCCCTCTTTTATGTGTACATGGATATGAGTTTGTAGCATTTATGAGCACATTCACCTATTTTGTCGATATAGAGATCTACACTAGCTTTGTTTTCTTTATAGGTGAATAAAGGCTTGAATTGGAGCATAATGTGGAAGGATAGGAGTATTTGATCATGTTAGATGTCAAGGAGATGCTTTGGAGGAGCTAAGGAAGGAGCATGAGTGAAGAACATCACGAAACAAAGGCTTTCACGAAGTTTTTTTAAAGTCCACGCCCTAAATTACGGCCGTGGATGTGGTTTTGGTTCGTAGAAAGTGATTTTGGAGAACATCAGAGAGTTTCACACCCAAAACCATGGCCATGGAATCTTGTACTTGGCCGTAATTTCCATGACGAAGTGACATGTCATATTTGCCACATCAGCGACGGTTATTGGGCTTTTCTCGTAACCCTATTTCGCCCCATAAGAAGGCTTGAGAAGGGAGTTTTCGAGGACGGTTGCTTAGGGCTTCATTTGACCTTCACTTGAAATTCTGCGCTAAGGATTGAGACGGAAGATTGGAGATTTCGGATCGTGGATTAAAAAAGACGCAATATTGACGATTGTGTACTTTGAGATTTTCTTAGGGTTTGCCTTTGAAGATGGATTGACACTCCGTTCTTCGTTGTTCCTTAAGATTTCTGTGAGGATTCCTGTTCCATATTCTGAATTCATTAAACATAATACTTTGTTATTCGGATTTGAGATTGACTTTGATTGGTTATTGAGTTTTCGAGGGTTTTTATCTTTCTTTCTTCTTAATTTGATTATTAATTTAATGACTATGATTATTGGCTAAAACCCTTTAGCAATTCTAAGGTGAAGGGTTGATGGTTGTGTCTTAGATGATGATAGATCGATCGTAAACAGATTGGACTCTGAGAGTGTGAGAAACCTCGTCGACAGCCTTTTCCACGGTCTGTTCTTGAGTTCCACGGCCGTGGAAACTCAAGATCTAGCCGTGATTTCCTCTGTTTTACGACTTTTGATTTTGCTTTAATCCAAAGTTAAAGTTTTGCTTTAACCTAGCCTTGGCTTGCCTTTCCTAGGTAGTAGTGAGACTCAACATCCTCTATTTCGATTCGAGTGTCACAACCTTAACCGTTTTAGTTTATCTTTGATTCCTTGGGTTTGGGCATGGATATTTAAGAGTAATTCTTATCCTTAGATTCTTTCTATACTGCAGCCTCAACAACCTTTATAGAGAGAGTCCTTGGGTGAGTTATATAGGGTTTTGGAACTTCACCGTACATAACCTTACATTAGTTATACCTTTTCAATCTCGACTATGTCCTTATATCTATAGAATATCTTGAATCGATTGTCACAATTGGATACTTGGATCTTTAGGATTGTTGTTTTCCTAATATTTGCAAAGCTTCTATACTTTATTCGCTCGATAATTTGTGAACTGAATTTGATCCCCCAAATCCCTGAGTTCGATACTCTGGAATTCTTGCTTTACTACGCCGATCCGTACACTGCGGGTTCGCTTGCTTAATTTCAGTTTTAATAATTTAAAACTTATTTGCACGCACACTTTCGGGCGAACAAGTTTTTGGCACCGTTCCCGGGGATTTGGTTTAGACCAAGTTTTGGTTCTCGGTTGTCGAGCTTGGGAACTTTGCTCTTGTTATTTGATATCTCTTTTTGAGTGATTTTTGCAGGTTCTGTAGGTATATGCGAAGGTATAGATCTACCAAAGACCTCGTGCTTTTTGATCCAAAACTTGAGAAAACTTTGAGGAAAAAGCTAAAGGAAAGGAAAATGGCTGAAAACAAAGAGATAAACGTCCAAGAAGAGTTGGACGAGGCTCGAGCTCAACTCAAATTGAGTGAGAAAGCTCGTATGGAAGAACTAGAGCGGCATCAATTCCAAATAGATGAGCTCAAGGCTATGATGCTGGATATGAAGTTGGAGATGAATAACTCTAAGAAGAAGAAGAAAATCAAACCAACTAAGTTCATTAGAGCTGAATCATCCGACGATGATGATGATGATGATATGCCGGCACTAGAGGATATCGATCCGGTGATCCATCCAGTTTGTGATAACCCTAGACCACCGGTTGATCCTCGCATTCCCGTTAGAGATGTGAGAGCCGCTCGTGAAGGGGATGAACCACGGACTCTTGGGCAAAGGATGGATCCAATTCAGCAACCACGCCGTCTAGGTGTGAATTGGAGCTGAAGACATCCAGGAATTCGGGTTTATCCTGCAAGTTATCACCATGGTTCGCCAAAGCCAATTTGGTGGAACGGGTGTTGAATCTCCACACCAACATTTGCAGAATTTTGAGATTCTCATGGAGACATTGAAGCCGAAGAGGGCTAACAACAACAACTAGAAGATCAAACCGTTCTTCTTCTCTTTGAAGGACAAGGCTTTATCTTGGTATCAAGCTCTTCCAACTGGAAGGCTTAACACATGGGAGGATCTATCTTCGGAGTTCCTCGCCAAATTCTTTCCGCCATCCAAAACGGCGGAGTTGAGAGGTAAGATTAATGCATTTTCTATGAAACCTAACGAAAGTTTGTTTCAATCTTGGAAAAGGTTTCAGGATCTCTTATTGGATTGCCCACACCATGGCATTCCAAGGCTGGAATTGTTGGAGATATACTACAAGGGGCTGGATGTGGAAACGCAATTCAAGCTCCAATCTCTTTCTTGTGGTACATTTATGGACATGAGAGAAGATGATGCTTGGGACTTCATTGAGAAGCAAGCCCAAGTGATTGAGAAGTATTCCCATCGAAAGGTGGATCCTAATAGCCGGAATCAAGGAGATCCGGGAGCTAAGCTAACAGAAGCTGCACAAACTCAAATATTCTCCCTCAACACCAAAATCAAGGAGTTGAAGGAAATCATTAGAGCTGGCCTTCAAAAGCCGAAGGAGCAAGATGTTGGCTACTTCGGAAACAACAACAACAACAATCAAGGGAATAGGAACAATAACCGGAACAATAATTGGAATAACAACAACAACAGGAATTCCAACAACAATTGGCGGTCCAATAAACAAAATTCCGGTAATTCCTATTCAAATTCTGTAAATTCACTAACACCACCCTCTTCTTCTTCTACCCATTTGAAAATTCAGGGGCAAACATGATAGCATGAATTATAGTCTATATTTTGGGACTTGTTTAGACGTTTTATCTTCAATAATCTGCATGTTTGAATGTATGTTATGTGATTATATTGTCATCTCATCTACCTTTGCGGGAATCGAGGTCTACACCAACTTTCGTTGTAATCGTAGGTAAAATGGAACGTTTTACATCAAAATGAAGCTAAAGGAGCTAAGGAGTCATTGGAGCTACATTTAGGAGTTTAAGGAAGAATCCAAGAAGCATAGAATTGAATTAGAGATTTACTTTGGACCAGATTTGAGAGATTTCACCTTCAGTCTAGAGTCACCTCGGTTGACAACAGAGTCACCTCGACCGAGGTGATCTAAGGGAGCGTATCGACCGAGGCGAATATCCTGACGCAACGAGATATATTTTATTTGGCTGAGATCTTTTATTTTTGGAAGGAGAGATCTTATATTTTTGGGCTGGATTTCTGGAAGGAAGATCATATATTTTAGATATTTATTTTAGGAGATATGGATATATTTTATAGGAAATTATCTTTTTAAGATATTTTATCTTTGGAAGATAATTCTCCTATATAAAGGGTTGGATTTTTCATAAGTTCAAGCATGCATATACATGCTTAGAGGGCTGATAGCATCCAGCAATTAAGGGATTTTCTCCAGAGTTTTGAAGGAAGGGAGATTGAAGATCAATTTAGGAAGGATTGATAGTTTGAGATAGCTTTTGTGAAGGGTTTTGTAAGACTTTCTTAGATTCCCTTCTTGTTGATTTGTCTTGTTGGATTTGTGATCCAAGGAACGCGTATTTGTTTGATATTTGATTCAGTTATTGAAGCCTTGTTCTTAAGGTTTTTATATTCAAATATTCATTCTCTTCCCATATATTTGATTATTGCTTTCATGATGATGAGTGGCTAATTTCCTTGTGCGATTCTAGGGTGATTGGCTGAAGGCTGTGGGAAAAACAATGATAGAATAATCTTAAATCCCAGTAGGACCCTGAAAGCTCGAGTCCTTATGCTTAACCTTAGAGCATCTCGTTCAGTCGATGAACATCTCGGCCGGGGTGGAACTTGACTGACCGAGGTGACTTATCTGATTCATAACTGAGAGTTAAGTGTTAGAGTTTGCCAAATCCTATTCTTATTACACCTTTCCTGGTTCAATGCAAGCTTAGGATGAGACTTACCCGGTAATTCCTTTGTTTGTTTACCCATGATCATAAGTGTAGGTAATAAAGGTTTATCCTTTATTGGGGTTTGAGTGTGCCTTCATCCCATCTTTGTGGGTTAGCCTGAGACTTACCCGGTAAAGGTTGATTCTATTCCCTTAGTTGGTGTGTTGGTTTGAGATTATAGTTTCTTTCCTTAGTACCTTGAGACTTACCCGGTGATAGGTTCTTTGGCTTGGAATTGTGAGTAGTGAGACTTACCCGGTGATCTATTCCACTTTAGTAACACCTTCCCTTTGCAAAATCTCAGCTTTGTCCGCTTATCTTGAGATCTTGAGTTGGAACCACAACTAGATGCTTTAATCCCTAGAATTTGCATATTTCCTTTAATTGATTGTATTATCATCTTTGATTGCTTTAATTGCTTTTTGTGGTTATTTGCAATATTGACTACCTATATTGGTTTTGTTTCACTTAAGTCCCTGTGATTGACCCTTGGAATTCTTGCTTTTACTATAATTGATCCATACACTGCGGGTTCGCATCCTTGTTTTAAGCATACTTCTTGGGTTATAAATTTAAAGCTTGCACACACCATTTGGAGCGAACCAATTTTTGGCGCCGTTGCCGGGGACTTGGTCTAGACCGAGCTGGTTGCGGTAGTCTTTCGGGGCACTTGCCCCTATTGCTACTAACCACTCTACTTGAGTGACTTTCGCAGGTTCTTTCTTGTAGGTTTATGCGAAGAACCCGCGCTGGGAAGAAAATCGTTCCTTACGATCCCGAACCAGAAAAGACATACAAAAGACGCTTGAAAGAAGCTAAGATGGCCAATCAAGAGAATCGCGATCTTGAGGCCGAATTGAAGGAGGCATTGGAACAACTACGCCCAGTAAAGAAGAACTGTGAGTGGAATAGAAAGAAACTCGCGCAAGGACGGAAGCGATCGAAGCAGATATGGCGACTTTACGGGACCAATATCTACCTCGACCAGATCCAGACCCTCGACTGAGGCGTCCAGGAGTCAACCTAGGTGATCCAGCGGAGCATGACTATGTGCTTCGACCGCAAGTTCTTTCCATGATTCGCCAATGCCATTTTGGAGGGCTAGAGAGGGAATCTCCGCATCAACATCTACAAAACTATGAGATATTAATGGAGACCTTGAGACCTTCAAGGCTGGAAAACAACAATTACAAGCTAAGGCCTTTCTATTTCTCTTTGAAAGATAGGGCGCTTACTTGGTATCAATCTCTCCCTCCCGGAATAATCAACACTTGGGAGGAGATGACGACGAAGTTCTTGACTAAATTCTTTCCCCCCTCTATGACCGCTGAAATGAGAGGGAAAATCAATGCATTCATCATGAAGGACAAGGAGAGTTTGTCCAAGTCATGGGAGAAATTTAAAGACATCCTTCCACATCATGGGATTCCAAAGATAGAGTTGTTGGAGATATACTTCAAGGGACTGGACGGAAACACCCAGTTCAACCTTCAACTACTATCCGCCGGCACGTTCATGGACATGCCGATTGACGAACCTTGGGAGTTCATAGAGAAACAAGCTTTGCACATGGAGAAATACTCCCATCAAGGAGCTGAAGGTGGAGTTAAAAGAATCAACTTCCAAGAAGCTCCACCAAACAATGATCAACTCACCTCTTTAAAGAATGATGTGATACAATTAAAAGGCCTTTTGGTTGCTCAAACCAAGAAAGAAGAGGAAGGATATCAAAACACAAGGAACAACAACGGTTACCGGAACAACAACAACGGTTCCCGGAACAACAACAACAACGGTTCCCGGAACAACAACTACAACAACAATAGAGGATCCAACAGCAGTAATTGGAGGCCAAACAATCAAAATTCGGGTAACTCTTACTCTAACTCCAATTCGAACAACTCTTCTAACCCTTTCCTCTCTTCTTCTTCTTCTTCTACTCCATTGAAGAGCCAGGAGCCTGGATCAAGCTCGTCCCAGCCAGAAAAGAAAGATGCAATACTGGAGGCTATCTTGATCAACCTCAATGCTATGGATACGTCCATGACTTCATTTTCGAAGGCACAAAAAGCCTTAGAACAACAATTCTTTAATAAGGCGAATGAAGCGCCAAGAGATCCAGGGAAGCTTCCAGTAAGCATGTCCACGGGTCAGGGGTTACCCGTGACCCGCCGGGTTGACCAGGTGTGTCGACCCGACGGGTCGACCCGTAACGGCTACTTTTTTTATTAAAAAAAAAATCCCAACGGCTAGTTGGATTAAAAATAACAATTTTATTTAATAAATCTAACCTAAAACCAATTCTATAAATACCCCAAACTCAATTCATATCATCTCACACCAATTCTCATCATTCAATCATCTATTCACTCTCTCAATCTCTCCATAATTTCCAACTCTTACATTCAATTACTCTCCTAATCTCATATTCTCATTCTCTTATTTTTCATTTTACCAACTACATTCTATTATTCAAAAAAAAATGTCTAGCCGAGGAAGACGTTCCGTTAGCGGTGCCGGTCCTTCATCCGGCGAAGGTTTTATTCGAGGACGGCATTCCGTTAGCGGTCCTCCAACCGGTTCGGATTTAAGGCGAGACTTATTAAGTGGAGATCACGAGATCTTCGAGGAGGATGAGGATTTCACGGAATCACCTACTTTCCCCAACACCCAAGGATCCGAGACCATATTCACGGAGTAGCCGGAGCCGGAGCCGCCGTTGAACAACACTCAACTAACGGCGGCGGTCTTCCGATTTTGGTTTACAAAGGGTGCTCCCGATGCCAACGGAGTTTTCTATGCCAAATGCAATTTTTGTGCGTCAAAATACAAGCACAAAAAGGGAGAAGGCTACGGGAACTACAAGAGGCATATCCGGAACAAGCATCCCGAGAAAATGGGATTAGCACGAGGGCAAACACAACTTACCGGGTACGCTTCTACTTCTAACCAACCTCCTTCTCTATTTACATATGATCATTCTTCTTCTATAGATGCATTTTCAGAAATGTTGGCCGTAGATTCTTTAGCATTTAGTTTTGCACAAAATGTTGGTTTTAATGATTGGATGCAACATCATGCTCAACCCGCATATAAACCGATTTCTCGCCAAACCGCTAAAAGAAAAATGATGCATAAATATAAAATTCGTAAAGAAGAATTGATTAAATATTTTATGGACAACGGTGATATTCAAGTTTCTATTTGTAGTGATATTTGGACCGACGGTTTTCAAAAAAATTCATATATGGGTATTACTTGTCATTTTGTTGATAAATTTTGGATTTTAAACAAAAGAGTTTTAGCATTACGAGTTTTCAACGAACAACACACCGCCCAAAACATTGTCCGTTTGATTGCAAATGTTTTGGAAGAATATAGATTAGTTTCAAGAGTTTTTTCAATCGGTTTTGATAACGCCTCCGCTAACACGGCTTCCATTAGAGATTTAACCAACTATTGTAAGCCGACGATTGGAGGTAAATTTTTTCACATTAGGTGTGCCGCTCATATTTTAAACTTGTGTGTTCAAGACGGTTTAGCATATGTTGGAGATTTAGTACAACCTATTCGAAATATTCTTAATGAATTTTGGTCTAAAAAAAGTGTACGTACTAAATGGTATGCATATTGTAAACAAAATAACGTTTATCCTAAACAATTTCCAAAAGATGTTTGTACAAGATGGAACTCTACTTACAAAATGATTTACGAATCATATGAATATCGAGAACTTTTAAGTAGTTTTGCCGCACAACATATTGACGGTGATTTTGTTTTCGGTGAATCTTGGGTTTTAGCAAGAGATGTAATGGAGGTTTTCAAACATTTTTATGATGCTACTAACATTTTTAGTTATGTTTAAACACCAACTTCAAACATATTTTGTTATGTAGCAATTAATATTGCATTTGCAATTCAACAAGGTCTTTTAATTGAAAATATTTCACAAGCTATTTTTTCAATGCGAAGTAAATGGTTAGCTTATTATACAACCATTCCCGATGTTTTTCTTGTTGCATTTGTGTTAGACCCTAGACGTAAAATGGATGGTTTAAAACAATTTTTAGAAAGTTATTATGAATTTTTAAGTTTAGAACAACATCCCGATTGTCATGTTTCTACCATAATTGGTAATGTTAGAAAATTATTTGATGAATTATTAGTTCAATATCGTGTTTCTGATCGAGGTCAATCTTCTCAACCCCCTCCTCGCTCTTCATCTTCAAGTTCATCTAAATTTAAATCAATGGCTAGAGATTTGTTTGGCCTGAAAAGGGCAAAAACCACGTCGAGTTCCAACTCGGAACTCGACGAATATCTAACCATTTCTTTTGAGTTTGCCAATGATGAAGAAGAGGAGGATTTCAACATATTAGAATGGTGGAGCCGACCGGAGAGAATGAGGTTCCCTACCCTCTCAAGGATCGCGGCACAAATTCTCGCCGTTCCCGCCTCAACGGTAGCGGTTGAGCAAACCTTTAGCCGGATTGGAAAGGTGCTCGATCCGACGAGATCAAACATGTTGCCCGAGACGTTGGAGGCACAAGTCCTCCTAGCCGATTGGAGGAAAGCGGAAATGCGAACACAAAAGAACAACCTCTCGGCGGAGGAAGGCGACGAAGATGACGACGAGCGACAACAAACGCCATCGGATGTATCGGCGGGAGAGTCCGACTAAGGTAAGGGCCAATCGGGGATATAAACAAAGGTAAGAGAACTACGTGGGCTTTGATTCCTCCTCCCCGAGAGGATACGTAGGCAACCGGGATTCCGGTTCAAACCCAATTCTTCCCTTTTTTTTTTTTTAAAAGCTTAAGACTTAATTACTTAAAGTTAAGTAACTTAAGTTTAAAAAAGAATTTTATAAACTAATAAATAGAGGACTTAAACTTAGAAAAATTGGACTTAAACTTAACTTAAGTTTAAGTCCAATTTTTTTAAGTTTAAGTCCTCTATTTATTAGTTTATAAAATTCGTTTTTAAGTTTTAGTCCTATTTTAGTATTTTTTATTGGTTTATTTTCTTCTCCTTTTTTAAGTTTAAGTTCAATTTTTATGTTAGTTTTATTTTCTAATTTTTTAAAGTATATTTATTTTTTTTTTTTTAATCTTACGTGGCCGACCCGTGACCCGCCGGGTCTGACCCGTGACCCGGCGGGTCTGACCCGTGACCCGGCGGGTCTGACCCGTGACCCGGCGGGTCTGACCCGTGACCCGGCGGGTCTGACCCGTGACCCGGCGGGTCTGACCCGTGACCCGGCGGGTCTGACCCGTGACCCGGCGGGTCTGACCCGTGACCCGGCGGGTCTGACCCGTGACCCGGCGGGTCGCCGACCCGGCGGGTCGGCCAGATACACGGGTCCGGGTCCGAGTCACCCTCCCCGGACCCATCACCTGGCGGGTCGGACCCTCCGACCCGTGGACATGCTTAGCTTCCAGCAAGGACAGAAAGCAACCCTAAAGGACAGATCATGGCAATAACGACGAGAAGTGGACTGAAAACTGCAAATCCAATGCCTCGGTCGATGCCAGTACAAACGAAGAACACCTCGGTCCAGGTACAGTCGAAGAACACTTCGGCCGAGGTGCCAACCGAGGTTGAGCCTCAGAAAGCGTCGGACAAAACTGAAGTTTATGTCCCACCTCCTGCATATAAACCACCACTTTCATTCCCCCAGTCAAGGGCCAGAGCACATCTAGACAAGCATTTTGGTAAGTTCCTTGACTTGATGTATAAACTACATATTAACATCCCTTTCCTTGATGCTATTTTAGGGATGCCCGCCTATGGGAAGTTCTTGAAAGAAATTCTATCAAGGAAGAGGAAGTTCGAAGACTTTGGTGAAGTAAGGATGACATCTAAATCCTCGGAGCTCATTCAAATCATGAATGAGAAGATGCCACCCAAGTTGAGAGATCCGAGCTCATTTTGCATTCCCATTCAAGTTGGGGATGTCACTTGTGAGGCGTTGTGTGATCTAGGAGCCAGCGTGAGCATCATCCCGCTAGAGGGCTATGTGTGAGGATCGGACTTGGAGAGCCCAAGCCGGTGAAGATACGGTTGTACATGGCGGACCGCTCCATTACCCAAGATGTATGCTTAAAACAAGGATGCGAACCCGCAGCGTAATCGTAGTAAAAGCAAGAATTCCGGGGTGTCGATCTCAGGGACTTAGGTGAAACAAAACCAATATAGGTAGTCAATATTGCAACTAACCACAAAAGCAATTAAAGCAATCAAAAGATGATAATATAGCCAATTAAGGAAATATGCAAATTCTAGGGATTAAAGCATCTAGTTGTGGTTCCAACTCAAGATCTCAAGATAAGCGGACAAAGCTGAGGTTTTGCAAAGGGAAGGTGTGTCTAAAGTGGAATAGATCACCGGGTAAGTCTCACTACTCACAATCCCAAACCGTAACTCCTATTACCGGGTAAGTCTCAAGGAATTAAGGAAAAGAACTATAACCTCAAACCAACACACCACCTAAGGGAATAGAATCAACCTTTACCGGGTAAGTCTCAGGCTAACTCACAAAGATGGGATGAAGGCACAATCAAACCCCAATAAAGGATAAACCTTTATTACCTACACTTATGATCATGGGTAAACAAACTAAGGAATTACCGGGTAAGTCTCATCCTAGGCTTGCATTGAACCAGGAAAGGTGTAATAAGAATAGGATTTGGCAAACTCTAACACTTAACTCTCAGTTTCGAATCAGAAAGGTCACCTCGGTCAGACGAATTCCACCCCGGCCGAGATGTTCATCGACTGAACGAGATACTCTAGGGTTAAGGATAAAGACTCGAGCTTTGAGGGTCCTACTGAAATTTAAGATTATTCTATCATTGTTTTTCCCACAACCTTCAGCCAATCACCCTAGAATCGCACAAAGAAATTAGCCACTCATCATCATGAAAGCAATAATCAAATACATGGGAAGAAAGTGAATATTTGAACAGAAGAACCTTAAGAACAAGGCTTCAATAACTGAATCAAATATCATAAATAAGCGTTTCTTGGATTACAAATCCAACAAGACAATCAACAAGAAGGGAATCTAAGAAAGTCTTACAAAAACCCTTCACAAAAGTTATAAAAGCTATCAACTTCCTTCCTTCAATCTTCCTTCAATCTTCCTTCAATCTTCCTTCAACCTCCCAAAAGTCCTTCAATTGTTGGATGTTATCAGCCCTCTAAGCATGTATAAGCATGCATAAGCATGGTTGAACTTGTGAAAAATCCAACCCTTTATATAGGAAAATTACCCTCCAAAGATAAAATATCTTGAAAAGATATTTTCCTAATAAAATATATCTATCTCTCATAAATAGATCTCTAAAATATATTATCTTCCATCCAGAAATCCAGCCCAAAATATAAGATCTCTCCTTCCAAAAATAAAAGATCTTATCCAAGAATAAAATATATCTTGCCGCGTCCAAGGTTTTCGCCTCGGTCGGGGCGCTCCTCTAGATCACCTCGGTCGAGGTGGTACTGTAGCTGACCGAGGTGGCTCTAAACTGAATGTGAAATCTCTCAAATCTGGTCCAAAGTGAATCTTTAATCCATTTCCATGCTTCGTGGATTCTTCCTTAAGCTCCTGAATGTAGCTCCAATGACTCCTTTACTCCTTTAGTTCCATTTTGATGCAAAACGTGCCATTTTACCTACGATTACAACGAAACTAGGTGTAGACCTCGATTCCCGCAAGGGTAGATGAAACAATAATAAAATCACATAATATACATTCAAACATGCAGATTATTGAAGATAAAACGTCTAAACATGTCCCAAAATATAGACTATAACTCATGCTATCAATGTCCACTGAAAATAACAAACTTCTTACTCCCATTTTTGAAATTCATCCTGAATTGGTGGAACAATTTCTCCACCTAACTTCTGATAATAAAGGGCCTTGGTATGCTGACATTGTTAATTATCTTGTTTGCCAGGAAATACCACCACGATTGACGTACGCTCAAAGGAAAAAATTCTTTAAGGATGTACGCCATTACTATTGGGATGAACCTCTACTATTTAAGAGAGGTCCGGATGGGATGCTTCGAAGATGCATTCCGGAAGATGAAGTTACTAGTGTCATACGGCATTGTCACTCACTTCCTTGTGGAGGGCATGCTAGCGCTCACAAAACGTGCGCCAAGGTATTACGTTCCGGTTTCTTTTGGCCTACATTATTTAAGGATGTGCAAACGTTTGTTGTCTCTTGTGATGCATGCCAAAGAATAGGGAACTTATCTAGGAGGAACGAGATGCCACTCAATAACATACAAGAGGTTGAGATCTTTGATGTATGGGGAGTAGATTTCATTAACCTTTCCCATCATCCGGAAGAAACCTCTACATTCTCCTAGCTGTCGACTACATATCTAGATGGGCTGATGATATTGCCTCTCCCACTAATGATGTCATGGTGGTTGTGAAGTTCTTTAATAGGACTATCTTTCCACGTTTTGGGACTCCACGCATCATCATCAGCGATGGAGGGACACATTTCATCAACCGGAAGTTTAAGGCACTTCTATCGAAGTATGGGGTAACCCACAAGGTAGCAACCCCTTATCACCCTCAAACTAGTGGACACGTCGAGATCTCTAATAGAGAAATTAAAGCAATCTTGGAGAAGACCGTCTCTAGGACGAGGAAGGATTGGGCCATGAAGTTGAAGGACGCTCTTTGGGCCTACATGACCGCATTCAAGACTCCCATTGGTACCACCCCTTATAATTTGGTATATGGGAATTCTTGCCATTTGCCCGTTGAGTTAGAACACAAGGCGTATTGGGCAATCAAATGGTTGAACTTCGACATCAAGGAAGCCAGTGAGAAGCGGCTATTGGATATCAATGAGCTGGAGGAGTTGCGTTTGAACGCTTATGAGAATGCCAAGATCTACAAGGAAAGGACAAAGAAATGGCACGACAAGCGTATCATCCCTAAAGAGTTCAAAGAAGGAGATTTAGTTCTACTCTTCAACTCCCGCCTTCGCCTCTTTCCAGGTAAGTTAAAGTCTAGATGGACAGAACCTTATGTTGTGAAACATATTTTCCCTTATGGTGCAGTCGAGATCTGGGGAGAAACAAGTGGAAGATTCAAGGTCAATGGTCATAAACTTAAAAAATACAAACCGGAAGTCCCGGCTGAGGAGATTGCACCACTATACCTTGTTTAGAGACACCGTACGGTCCAACTAGAGACCTTAAACCAAGCGCTTCTTGGGAGGCAACCCAAGGTATTGCTTTCTTTCTTTTTTTTTCTAGCCTAGCTTTAGAGAGTTTGCTTTGCTTTGCTTTGTTTTTGGCGTCCTAGACAGACAACAGGTAATCTCTAAGGAAGGAATACAACCCATAAGCAACACTGGAAGGACGGAAGTTCGAGAAATCGAGAAGACAGAGTTTGACTAAGACACATCTCGGTTGCTGTCACAGCACCTCGACCGAGATGATTCTTGAGCAACCAAGGCGACTAGGGTTTATGACAATCCACCTCGGTCCGTATCACCTCGGTCCAGTCGGGACCACCTCGACCGAGGTGATAGTAGTTTCAGAAAAGGGTATAAAAAGGGGGATCGATTTCTCTCTCTTCCCTCTCTCACCTTCTCGACCGCATCATACAGAATCACCTCGCTCCCCGATTCTCGATCGTTTTTGACGACTTGCTCCCAATATGCAAGGAAAGAGTAGAGGATCAGTTTGCAAGCGACATTCAGCAACAAAAACGCTCCAAATCGGCCGAATCTGGGGTAACAAAACCGAAAACCCTAACTTCTCGTCTTTTACTGATTTTGGAAGAAATTGGCTTTGGTTGCCAATCATTCTTGTTAAAAAAAGGCTTAAGTACCCCATAGGAACAATTGGTAGTGATATTGGGGGAAAATAATTGGATTTCTGAGAGTTGAAATCAAACAGCGCATCACCTTGGTCTAGTCGACATGCATCTCGACCGAGGTGTTCTTGAGGGTTGTCAGGGCAACCGAGGTGTTCTGACAGAAAGAGAAAATGAATTCCGATAGACAGCTTGTTCTGAGGGATGGATCCTTACGTTCTTCTTCTTCTCGACGTTCCATACCGGTGATCCATGAGCGTCACCGGGTAAATTATGACCGCATTGTTGCATGCCCAGTTATTGCGCCGCGGTTCCTAGATATTGCTGCCTTTGATTGCCTCTATGTGGATGATGACTTTAGGCGGATGATTTCTATGGTAGGGTTGGAGCAGTTTATGGAGATTAGAGCTCCAGCCTACCTCGAGCCCACATTGGAGTTTGTGAGCTCCGTGACCTACTTGCCTACAGAGCAGGCCATCAAGTATCGGTTGTTGAACGGAACTACTTAGTCTGATGGATCAGTGGAGAGAGATCTTCGGCTTCCCGACCCCCACAGTTTCCGATTTTCCTTCTCGAGCCGTGGCTCGCGAGTTCTGGCGACAAATAGCTCACGTAGCTGAGCATGCTGACAGGTGGAGACCTGGAGATTCCAGGGAGCGGATCATCTTCCACCTTGCCTTCAGACTCGCTCACCGTATTTTTAGCGAGACACTTCTGGCGCGTACTGAGATGCCCCAAAAGATTAGACAGGGTGAGCTTTTGAGTCTATATTATATGGTTACCGGAGGAGTTCCCAACTTCGGAGTGCTGTTGGCTGAGGATCTTCACATGATCAAGGCGAAGGGGAAGGGAGATATCTGTTGTGGCTGCTTAGTGACTCATCTTGCTACAGTGATGGACCTTGATCTGAGCGCATGTACTATGGTGGCGGCTGCCAAGCCGCTTGATCTGCAGGAGATGATCACGAGGAGGATTCTAGTTCCTCGTGGACTTACTACGCCATACGTGGCGATGCCTTGGGAGCAGACTGCCTTCAGGGTATTAGATGGTCATCTCAATTCTCAGTGTTTGACCCTCAGTACTGGTCCACTACGTGGATTCCTCTTATTGAGGACGCTAGAGATGCAGCAGCAGCCCAGGAGTAGGATGAGGAGGAGGCTGATGAGGAGGATGATGGCGGTGCCGCTATGGAGATAGGGACAGATACAGCTGGTCCCAGTATACCAGTCGTCGATCTAGACGACGAGGAGATAGAGGATGAGCCAGCTGCAGCACCAGCACGTCCTGCCAGGCGTAGAGTTTGCAGGTAGAGGGATCCCGTAGCTCACCGCCGGATTGAAGATCTGACAGATCAGATGATTGACTCCTACGCAGCCCTGACCGTCGATCTAGGTGGACGTTTGGATGACCATCGCCGAGAGATGGATAGCCGGACTCATCAGATGCTGGAAAGTCAGCACTACCAGCGCCGGATGATGGAGATCCAGTTCCAGCATATGATGGGATATCCATTCGACCCATCCCAGCATCCGTACATACCATATCCACCACCACCGCCAGCAGATCAGGACTAGAGCTCGCAGAGATTTCTTTTCTTTATTTATTATGCAGCTCAGTTTATGTCCGGTGAGTTCTTCCTGTTTCCTTAGACTTATCTTGACCCATTGGGACAATGTGTCCAAAGTATGGGGTATTTATGTGTATTATTCGACATTATGTATGCTTGAATGACTTGATTCGGATATTTATGATTTTCTTATGCTCTATGTGCTTATCTGAGACTACATGCATGCATACAGGTTAGTTGATTGAGAAAAGCGTCAAAAACTGGTTAAAATAAAAAAAATTTTATGACCTCGACCGAAGTGACTCTGACCAATCGAGGTACAGTACCTCGGTTGACTTAGAACATCTCGACCGAGGTGGTTTAACTGAGAAAGTTTTCGAAACGATTTTGTGCTTCTTATCTGGATATGACCTCAGTGAAAATTTTGTTTGCGAACTAGTTTTGAAATCTTTATATGTTTGAAAGGTTTTATAATATGTTTAAGTTGCTAAATGCTTTGTTTAAAATTTGTGGCATGTTTAATACTTTGTTTTTATCCAAATTATGTTGAATTTGAAGGTTGACACCACATGATGAGTTCTATCACTTTCTTCCTGGGATGATTAAGGCAATTCATTCTCTTCTCTGTTTTTTTCTTGATCATGCTTTAGCCCCTCATATACATATTTGCCTCCCTTTACCTATCCGGGAATTTGGAAGCAAGCAAGTGAAAAGCAAGTGAAAGAAAAAAAGTTGAGATGTTGGCTGAAAGTTAGAAAGAAACAAATAGGTTTGGGGAAGTCAATCATGATGATGAGTAACTCGGCACCATTCACATAGCCGGGTGTTTGTGTCTTGCCAAAGTCGGATTGAGCGATATTCCTAACGGGTCATGGTATGTGCATCAAGGGTTTGAGGCATCTCGAGAAATTGATGATTGCTGATCTCCTAGGCTTCGGTTATTGTGCACCTCTGTCCATGCATCCCAAAAAGTAAAAAAGTAAAAGAAGCAAAGCTTATTGGTGGAAGATGTTGAAGTTCAAAGGAAGTGAAGTAAAGATCCTTTTCCCGGATTCTAGCACCACATTCCCTATAAACATCCCGCCATCACACGTTTCTTGACTTCTCTTTTGAAAGCCCTTGAGACCTCGAGCTTGTTGATTGACTTGGTGGTTTAAACTGGATTATACATGATTAATTTCGATAATAATGTTTTATTATGCATTCTATGATTTTATGCAAAGATGAACAACTTTCTTCTATTTATAAAATGTTTTGAGCATGTTTTGATTTTAAATTCCATGAAGCATTCTCTTAGAGTGATCTATGATTGGAGCACACCACTAAAAATATTTTGAAATACTTTTCATTGATCTTTATGACTTATAATCCATTCTATCTTGTACTTAAGATTTGGAACTTGCATGGGGACAAGTAAGGGACAAGTATGGGGTATTTTGATAGCATGAATTATAGTCTATATTTTGGGACTTGTTTAGACGTTTTATCTTCAATAATCTGCATGTTTGAATGTATTTTATGTGATTATATTGTCATCTCATCTACCTTTGCGGGAATCGAGGTCTACACCAAGTTTCGTTGTAATCGTAGGTAAAATGGAACGTTTTACATCAAAATGAAGCTAAAGGAGCTAAGGAGTCATTGGAGCTACATTTAGGAGTTTAAGGAAGAATCCAAGAAGCATAGAATTGAATTAGAGATTTACTTTGGACCAGATTTGAGAGATTTCACCTTCAGTCTAGAGTCACCTTGGTTGACCACAGAGTCACCTCGACCGAGGTGATCTAAGGGAGCGTATCGACCGAGGCGAATATCCTGACGCGGCGAGATATATTTTATTTGGATGAGATCTTTTACTTTTGGAAGGAGAGATCTTATATTTTTGGGCTGGATTTCTGGAAGGAAGATCATATATTTTAGATATTTATTTTAGGAGATATGGATATATTTTATAGGAAATTATCTTTTTAATATATTTTATCTTTGGAAGATAATTCTCCTATATAAAGGGTTGGATTTTTCATAAGTTCAAGCATGCATATACATGCTTAGAGGGCTGATAGCATCCAACAATTAAGGGATTTTCTCAAGAGTTTTGAAGGAAGGAAGATTGAAGATCAATTTAGGAAGGATTGATAGTTTGAGATAGCTTTTGTGAAGGGTTTTGTAAGACTTTCTTAGATTTCGTTCTTGTTGATTTGTCTTGTTGGATTTGTGATCCAAGGAACGCTTATTTGTTTGATATTTGATTCAGTTATTGAAGCCTTGTTCTTAAGGTTTTTGTGTTCAAATATTCATTCTCTTCCCATATATTTGATTATTGCTTTCATGATGATGAATGGCTAATTTCCTTGTGCGATTCTAGGGTGATTGGCTGAAGGCTGTGGGAAAAACAATGATAGAATAATCTTAAATCCTAGTAGGACCCTGAAAGCTCGAGTCTTTATCCTTAACCTTAGAGCATCTCGTTCAGTCGATGAACATCTCGGCCGGGGTGGAACTTGACTGACCGAGGTGACTTATCTGATTCATAACTGAGAGTTAAGTGTTAGAGTTTGCCAAATCCTATTCTTATTACACCTTTCCTGGTTCAATGCAAGCTTAGGATGAGACTTACCCGGTAATTCCTTTGTTTGTTTACCCATGATCATAAGTGTAGGTAATAAAGGTTTATCCTTTATTGGGGTTTGAGTGTGCCTTTATCCCATCTTTGTGGGTTAGCCTGAGACTTACCCAGTAAAGGTTGATTCTATTCCCTTAGTTGGTGTGTTGGTTTGAGATTATAGTTCTTTTCCTTAGTACCTTGAGACTTACCCGGTGATAGGTTCTTTGGCTTGGAATTGTGAGTAGTGAGACTTACCCGGTGATCTATTCCACTTTAGTAACACCTTCCCTTTGCAAAATCTCAGCTTTCTCCGCTTATCTTGAGATCTTGAGTTGGAACCACAACTAGATGCTTTAATCCCTAGAATTTGCATATTTCCTTTAATTGACTGTATTATCATCTTTGATTGCTTTAATTGCTTTTTGTGGTTATTTGCAATATTGAGTACCTATATTGGTTGTTTCACCTAAGTCCCTGTGATCGACCCCTCGAATTCTTGCTTTTACTAAAATTGATCTGTACACTGCGGGTTCGCATCCTTGTTTTAAGCATACTTCTTGGGTTATAAATTTAAAGCTTGCACACACCATTTGGAGCGAACAAAACATCAAATAACTCAAACAAGACGGAGAAGGAGAAATCCGATCCTATGCTGGAAACAATCTTGGGAAAGCTACAAGGTTTGGAAAGCTATAAAACTTCGCTTGATAAAGCACACAAGGCTTTGGAAAACCATGTGTTTAGCAATGCCGGAGAAGTTCCTAGAGATCAAGGGAAGCTTCCCGGAAAGACGGAGGACAACCCAAAAGGAAGGGTGATGGCAATTACTACTAGGAGTGGTGTAACAACTACCGATCTGCAACCCAAGTTTGTAGAAGTTCCAGCCGAGAAGGAGAAAGAAAAGGAGAAGGAAAAGGAAGATGTTCATGTTCCTCCTCCAGATTACAAACCTCCTCTACCATTCCCGCAATCTAGAGCAAGAACGCGTCTGGACAAGCAGTTCGGTAAGTTTGTTGATCTGATGAGCAAACTGCACATTAATATACCTTTCATTGAGGCAATTGTAGGTATGCCCGCTTATGGGAAGTTCTTAAAAAATATCCTCTCTAACAAGAGGAAGCTGGAAGACTTCAGAGAAGTCAAGATGAGTTCGGAATCTTCGGAGCTCATCAAAACGATGACGGAAAAGATTCCTCCAAAGCTGAGAGATCCTGTGTCATTTTGCATTCCAATTGGAGTAAGAGAAGTCACATATGATGCTCTTTGTGAGTTAGGAGCAAGCGTAAGCATCAGCCCGCTTGCTTTGTGTAGGAAGGTCGGTTTTGGTGAACCTAAACCGGTGAAGATGACGTTATACATGGCGGATCGATCCATAACTCGTCCCGTCGGTATCATTGAAGATGTCCCAGTCAAGCTCGGTAAGTTCTATATTCCAATAGACTTTGTTGTGCTTGACATTCCTGCAGATTGTCCGATCCCGATCATACTCGGAAGACCGTTTCTTGCAACCTCCGGTTGTATGGTGGATTGCAAGAACGCTAGACTAGCCTTCGACATAGGAGATGAGAAGGTTGAGTTTGTTATCTCAACTTTGGCGAAAGAGCCAGCACTTGGAGAGGATATGTTCAACATCTATAATGAAGAGGCGTCTAGAAAGGAAGTGAGCTCGATCTTATTCAAAGATCCATTGCAAAAGGTCATAACCATGAGCATTGATAGCATGAATTATAGTCTATATTTTGGAACTTGTTTAGACATTTTATCTTCAATAATCTGCATGATTGGATG
Source organism: Fagopyrum esculentum (assembly GCA_033239045.1). NCBI lineage: Eukaryota > Viridiplantae > Streptophyta > Magnoliopsida > Caryophyllales > Polygonaceae > Fagopyrum > Fagopyrum esculentum. The sequence goes on along the minus strand of BSUD01000001.1, from coordinate 137,381,362 downwards.
TATATTTTGTGATTATATTGTCATTTCATCTACCTTTGCGGGAATCGAGGTCTATGCCAAGTTTCGTTGTAATCGTAGGTAAAATGGCACGATTTGCATCAAAATGGAGCTAAAGGAGCTAAGGAATCATTGGAGCTACATTCAGGAGTTTAAGGAAGAACCTAGGAAACATGGAATTGAATTAGAGATTTACTTTGGACCAGATTTGAGAGATTTCACATTCAGTTTAGAGCCACCTCGGTTGACTTGAGAATCACCTCGACCGAGGTGATCTAAGGGACCGTCTTGACCGAGGCGAATATCCTGGACGCGGCGAGATATATTTTATTTGGCTGAGATCTTTTATTTTTGGAAGGAGAGATCTTATATTTTTGGGTTGGATTTCTGGAAGGAAGATCATATATTTTTGGGATCTATTTATGAGATATGGATATATTTTATTAGGAAATTATCTTCTTAAGATATTATTATCTTTGGAGGGTAATTCTCTTATATAAAGGGTTGGATTTTCCACAAGTTAAACCATGCTTATACATGCTTAGAGGGCTGATAGCATCCAGCAGTTAGGAAGGATTTTTGGAAGCTTTGAAGGAAGGAAGATTGAAGATCAATCTAGGAAGGATTGATAGCTTGTTATAGCTTTTGTGAAGGGTTTTGTAAGACTTTCTTAGATTCCCTTCTTGTTGATTTGTCTTGTTTGACTTGTGATCCAAGGAACGCTTATTTGTTTGATATTTGATTCAGTTATTGAAGCCTTGTTCTTAAGGTTTTTGTGTTCAAATATTCATTCTCTTCCCTTATATTTGATTATTGCTTTCATGATGATGAGTGGCTAATTTCCTTGTGCGATTCTAGGGTGATTGGATGAAGGTTGTGGGAAAAACAATGATAGAATAATCATAAATTTCAGTAGGACCCTGAAAGCTCGAGTCTTTATCCTTAACCTTAGAACATCTCGTCCAGTCGATGAACATCTCAGCCGGGGTGGAACTTGACTGACCTAGGTGACCTTTCTGATTCGTAACTGAGAGTTAAGTGTTAGAGTTTGCCAAATCCTATTCTTATTACACCTTTCCTGGTTCAATGCAAGCCTAGGATGAGACTTACCCGGTAATTCCTTTGTTTGTTTACCCATGATCATAAGTGTAGGTAATAAAGGTTTATCCTTTATTGGGGTTTGAGTGTGCCTTCATTCCATCTTTGTGAGTTAGCCTGAGACTTACCCGGTAAAGGTTGATTCTATTCCCTTAGTTGGTTTGTTGGTTTGAGATTATAGTTCCTTTCCTTAGTACCTTGAGACTTACCCGGTGATAGGTTCTTTGGGTTGGGATTGCGAGTAGTGAGACTTACCCGGTGATCTATTCCACTTTAGAAACACCTTCCCTTTGCAAAAATCTCAGCTTTGTCCGCTTACTTTGAGATCTTGAGTTGGAACCACAACTAGATGCTTTAATCCCTAGAATTTGCATATTTTCTTAATTGACTATATTATCATCTTTGATTGCTTTAATCGCTTTTGTGGTTAGTTGTAATATTGACTACCTATATTGGTTTTGTTTCACCTAAGTCCCTGAGATCGACACCCCGGAATTCTTGCTTTTACTACGATTGACCCGTACACTGCGGGTTCGCATCCTTGTTTTAGGCATACATATAGGGTTATAAATTTAAAGCTTGCACACACCATTTGGAGCGAACAATCATCATGGAAAAGGGAGAGGAAGAGGATTGCAATGTGGAGATTAAAGCCTTAGAAGAGCTAAAGGAAGTACAAGAGGAAGAGTTTGAGAAACTATACGATGGCTCAGAAAATGTGAGAAATCAAGGCCAGTCGTGCTATTCCACGGCCGTGGTTTCACCAAAATTGGCCGTAAACTGCTATTACGAGACTTCCAGAAACTTCCACGCCCTAAACCACGGCCGTGGAAGTAACAGTGATGCCGTAATTTTGGGTAATTCTGAGAACAATTCCGTTCTTTCCACAACTACTCTTGAGTCTTCTTCGATCACTCCTAAACCCTTAGAGACTTCTAAGGAAGCGTCGGACACACCTCAAGACTCATCAAAGGCATCAATAGCCATGGAATTGAAGCCACTTCCCACACATATTTGGTATGCATTTCTTCGAACTAATTCTACCTTTCTTGTTATTGTTAGTTCCGATATGAATGAAGATGAACATGAGAAACTAATGGATGTTTTAAGAAAACATAAAAAGGCCTTAGGTTATACCATAGATGATCTTGTAGGAATTAAACCATCTTTGTGTATGCACAAGATTCTAATGGAAGAGGATTTCAAGTCTTCACGGCAACCTCAAAGACGGTTAAATCCGATCATGAAGGAGGTTGTTAAGAAGGAAATTCTTTAGTTACTTGACGCAGGTATCATCTATCCTATCTCCGATAGCAAGTGGGTGAGCCCCGTGCAAGTTGTCCCGAAGAAGGAAGGAATGACAGTTATCACCAACAAGAACAATGAACTCATTCCTACCAGAACCGTGATGGGATGGAGGATGTGCATTGACTATCACAAGCTGAACAATCCAACTAGGAAGGATCACTTCCCACTACCATTCATAGATCAAATGCTTGAGAGGTTAGCACAACACTCCTATTTCTGTTATCTTGACGGTTATAGTGGTTTCTTCCAGATTCCAATCCACCCGGATGATCAAGAGAAGACCACGTTCACGTGCCCGTGGGGTACGTTTGCGTATAGGAGGATGCCATTCGGACTTTGCAACACTCTAGCCACCTTTCAAAGGTGTATGATGGTCATCTTCTCCGAGTATATTGAGGAAATCATGGAGGTTTTTATGGGTGACTTTTCAGTTTATAGTTCCTCATTTGACAATTGTCCTCCTAACCTTTCTCTTGTTTTGCAAAGGTGTGAAAACACTAACCTAGTTCTTAATTGGGAGAAGTGTCAATTCATGGTTAAGGAAGGCATTGTGCTAGGACACTTGATCTCTAATAGAGGGATTGAAGTTGAGAAGGCTAAGATAGAGACAATAGAGAAACTTCATCCGCCGTCTTCGGTGAAGGGGATAAGAAGTTTCCTAGGACATGCAGGATTTTATAGGAGATTTATCAAAGACTTTTCGAAAATTTCGAAACCGCTAACTAATCTATTGATGAAGGATGCAGTTTTTGATTTTTTGTAGGATTTTTTAGATGTTTTCTATAAGATCCGGAAAGCTCTCATCTCAGCCACGATTATCCAACCTCCGGACTGGAATCTCCCATTCGAGGTTATGTGTGATGCAAGTGACGTAGCTGTTGGAGCGGTGCTTGGACAAAAGAAGGAAGGCCGCACTCATGCCATCTACTATGCTAGCAAGACGCTAGATGAAGCGCAACTCAACTACGCAACAACGGAGAAAGAGTTTTTAGCCGTTGTATATGCATTTGAAAAGTTTCGTTCTTATCTTGTAGGAGCGAAGGTGATTGAATACACGGACCATTCAGCAATCCGGTATTTACTCGCTAAGAAGGATGCGAAACCCAGGCTGATTAGATGGATTCTTCTCCTACAAGAATTTGATCTAGAGATCCGCGACAAGAAAGGCTCGGAAAATTCTGTTGTGGATCACTTAAGTCGTCTACCACACATCGAAGACGACGATCTACCCATTAATGACTCCTTCCCGGACGAACACTTACATATCATGGAAGAGTGCATCGACAAGATCTCTAGAGGTAACGAACCTTGGTTTGCTGATTTTGTAAATTACTTGGTTTGTCAGGAAATACCTCCCGGACAATCCTACGCACAAAGAAAGAAGTTTTTTAAGGACGTCCGGCAATACTTTTGGAATGTACATCTACTCTTCAAGAGAGGTCCCGACGGCATCATTAGGAAATGTGTGCCGGAAGACGAAATGCAAACCGTCATTCGTCATTGTCATTCACTACCTTGTGGAGGACACGCTAGTTCCCATAAAACTAGTGTTAAGGTATTGCAATCCGAATTCTTTTGGCCTACTTTATTTAAGGATGTGCAAACCTTTGTTTCCTGCTGTGATGCTTGTAAAAGAACATGAAATATCCCTAGGAGAAACGAGATGCCTCTCAACAACATTCAGGAGGTGGAAATCTTCGACGTTTGGGGAGTCGACTTCATGGGACCTTTCCCATCATCTTGTAGAAACCAATACATACTTCTCGCTGTAGATTATGTTTCGAGATGAGTTGAAGTCATTGCCTCTCCAACTAATGATGCCATGGTTGTTGTCAAGTTCTTTAATAGAACTATCTTCCCAAGGTTTGGGACACCACGGACCATCATTAGTGATGGAGGTTCACACTTCATTGCCCGATGATTCGAAGCTCTACTAGCTAAGTATGGGGTGACTCACAAGATCGTCACTCCCTACCATCTACAAACAAGTGGACAAGTGGAAATTTCGAATAGAGAGATTAAGGGCATCTTGAGAAGACAGTGTCAAAGACAAGGAAGGATTGGTCTTTGAAACTAGATGATGCGGTATGGGTGTATAGGACTGCATACAAGACTCCTATAGGTACAACACCATACAATCTAGTGTATGGGAAGTCTTGTCATCTACCGGTGGAGCTAGAACACAAGGCGTACTATATAACCCTCTTTCCTTCTCAAAAACACACTCACCTTCACCAACTACACCCAGAACCACGCCCAAATTGCCATCCACTTCCCCTCTCCCGTAATTCTTCATCCGGAGTCCCATTCAAGCGATTCTTCAACCAAAAGTAGAGCATTTTCAATCCTCTAAAAGATGCAAGCAACAAACTGAGTGAACAATCCACATTGGGGAAGGAATTTGGATTTTTCAAATCCAAACCTAGGTTTTATTGTCTATTCTCTTCTTGGTCAATTTGGTTCAATTTTCTTGCAAGATTATAGGAGAACTGGACGAAATTGGAATTAGAAGTAGTCTAGGGCTGTGATTGTTGAATTTGGTGTGAATTTGCTGAAGTTTGAGAGAGACAGACCAATTCCACGGGTCCGTACATTTCCACGGCCGTGAAATTCCACGAACAGACCGTGGATTTTTCTGTTTTGAGTAAAAATGTTTAGCAGGAAGTCAAGTAGAAACAAGAAGCAGAAAGGTGATAGTTCCTCTTCTTCCCAACCCCCTCCTAGTGAACCACCATCACCACCACCTCCTAGAATCCCTAGATTCCATGAGGATTATGAAGGAGCCATGGAGAGGATTACAAAGAGACCGATTATAGGACCTAGGTACCTTCTCTTAGAGGAACTCGAAGAGATGAATGTACTTGACTTGGCTTTTGGATAGAGCCGGATTGATCATCTTCTACGCCATTAGGGAAGATGCTTATGGGAGTTTGTAACTTCCTTTGAGCATAGCGCCGTTGACCGAAGGGTGTCTTTTAGGTTGATGGAACAAAACTATGAGTTCTCCATAGTGTAGTTTGGAACCTTCTTTGGGTTTCAAGAGAGTTTCAATGGAAGGTTTTTCGGGGGAGTGTATGCTAAAGACTTTTGGGGTGATATTGCTATGATCTATGCTTCCGAGGATCGTTTGCAACCGGCCGACACTAAGGCTAAACTCATATACCACTTAGCCTTGAAGATAGCCCATAGAGTCCTATCGGAATGCCTTTTCCCTAAGACCGAAACACCACAAAAGATTAAGACCGATGAACTTTTCCTCCTCTATTGCATGCTCACCGGTACTTCCACAGATTGTGCCACCGTACTTGTCTCCACCATTAGTAAGTTGAGAACAAAAGGGCCGGGAATATAGGTTATGGGGGTATGGTGACTCACATTGCCAACCAGTTGGGCATTGACTACTCCGCTTGTACTAGGATAGCGGCGAGACCTTTGGGTCTCAATGGACTCATGACTAGAGGGATCATCTTCCCCCGCCACCGTGCTCCACCTACCGCCGCCATGCCTTGGGAGGAGATAGGTGGTAGGAGATAGGCCATCACAACTGGAAGGAGACTTTCGTACCGATGCATGCCAATATACTAGTAGCTCCTCCATATGTGCCTGATGAGGTTCCAGCTGAGGATGATGATGAGGAGATGGGAGGAGAAGATGATCAGGATGCAGGAGGCGCTGAGCATGACTTTGGCACATTCCCGTATCAGCCGGCCGACTTCCCGGAGCAGCCTAGGAGATCTCCCCAGACCTTCCGGTTCTTCTTCCTCACGTCGGGCTAGTGTGAGTTAGAGGCTGACATGGATGGATGGTCCACCTACTTGGTATGGACAGCATCCATCATGGATGGGAGCTCCTCCTCCATGGTACGATCAGCCACCGGTTGCACAGACACTTCCTCATGACGCTCCTTCATGGTATGGGCAGCCGCCAGCTTGGTATTCGCAGCTACCAGATTGGGCGGATGACCTTTCGAGGAGAGTAAGAGAATTGGAGGTCCAGCAGCAGGCTCACGATGTGGAGCGATAGGAGAACTCCCGGATATTACAAGATGTGTACCGCCATGTAACACCCCAAGTTTTACAACTCGGGGAGCTACTGGTTAGGACCTCACAGTGGGTCCCGACCTTAGTATGACAACAACTTAACTAGATCTTACAACAAGGCACAGATAAGGAAATGCATAAATCGTAAAGTAGGTTTTTGCAAAACAATGAATGTGACCAGAAACGGACAGCCGGAAACAACAAAGTATCATAAATTGAGAAAAATTACAGTCATAACTGAAAGACCAACAAAAGAAACTGCACCCCATCCTAAGGAGTACACACCCTGGTTTTCCACTACCATCCGGATCACTCGGCATCTGCTCTAACCTGTGGCAAGTGTAGACAACGATAAATAGTTAGCTAACTAATCAAATATAAGCAGAAGGGTAAATAGCACAAACACAGAGAAGACGAATATAAACACTCAACATGCTGGCACACAATTAGGTTATTATCTGATAACTTATATGATTCACTTTTATCCGATTTTAAAAGTTGTAGCACGAGAAATCTTAAGATTCTCGCCTCCGTTCCTTATCCAACTGGTGATGGTTTGGCACACCTCCGCCGGTGGCGTCCCCGCAAACCAAGTATGGACTAGTCCCGAGAGAAACCCTCGGCGCCCTTGGGCTAACTGAGCAGAATGCTACCGCCCGTTACTCTTAGGCCAGATATGTAAGTCGGTCGATGATTATTATAAGGTATACTAGAGCACACATCATTCACACACCACTATCATCATTCACACTCATATCTGACAATTAGCTAAGTAAGCCCAAAGGACTTACCTTAAATAGATCTCGACTCTCGAATGTGCAATTCGATCTGTAACAGTAGGAATTCAGTGGCCTGTCAAATGAGGCAAGTGTGTCAGCACACTTCCTAGGTAATTAGAACTCTAAGACTTCTAAGATAGAAGATCTTATTAGAACAGAACTGATTACAGTACTAATTTATGGTAAAATAACTAATTTACCCTTGGTCCCGAAACTTCCAAAATTTCCGCAATTCATGCCTAAACTCTTATTTGAGACTACAAAGTCATATTCTAACTCCTAAAGCTGAGTTTGGTTACAAACTGGCACTTTACCTATTTTTTTTATTTTCCGAAAGATCGTAAAGGTCCAACTTCGGTTCCAAATATGAAATTCGTATAAACTTATAAAAATTCCGAAATAATTCTCTAGATCATCTATGATATTCCAACTTAACTACTCCACTTTACGAGCTTGTAACTTTTATTCCGACCGTTCATTTTTTCTCAAATTTTAACACATTAAACTACCCATATCTACCTATCATCTATTAAAATTTCAACGGTGGATCTTCTACCTAACTCTTTAACATTGGTCTACAACAGTGCTCGTTTCCAACTTACAAACTGAGATTAAAACAAAGGTTTTTCACTACTATTTCTACAGCTCACATTACAGCAATATTAACACCTGCTTGGACCTATGCAACATGTGTTTATTACATCCAGATTTCAAGGATTAAAGATGCAGAAAGGGAACTGGATAGAAGTCGATTCTTACCAAGGGTTTGTTGGACTACAGGAGGTGAGTTGCTACCCTAGTGAGGGAAGGTTTGATCCGAAAGATGGCTGTACAGAAGACCCGCGACTCATATCATTTTCACGTTATGATTCTGGCTCAAATAAAGATGAGGATAGAGAGGCTAACTTATGCTGGAGGGATCTTTGTTTCTGTCACGCAGGAGAAGGAAGATTGTAGCGCCTCTGGAAGCTATCCACTGGAGAGGAAGATGTGTACCACAGTTAGAGCTAGAGGGTTGTCGAGTTGCATGTACAGAAAAGAGGAGTACACTGCACTCACCTTGGTCCTGATTCAGTTAGGGTCGAAGGGTCACAAATCTGGCCGGCTCGTTGAGTAGGTGTTGCGTCTGCTGTGTCGGGTAGAAGCCAACGTTGTGAATCTGTGTGGAGGGATGGCTCGCTGAGTAAGGTGCCAGTTTTTGCGAATGGGTACAGAAGGGAAAGAGAGGAGTAGTTAGCGTGAATCTGGACAGAAGCAGCGGCTGAAGAAGGAAAGCGATCAGCGGGTATCTCGGCTGTTACTCTTCTAGTAACGTTCGTCCAGTGAACGTGTTGCTGCAGACAGATGGGCGTGCTCCTGGGCTGGCGACAGAAGGGTTGGACTCTCCTCCCCCTTACTGGGCTAGACACGAGTTGGGCTGGCTTCTCCTTTAGCTTCCGGCTGGGCCTGAGGGACGGGCTGGAACTGGCACAACAAACAGCCAAGAAATTGAGCTGTCTGGCCTTGTCACGAGATTGTCTGGGCCTCGTCATGGCTGGCGTAGCAGCCAGGAAAGTTGGTATGTTTGGCCTTGTCACGAGGTTGTCTGGGCCTCGTCAAAATACATCTAATAAAACTAGGGTTTGTTATATAATTCAATATTTTATGTGAATTTTAGCTTATATAAAATAATAAGATTTGTGATGGTAGAAGCATTATCATTTTATGTGGGTTTTAGCTTACATAAAATAATAAGATTTGTGTTGGTTGAAGCATTATCATTTTATGTGAGTTTTAGCTTACATAAAATAATAAGATTTGTGATGGTTGAGGCATTATCATTATATGGACTCAGAAGTAAACGGAATTAAAATTCCGGATATTACATCAGTACCCCCTTAAATTAAGTTTCGTCCCGAAAATTAGAATGAAGCACCATTCCATGTCTCCTACCATTAAATGGATTTAATTCAGTAACTATAACATCTTCCCTCTCACCTCCTAACATACAAGACTACTCAATCGTCAATCAAGCCACACAAAAAACATAATCATTCAACCAAGTATGTAATCACAAAAAAAAAATATCACACACAACATCCGAGTACTAACCCGTCAATACAGAAGTAGCGGCTAACTCCGCAAAGAATTCGGGATAGCTATGTCTAATACTCTCCTCTGTCTCCCAGGTAGCCTCATCAGCTCCTCGTCTAGACCACTGGATCCTCCACATCGGTATCTCCTTAGAACGCAGACGTCTAGTACTGCGCTCTAGGACTGCTACTGGGTACTCCGTAAAAGTGTGGTCTAGCTCAACTATCAGATCCTCATGGCTGATGACGTGTCTTGGATCCGGTATGTACTCTCTCAACTGAGATACGTGAAAGACCGGATGGACTCCCTCCAATCTCGGTGGCAGTGCAAATGTGTAAGCAACCTCCCCCACTCTCTCCAAGATCTCAAATGGGCCGACATATCGGGGACTCAGCTTTCCCTTAATGCAGAAACGCCGGACGCCTCTCGTCGGTGACACTCTCAACCACACATGTGCACCTACTCTAAACTCCAGTGGTCGACGCCTCTTGTCGGCGTAGGATTTCTGACGACTCTGAGCTGCTAACATCCGCTCTCGGACTAAGGCAATCCGGGCGATGTCATCCTGTATCTGATCTGGAGCTACTCCCTCAGCTCTGCTAGGCTCGTCCCAACACAATGGTGTGCGACATCTCCGTCCGTACAAAGCCTCATAAGGTGCCATCCCAATAGATGCGTGCCAACTGTTATTATATGAAAACTCTACCAGAGGGAGATGATCTGGCCATACCTGTCCCCAATCTAGTACACAAGCCCGCAGCATGTCCTCTTATGTCTGGATGGTCCTCTCAGACTGACCGTCGGTCTGTGGGTGGTAGGCGGTGGTAAAGTGGAGACTCGTTCCCAAAGCAGTATGTACCTGCTACCAAAATCTCGAGGTGAAACGTCCATCTCTGTCGGAGACGATAGTCCTCGGTACTCCATGAAATCTCACAATGTGTCTGGTGAACTCCTCAGCTAGACGACTTACCGGCCACGTTTCCTTAATCGGAATGAAACATGCGGTCTTCGTCAGACGGTCTACCACTATCCAAATAGCATCAAAACCTCTGCTGAGCCTCAACCCTGTGACAAAATCCATAGATATATCCTCCCACTTCCACTGTGGTACTAGAAGTGGGTGAAGCTCTCCTCCGGACCTGCGATGCTCAATCTTGACCTGCTGACAGGTCGCACACTAGGCTACATACCGAGCCACATTAGGCTTCAAAACACCCCACCAGAAGGAACGTCTCACGTCCTTGTACATCTTACTCGCTCCAGGATGTACTGGGTATGGGGTAGAATGAGCCTCACCTAGTATCCTCTATCTCAATTCACTATCTGATGGCACACAGATGCGGTCTTGACGTCTCATCACTCCATCAGCACCAATAGTGAACTGAGGTGCCTCATCTCGAGACATCCGGTCTCGGATCTGGGTCAAAGTCGGACAGGTCTCCTGCTTCTGTCAGATCTCACCCAACAGATCAGGAAGTAACTCTAAGGTAGCCAACTGATGAGTTGTATCGGGGAACTGGATCTCTACCTCCAACCAAGCTAAGTCTCTCTGTAACTGTGGTTGTATTGTCAACCGGGCTATCGCCTTCTCCCCAGGCGTCTTCCGACTCAAAGCGTCAACAACTACATTCGCCTTCCCGGGGTGGTAGAGAATCTCAAGGTAGAAATCCTTGATCAACTCTAGCCACCGCCTCTGGCGGTTATTCAACTCCCGCTGAGTGAATATGTACTTCAGACTCTTATGGTCTGTGAAGATCTAACAGGTCGCCCCGTAGAGATAGTGACGCTAAATCTTAAGAGCGTGTACAACTGCAGCTAACTCTAGGTCATGTGTGGGGTAGTTCTCCTCATACGTCTTCAGCTGTCGAGACGCATATGCTATGACCTTACCCCTCTGCATCAAGACATACCCCAAGCCTAGCTTGGATGCGTCACTGTACACTACAAAGTCCTCTGTACCCTTAGGCTGTGCTAAAATCGGAGCAACGTCAATCTCCTCTTCAGCTCCTCAAAACTCTGCCGACACGGCTCAGACCAAACAAACCGAGTAGTCTTCCTCAGAAGACAAGTAAGTGTCCGGGAAATCAGAGAAAACCCTTCCACAAACTGGCAGTAATAACCTGCCAGACCCAAAAAGCTGCGAACCTCCTAAACATTCTTCGAAGGTTGCCAAGAAGACACTGACTCAATCTTCGCCGGGTCGACCTTAATCCCCTCAGCAGTCACTACATGGCCTAGGAAGGCCACCTCTGACATCCAGAACTCGCACTTGGATAGCTTAGCATATAGCTGGCTATCCTGTAGAATCTGTAATACTGTCCTCAAGTGCCCGGCATGCTCCTCTCGACTCCTAGAGTAAACTAGGATGTCATCAATGAAGACCACTACAAACTGGTCTAAGAAGTCGATGAAAATCCCGTTCATCATTTCCATAAATACTGCTCGCATATTAGTGAGCCCGAATGGCATCACTACAAACTCATAATGGCAATACCTAGTCCAGAATGTCGTCTTAGGTATGTCCTGGTCTCTCACCCTCAGCTGGTGATAACCCGATCTCAAGTCTATCCTAGAGAACACTGACACTCAATGCAGCTGGTCCAGCAGATCATCTATGCGAGGCAGTGGATACTTATTCTTGATAGTGACCTTGTTCAACTCCCTGTAATCAATGCACAGCCTCATCGATCCATCCTTCTTCCTCACAAATAACACTGGTGCTCCCCAGGGAGAAACACTAGGGCGTATGAAGCCCTTTTCTGCTAGCTCCTCTAACTACTTCTTCAGCTCAAGCAGCTCTATCGGTGCCATACGGTACGGGGCCTTCGAGATCGGTCTCGTGCCCGGCTCTAACTCTATGCTAAAATCAACACCCCTTTGTGGGGGAAGCCCTGGCAGGTCACCACTGAATACCTCGGCAAACTCGCATGCAATTGGTATCTCCTCTACTGTATGGCTCTTGCGTTCCTTCATGGCATAACACTAGAAGGCCTCGCAACCCTGTGCTATCAGTCTCGCTGCTCTCACTGCACTGATAACGGTGCCGGACTTTCCGAGGTCCCAACCTCGAAATATTACTCCGTGACCCTCCTCCGTGGCGACAGTCACCGTCCTCCTACCAATGTCTAAGACTGATCCTTGTCTCGTCATCCAATCTATCCCTAAAATCACGTCCTCATGTGCTAAGGGCATGACTAGAAAATTTACCAGCCAATCCCGGCCTCCTAGATGAATAGGGCAGTCAAAAATCTCTCGGGATCCTCTAATCTTACCCCCATCAAGTAAACCAACCACAAAAGGTACACCCTCTACGGTAGCTAAGGACAACCTATCTACGCATGCATCTGATATAAAGGAGTGCGTAGCACCCATATCAAACAAAACTCGCACAAGTAAATCATGAATCCAGATAGTACCTGTGGTCGCAGGTGCCGCTGGCTGATCAACACTCCTAAGCTCAAACACCCTTGCTGGGGCTCCTCTGGTATCAGTAGTACCACCACGTCCCCTACCGCGGCCTGATCATTGTACAGTACTGTGTGAGGCAGGATGTCCTGGAGCCCGATACTGCTGCTGCTGCTGACTCGGTGCTCGGTACTGAGGAGGCTTCTGCCCACTCCTATCAGCACCTGCAGGCGAAGAACCCTGTTGTGACGGAGCTCTGCCCTGATGACAGAAAGTCGACCTATGTCCCGGCTTCCCACAAGTGAAGCAGGTAGTAGGTGGCCTCTTACAGTCTGATCTAAGATGATCTCGACTGCCGCAGTTAAAACACTGCCGCTCTTTGCCAGAAGTCTGAGCTGTAGTGTGGTAGCTCGAATTCCCTTGAGTTTGCCCGCGTCCAAACCCGGATACCGCTGTACCACCACTAGCATAACCTGTCTTCTGTCTCTTATCCGGCCTACCGGACTGAACTGCTCTCCTGGAGGCTGATCTATCTCTCTCATACGCAGAAGCCCTATCCTGATAATCTGACAGAGACTCGCATCGAAATCCTACCAGATAAGAACGGGTGCTCTCTCTCAATCTCCGGGAGAAGAGGTAAACATGTTGCTCTTCCGGAGATGCAGCTGGTCCAAGTAGGGTCAACTCCTTTTGGAACTTTTGATGGCAATAGCAATCGGGATATCCTCAAATCCCGCCTCAATGAAATCCTGAAACCTCTCTCTCCTCAGCGAGACAATGCAATTCCTCTCTCTAACAATACTCCTCATCTGCTCCAAACTGGTGACTCGGCTACGAATGGTCCGCCACCAGGAATGAGCATCCTCCGTGAAACATCTCTGCACCAAATCCACCTGTCGATCCTCTAGGCAACGTATCGCCTCTAGGGCAGTCTCTATCTGTCCAATCCAGTGCTCCACCTCTAACCCTATCTTTCCACTGAATGAGGGAACTTTCTGAGAGTTGAAAGCCTTCAACCACTCATCCGGTCTCGGTGCTCTAGACCCAGCAGGAGCTCTATCAGCCTCAACTCTCCTCTCAGGTACAGCCGGCACCTGAGGCACTCCCTATGTCACCTGAACTGACCTAACCGGTACTGGTGGTACCTGGGTAAGTCTCTCTGCTCTGGCCGCCTCCTCCATACGCTCGACGTATGCATGGTACTCTCTGTACTCAGATGCTCCAATAGAAACACGTCTTGACTCAGTCGAACGTGCTCTTTGCGCTCCAGACCTAGCAAGGGTCTCATTCCTGACCTCGGGACCTACACTCTCAGCTACCTCTTCCACAGCAACATCTGGCATGCTCGCTGCTGGTGGATCCTCTCGAGGGACTCGTCCTCGACCTCTCCCTAGTGGAGGTCTACCTCCACGACCACGCCCTCTAACAGCAGGGGTCCTATCAGCTCGATCCTGTCTAGCTGGAGGAAGAGGGGGACGACCCCTACCTCGGCCAGTCGCTGGTGTAGCCCTAGTACGTGCCATCTGCACAAGCGATAACAACTACAGTTATAATCTAATCTAATCTATCATAAGCAGTAAAAGTCTAAAGTGAAAATGCTAAGAATACCGAGATCCGCAGAGGTAGTGGTGGTCGTCCGTACTTTCTATCCCAACCCGATTATGCATGCATTTTAAAACCAAAATTCTTTTGGAAACTCAGACCCCTTTCGGGTTCTGCTTATTTACTTATATGACCTTTTAGATGATTTCAAGTGCCATTGTTGCCAACCTAGAGCTCTAGTACCATGTTGTAATGTTCGCTCCAAACGGTGTGTGCAAGCTTTAAATTTATAACCCTAGACGTAAGCTTAAAACAAGGATGATAAACTACCTAGCGAAACCCGCAGTGTACGGGTCGTTTTGTAGTAGGGATAGTATTCCGAGGTCGAACTCAAGGACTGAGGTGAAACTAAGTCATTTAATGATCGAAAATAGTGTGAATCTAGACTAAGATAAGATGAGGAATAAAGAAAATGGAAAACACGATGTTTTTGGAGGGTTTTGGGTGATCAAACAAAGATCACAAGTATATGAACACAATCAAGCAACACAAACACACACTAACACTAAAGATAGGAGAATGGAAATAACAAAGCGGATTCTAGAGTTTGGAAGTCCGGGTATGGCATAGACTCAAGCTATCTATTTATTCCTCGGATTAACTATGATATGTTGGGATTAAGCGTTTCTAGATTGGGATCAATTACCGGGTAGGTCTCATGGTCCACTAGTCCATTCCTAAGGTCTCATCACCGGGTAAGTCTCTAAGAACCTAAGGATAGGAATTCTACACAAACCGGATTGTTACCTAGGGGTCTAACCTATCCTTACCGGGTGAGTCTCGGAAAGGGAAGTCCTAATCAACTATCCTAGCACACTTAGTCCAATGGCGGCTTGTGAGGCTCACCACTACCTAGGGTTTGTCATCTTAGGTATCTAAGATCGGAAATCATCGGGTAGATCTCTTCCCTCACTTAGGTTGATAGCATTAGGTGATCCTAAGCTAAATTAAGCTCAACAAACACTAGGATTTCAACAACACAAGTCATCCAAGGGTAAAAATCTAGGTTCATCCTATCATGCTTCTAGCCATAGCCCTTCTTTCCTTACCCTAGAACCACAATCTATCTAGCCAACAACATTCATTTCAAGATCAATCTCCACAAATAAAGCATGCTTGCAAGTCATGGTCAAATGATGAAGAACAATCCAAAGAAAAGACATTAAAAGCATAGAATAGAAATTACCAAATCCTTACAAGGCTCCAAGAGCTAATCCAACTTGACAACAATCGAAGCTTCACTCGAATCCAATCTAATCTCACTCTAAAACGAGAATCTACACTAATCTCTTCCAAGAACACCCCTAATGGGTGCTTGGAAGAGAGGCAACAATGGAGAAGTGTTTTGGGGAAGAAAGGTAGGTCAAAAGAGAGGAGAAGGATCCCCAATTACAGCCTGCAAAATCCTTTAAATACCCACTAAAATGCAAGAGCAATGGAAGAGATCGTGGCCAGCTGTCAACGTGGTCCTGGCAAGAATTACAGGCATAACCACGGCCGTGGAAAGGGCCTAGACCGTGGTTTCTGTCAGAAGCTTCTCCTAGGCTCGTTAAGCCATGATTTGGTGCATGGTTTGTGTTGGCAAGGTTCCATGAGTCCTCCTTAGCCCTTAGCTTGCATTCCAATGAGTCCGGAAGTGTGTCATCTCGAGGAATGATCCTCGGATGTATCGATTAGGCTCTTAAATCTCCAAAATTATCTACAAAGCAAGCAAAAGTCCGAGTAGACGTCTATCTCGACAAAATTCGTGAATTGAGTGCAAAACGTCATGAACTAGTGCTAAACCGTGCATGAATGAGTGAGAAATCTATCTAAATGACTACCTAAAACTAGCTCATAAATCGTGTTATCAAAATACCCCATACTTAAGGTTTGCTCGTCCCCGAGCAAATTCCCAACTATAGACTAAGAGATGACATGATTTATGCATGCAGAAAAATGGCAAAATCTTTTTGGATTTGTGCTTCTAAAGATGGATCACCTTCATAGTGATGTTTCATGGCAATGGACAAGCAATTATGTATTAAATGAATGAAGGCATGGGAAGACAATTACACTTAACTTGATAGCATGCAATGAAATGTAAAGATGAAGAAGTCAAGATGATCATGAGTATATCCAATCTAAATCACTTAGTCTTACACACATGCAAGTAGGTCAAAAGGACTTGTAAAATAGAAGGACAAGAAACGTTGTGATTAGGTGGGAATTTTCTAGGCTATGTGATGCTAATCCGGGAAAGGAACTAAACAACCACAACTTCACATTTCTTATCAACTTCCCTCAAGTGTATATTTTTCTTCATTTTCTTTTCTTTCTTTTCTTTTATTTTTGAGACAATGGCATTGGTGTACAAAAGCCGAAACCTTGGTGATTAGCCATCCTCGGGCTTTTTCTATTTTTTCGAGGTGCATCCACACCGGGCACACATACCAAAGCTCGTTAGGACTATCGGTTTATTTGACTTTGGCAAGGCACCAACACCCGATCATGTGAAGTGTACCGAGTTACTTGTCATTTAATGCCGATGTCCCCAAACCTATATTTTTGGCTACACTTTCACAACAATTTCAGCACTTCATTCATGACATTCCTTTCATCAACAACTTCACCCCCACTTGCTTTTCACACACATCAACACACTAACATGCTCCTATTCCCGGATGGGTCAAAAGAGGTCAAATTTATCTCAATTGAGGTGTTCAAGAAACATGATCAAGATGAGAAGTAGAGGAAGATGAATTGCCTTAATCACTCCTAATTGATGTGCAAGAACTAGCATGCAATTTCGACTTTCAATTCTCAATTAAATCAAGGCAAGCATCATAATCACAAGTCATTCATGGAATTCAAGATAAGTATTTTAAGTCCACATATGCATCATCAATTAAACACACAAGGCCATCCATAACCAATCCACAAGACAAGGTTCATCATTAGGGTCATATCCAAACCTAGAAAGCACAAAAAAATTTTAAATTTTCTGAATTTTTTTAGAATTTTCGAAATATGTATGTACAATGCAAGATATAATAAAACATGTGACTAAAAAGAAACTACTCTAGATGCTAGTCATGCAAAAGATCATGCAAACCCCACCCCATACTTAGAAACACATTGTCCCCAATGTGGTATTCAAGTAAAGAGATTGAAAGAAGGTTCTCACAATGTAAAATGGTTTGCTTCGGTATTTGGGATGAACTCGTGTGGAGTGGTGGTGATGGATGATCGATCAAGCATGGTAGAGAGCTCTTCATAATCATTCCGGCGTCGAGACCCGCGCCAAGGTATATGTGAGATGGGAGCTCTTCCATCTAACAAGACACCTCAAGCCGTCCAAGCCTCACGTCCGCTCCACCCATGTTTGTAAACGGAATCATCGTCATCAACTCGCCTTGCAAGGCTTTCTCATTACCTAAAATCTACCACAAACACAAAACACAAAAACACACAAAAGCAAAAAGAAAAGCAAAAACAAAAGAGAAAAGGGAAAAAGTTGTACCAATGGGTTGCCTCCCATTAAGCGCTTCTTTTAGGTCATTAGCTTGACCAAACTCCGTGGATATGCTAATCCACCTCGAATACCATGGTTTGCTTGAGGAGTCCAAGCAACCATCTTTTGCCGGAATCCATGATGACAAGCAAAGGCCACTTGATGCCCAAATAAACTTTAAGTTCTCTCTTCACCGGTGAGTAGTAGACTCCTTCATCACCGCTTCCTTGATGATAGTATGGAGTTGCAACCATAGATGCCACCCCATACTTAGGCAATTTATACTCCGCGGTCACACCGGTGAAACGCTTGTCATCCTCATCCTCTATGATCCGAAGAAAGCCGATTCTTGGAAAGAATCCTTCATTGAAGTACTTCATAGCCATCATGGATCCATCATGCTTGTCTCCATCATTCAATAATGGAGAATCCTTAGGAAAGGGACTCCAATCTTCGTGTGTACTCCGAGCAAGCAAGAAAGGGTCGGAGGGCGCTGAAGGTGGCTTAGGATCGCCTAGGAAAGCAGCTTCCACGGGCGTGGTTTGTACTCCACGGCCGTAGTTCTCTCTGTTAGCTTCCACGGCCGTGATTTGTACTCCACGGGCGTGGTTCTCTTTGTTGGCTTCATTCCTCATGTGCTCTTCGAGTGTGGTTCCGGGATTGATGGCAAGGATGTCCGGGGATGAGAGTTCTTCATTGCACTCCTCCAAGGGTGAAGGAGGTGGAGGTGAACCTTGGAGAATGGTAGGATCTCCTAGCATAAGAGCATTCCTAATCTCCTCAATCTCCCTCCTCATTCGTTCCTCTCTCTCGGTATTCAATCTCCTTTCTTCCTTCAGGGCCAAATCCCTTAACCACAATTGCTCTCGAGCTTCATTCAACTCTTCCTCAAGGCTTCTATTGGTTATGGTTGAATCGGGCAATTCTTGGATCTCCTCATAGTGAACCTCCTCTTGATGACAAACTTCCGTTTCAAGCTCCATGTGGGAACTAGAAATGGAAGCAAGGTTGCTCTCTAGATCATCCATCTTCCTCAACATTTCTTCTAGCATTGATTCCACTCGGTCATTGTGAGGTTGATGGTGAGGTTCCTCATGAGGTAAAGTAGTCATGTGAGCTTGATCATGGGACTCATGATAGGCATTGAACTCCTCCCAATACTCAAACTCATCATGGAGAGGTCCAAGATCTTGGCTTCCCATCCATCCCTCATACTCCATGTTGTCAAGGTCGTCTTGGAGGTACAATCCGTCCATGGCAAACATGAAAAGGCAAAGACAAAAACAACACAAGATCAAAAGTAACAAGAAAGATAAACACTAAAAACAATCAAAGGCAAATGACTTAATCTTAACCTAGTCCCCGGCAACGGCGCCAAAAACTTGGTCACGCTAGGATGTAGCACAAAAAGCTTTACATTTATAAACTCGGACTAAATCCTAAACTACCTAGCGAAACCCGCAGTGTACGGGTCGTTTTGTAGTAGGGATAGTATTCCGAGGTCGAACTCAAGGACTGAGGTGAAACTAAGTCATTTAATGATCGAAAATAGTGTGAATCTAGACTAAGATAAGATGAGGAATAAAGAAAATGGAAAACACGATGTTTTTGGAGGGTTTTGGGTGATCAAACAAAGATCAGAAGTATATGAACACAATCAAGCAACACAAACACACACTAACACTAAAGATAGGAGAATGGAAATAACAAAGCGGATTCTAGAGTTTGGAAGTCCGGGTATGGCATAGACTCAAGCTATCTATTTATTCCTCGGATTAACTATGATATGTTGGGATTAAGCGTTTCTAGATTGGGATCAATTACCGGGTAGGTCTCATGGTCCACTAGTCCATTCCTAAGGTCTCATCACCGGGTAAGTCTCTAAGAACCTAAGGATAGGAATTCTACACAAACCGGATTGTTACCTAGGGGTCTAACCTATCCTTACCGGGTAAGTCTCGGAAAGGGAAGTCCTAATCAACTATCCTAGCACACTTAGTCCAATGGCGGCTTGTGAGGCTCACCACTACCTAGGGTTTGTCATCTTAGGTATCTAAGATCGGAAATCATCGGGTAGATCTCTTCCCTCACTTAGGTTGATAGCATTAGGTGATCCTAAGCTAAATTAAGCTCAACAAACACTAGGATTTCAACAACACAAGTCATCCAAGGGTAAAAATCTAGGTTCATCCTATCATGCTTCTAGCCATAGCCCTTCTTTCCTTACCCTAGAACCACAATCTATCTAGCCAACAACATTCATTTCAAGATCAATCTCCACAAATAAAGCATGCTTGCAAGTCATGGTCAAATGATGAAGAACAATCCAAAGAAAAGACATTAAAAGCATAGAATAGAAATTACCAAATCCTTACAAGGCTCCAAGAGCTAATCCAACTTGACAACAATCGAAGCTTCACTCGAATCCAATCTAATCTCACTCTAAAACGAGAATCTACACTAATCTCTTCCAAGAACACCCCTAATGGGTGCTTGGAAGAGAGGCAACAATGGAGAAGTGTTTTGGGGAAGAAAGGTAGGTCAAAAGAGAGGAGAAGGATCCCCAATTACAGCCTGCAAAATCCTTTAAATACCCACTAAAATGCAAGAGCAATGGAAGAGATCGTGGCCAGCTGTCAACGTGGTCCTGGCAAGAATTACGGGCATAACCACGGCCGTGGAAAGGGCCTAGACCGTGGTTTCTGTCAGAAGCTTCTCCTAGGCTCGTTAAGCCATGATTTGGTGCATGGTTTGTGTTGGCAAGGTTCCATGAGTCCTCCTTAGCCCTTAGCTTGAATTCCAATGAGTCCGGAAGTGTGTCATCTCGAGGAATGATCCTCGGATGTATCGATTAGGCTCTTAAATCTCCCAAATTACCTACAAAGCAAGCAAAAGTCCGAGTAGACGTCTATCTCGACAAAATTCGTGAATTGAGTGCAAAACGTCATGAACTAGTGCTAAACCGTGCATGAATGAGTGAGAAATCTATCTAAATGACTACCTAAAACTAGCTCATAAATCGTGTTATCAGATGCGAACCCACAGTGTACGAGTCAATCGTAGTAAAAAGCAAGAAATTCCAGGGGTCGATCACAAGGACTTAGTGAAACAAAGTCCAATCACGGTATGCTTATGTATATACTAACCACAAGAGCAATTAACACAATCAAAGATGAATAGGAAGTCAATAAAGGAAATATGCAATTCTAGGGATTAAAGCATCTAGTTGTGGTTCCAACTCAAGATCTAAAGATAAGCGGACAAAGCTGAGGTTTTTGCATGGGGAAGGTGTTACTAAAGTGGAATAGATCACCGGGTAAGTCTTACTACTCACTAATCCTAAACCGTAACTCCTATTACCGGGTAAGTCTCAAGGAATCAAGATAAAGAACTATAACCTCAAACTAACACACCATCTAAGGGAATAGAATCAACCTTTACCGGGTAAGTCTCAGGCTAACTCACAAAGATGGGATGAAAGCACACTCAAACCCCAATAAAGGATAAACCTTTATTACCTACACTTATGATCTTAGGTACACAAACAAAGGAATTACCGGGTAAGTCTCATCCTAAGCTTGCATTGAACCAGGAAAAGTGTAATAAGAATAGGATTTGGCAAACTCTAACACTTAACTCTTAGTTTCGGATCAAATAAGTCACCTCGGTCAGACGAATTCCACCCCGGCCGAGATGTTCATCGACTGAGCGAGTTGCTTAGGGTTAAGGTTAAAGACTCGAACTTTCAGGGTCCTACTGGAATCTAAGATTATTCTATCATTGTTTTTCCCACAACCTTCAGCCAATCACCCTAGAATCACACAAGGAAATTAGCCACTCATCATCATCATGAAAGTATTAATCAAGTATATGGGAAGAAGGTGAATATTTGAACAAGAAGAATTTAGTGAAAAGACTTCAATAACTGAATCAAATATCACAACAAAGCGTTCCTTGGATATAAATCCAACAAGCAAGACAACTAGGAAGAGAATCTAAGGTAATCTTACAAGAAAACCTCCAAAAGCTATAAAAGCTACAATCTTCAATCTTCCTTCAACCTTCAAAAAGGTTATTCAAATCTCCCAACTGGAGTATGGTTGCTGCTGCGTATAAACCCTGATCGATGGTATAGCATGATCCTCGATTTGTGGAAATCCAACCCTTTTTATAGGAAAATAACCCTCCAAAGATAAGATATCTTAGAAAGATCTCTTCCCATAAAAATAGGTAAAATATAAGATCTAGTATATCTTCTTCCTTCCAAGAGCCAAGCCCAAAAATATAAGATCACTTTCCAAATATAAAAGATCTCATCCAAGAATAAAATATTCTCGCCGCGTCCTAGGTATTCGCCTCGGTCGAGTCGACTTCCCTGGATCACCTCGGTCGAGATGAATTTGTGGTCAACCGAGGTGAGTCACAACTGAATGTGAAATCTCTCAAATCTGGTCCAAAGTGAATCTTTAATCCATGGCTATGCTTCCTGGATGGTTCCTTATGTTCCTCAATGTAGCTCCAATGACTCCATAGCTCCTTTTGCTCCTTTTTGATGCAAAACGTGCCATTTTACCTACGATTACAACAAAACTAGGTGTAGACCTCGATTCCCGCAAAGGTAGATGAAATGGTAATATAATCACATAATATACATACAAACATGCAGATTATGAAAGATAAAACGTCCAAACAAACCCCAAAATATAGACTATAATTCATGCTATCATGTAACACCCCAAGTTTTACAACTCGGGGAGCTACTGGTTAGGACCTCACAGTGGGTCCCGACCTTAGTTTGACAACACTTAACTAGATCTTACAACAAGGCACAGATAAGGAAATGCATAAATCGTAAAGTAGGTTTTTGCAAAACAATGAATGTGACCAGAAACGGACAGCCGGAAACAACAAAGTATCATAAACTGAGAAAAAGTACAGTCATAACTGAAAGACCAACAAAAGAAACTGCACCCCATCCTAAGGAGTACGACACCCCGGTTGTCCACTACCATCCGGATCACTCGGCATCTGCTCTAACCTGTGGCAAGTCTAGACAACGATAAACAGTTAGCTAACTAATCAACTATAAGCAGAAGGATAAATAGCACAAACACACAGAAGACAAATATAAACACTCAACATGCTGGCACACAATTAGGTTATTATCTGATAACTTACGTGATTCACTTTATCCGATTTTAAAAGTTGTAGCACGAGAAATCTTAAGATTCTCGCCTCCGTTCCTTATCCAACTGGTGATGGCTTGGCACACCTCCGCCGTTGGCGTCCCCGCAAACCAAGTATGGACTAGTCCCGAGAGAAACCCTCAACGCCCTCAGGCTAACTGAGCAGAATGCTACCGCCCGTTACTCTTAGGCCAGATATGTAAGTCGGTCGATGATTATTATAAGGTATACTAGAGCACACATCATTCACACACCACTATCATCATTCACACTCATATCTGACAGTTAGCTAAGTAAGCCCAAAGGACTTACCTTAAATAGATCTCGACTCTCGAATGTGCAATTCGATCTGTAACAGTAGGAATTCAGTGGCCTGTCAAATGAGGCAAGTGTGTCAGCACACTTCCTAGGTAATTAGAAGTCTAAGGCTTCTAAGATAGAAGATCTTATTAGAACAGAACTAATTACAGTACTAATTTATGGTAAAATAACTAATTTACTCTTGGTCCCGAAACTTCCAATATTTCTGCAATTCATGCCTAAACTCTTATTTGAGACTACAAAGTCATATTCTAACTCCTAAAGCTGAGTTTGGTTACAAACTGGCACTTTACCTATTTTTTTATTTTCCGAAAGATCGTAAAGGTCCAACTTCGGTTTCAAATATGAAATTCGTATAAACTTATAAAAGTTCCGAAATAATTCTCTAGATCATCTA
Organism: Fagopyrum esculentum; assembly: GCA_033239045.1. NCBI lineage: Eukaryota > Viridiplantae > Streptophyta > Magnoliopsida > Caryophyllales > Polygonaceae > Fagopyrum > Fagopyrum esculentum. The sequence continues at coordinate 137,357,663 of BSUD01000001.1, read as the reverse complement.
TGATATTCCATCTATCCTTAGGAGCAAGAATTTCTCAAAACTGTACATCCATCATTTCTATAAAAATTCCCAAAGTTGGTTACAACACTTACAATTCCTATACTTAACCAAAATTTTTATTGTTGAAAACCAACTTAACTACTCCACTTTACGAGCTTGTAACTTTTATTCCGACCGTTCATTTTTTCTCAAATTTTAACACATTAAACTACCCATATCTAACTATCATCTATTAAAATTTCAATGGTGGATCTTCTACCTAACTCTTTAACATTGGTCTACAACAGTGCTCGTTTCCAACTTACAAACTGAGATTAAAACAAAGGTTTTTCACTACTATTTCTACAGCTCACTTTACAGCAATATTAACACCTGCTTGGACCTATCCAACATGTGTTTATTACATCCAGATTTCAAGGATTAAAGATGCAGAAAGGGAACTGGATAGAAGTCGATTCTTACCAAGGGTTTGTTGGACTGCAGGAGGTGAGTTGCTACCCTAGTGAGGGAAGGTTTGATCCGAAAGATGGCTGTACAGAAGACCCGCGACTCATATCATTTTCACGTTATGATTATGGCTCAAATAAAGATGAGAATAGAGAGGCTAACTTACGCTGGAGGGATCTTTGTTTCTGTCACGCATGAGAAGGAAGATTGCAGCGCCTCTGGAAGCTATCCACCGGAGAGGAAGATGTGTACCACAGTTAGAGCTAGAGGGCTGTCGAGTTGCGTGTACAGAAGGAGAGTAGGGTAACGATAGAAAAGAGGAGTTCACTACACTCACCTTGGTCCTGATTCATTTGGGGTCGAAGGGTCACAAATCTGGCCGGCTTGTCGAGTAGGTGTTGCGTCTGCTGTGCGGGGTAGAAGCCAACGTTGTGAATCTGTGTGGAGGGATGGCTCGCTGAGTAAGGTGCCAATTTTTGCGAATGGGTACAGAAGGGAAAGAGAGGAGCAGTTAGTGTGAATCTGGACAGAAGCAGCGGCTGAAGAAGGAAAGCGATCAACGGGTATCTCGGCTGTTACTCTTCTAGTAACGTTCGTCCAGTGAACGTGTTGCTGCAGACGGATGGGTGTGCTCCTGGGCTGGCGACATAAGGACTGGACTCTCCTCCCCCTTATTGGGCTAGACACGAGCTGGGCTGGCTTCTCCTTTAGCTTCCAGCTGGGCCTGAGGGACGGGCTAGAACTGGCACAGCAAGCAGCCAAGAAGTTGGGCTGTCTGGCCTTGTCACGAGATTGTTTGGGCCTCGTCATGGCTGGCGTAGCAGCCAGGAAAGTTGGGTTGTTTGGCCTTGTCACGAGGTTGTCTGGGCCTCGTCAAAAGACATCTAATAAAACTAGGGTTTGTTATTTAATTCAATATTTTATGTGAATTTTAGCTTACATAAAATAATAAGATTTGTGATGGTAGAAGCATTATCATTTTATGTGGGTTTTAGCTTACATAAAATAATAAGATTTGTGTTGGTTGAAGCATTATCATTTTATGTGAGTTTTAGCTTACATAAAATAATAAGATTTGTGATGGTTGAGGCATTATCATTATATGGACTCGGAAGTAAACGGAATTAAAATTCCCGATATTACACGCCAGCAGTTTGGGCGTCCCTTCAGCTCCGACTTCTTTCCATTCCCGCCACCTCCTTCACATTGATGATGAGATGATCCGCCGGTTAGAGCCGCTCCACCGCCATTAGTGAGTTTTCTTTGTTTCTTTTCCTTTCTTTATTTCTCTTGAACATTGAGGACAATGTGTATGTCAAGTATGGGGTGGGGTGTAACTCTCGTTTGTAATAACTCGATTCACTTTGCTTTGCTTAATGTCTATGAACACTTGCAAGTTTCTTTTCATTGTTACACGTTCCATTATAGCATTGCATGAAAAAGGCTTTAAAAAACCCATAAAAATTTGAAAATTTTGAAAAGTTTTGTGCTTCTAAGATTAGAGATGATTTCTATGATGAATCTACTTGTGGAATGAGTTTTTGATGACATTTATATGCTTGAATTAAATAATGAATTGAGAAGAGATTGAGTATGTTGTTTATCCTTTCTTGCAAGTTTCATAATGTGAAAGTTTTATCTAAATCATTTTGAGAAATGAAGGTTGAAATCACAATATAAGTTCTTATACTTCTTTATGAGATGATTAAGGCACTTCAATTTTCTTACTTCTTTCTTTGATCATTTTGCCCCTCAATGAAAATATTTGCCTCTTTTACCTATCCGGGTTTTAGGAAGAGTTGATTTTGGCATGTTTGATGTGGGAGGGTCATGAAAGCAATTGTTTGAATTCAAAGTGTAGGAAAATAGGTTTGGGGAAGTCAATCATGATGATGAGTAACTCGGCACCATTCACATAGCCGGGTGTTTATGTCTTGCCAAAGTCGGATTGAGCAATATTCCTAACGGATTATGGTATGTACATCAAGGGTTTGAGGCATCTCAAAATTGAGAAACGCCAATCTCCTAGGCTTCGGTTTTTGTGCACCGCTGTCCATATTTCCCAAAGTAAAGTCGAAAAAGAAAAATATGTGCAAAAGTATAGAGCAAAGCTCTAAGTTGGTGGTTAGTGCAAATGGTGAAAATAAAAAAGGAGTTTGTGTTGTTCCTTCTTCCCGGATTCGTACACCACATTCCCTTACAAGTTTCCCACCCTTTCCGTATTCTTGACCTTACTTGGAAGTCCTTGAGATCATAAGAATGCTATTTGACTTGGTGATCTAAATTGAAGTTTCACATGTTTGATTTTGGCAATGCTTGAAGGTTATGATGTTTGTCTTGAAGTTTATGCAATTTATGATATTCCTTTGCTTTGCATATTTTGGTTTATGTGTATGAACGTTTTCAAGGATGAATGAAGCAAGATTTGAGGATGATCTATTGATTAGAAGCACATTACCAAAAAGATTGTTTTGTTTTGTTTTGCATTCATATTTCATTCTACCTTATGTTCTAAGCTTTTGAAAACCTTGTTTGGGGACAAGCAAGTGACAAGTATGGGGTATTTTGATAGCATGAAATATGACTATATTTTAGGCACTTGTTTTGATTGTTTTTCCCTCTTTTATGTGTACATGGATATGAGTTTGAAGCATTTATGAGCACATTCACCTATTTTGTCTTGGTGATCTAAATTGAAGTTTCACATGTTTGATTTTGGCAATGCTTGAAGGTTATGATGTTTGTCTTGAAGTTTATGCAATTTATGATATTCCTTTGCTTTGCATATTTTGGTTTATGTGTATGAACGTTTTCAAGGATGAATGAAGCAAGATTTGAGGATGATCTATTGATTAGAAGCACATTACCAAAAAGATTGTTTTGTTTTGTTTTGCATTCATATTTCATTCTACCTTATGTTCTAAGCTTTTGAAAACCTTGTTTGGGGACAAGCAAGTGACAAGTATGGGGTATTTTGATAGCATGAAATATGACTATATTTTAGGCACTTGTTTTGATTGTTTTTCCCTCTTTTATGTGTACATGGATATGAGTTTGAAGCATTTATGAGCACATTCACCTATTTTGTCTTGGTGATCTAAATTGAAGTTTCACATGTTTGATTTTGACAATGCTTGAAGGTTATGATGTTTGTCTTGAAGTTTATGCAATTTATGATATTCCTTTGCTTTGCATATTTTGGTTTATGTGTATGAACGTTTTGAAGGATGAATGAAGCAAGATTTGAGGATGATCTATTGATTAGAAGCACATTACCAAAAAGATTGTTTTGTTTTGTTTTGCATTCATATTTCATTCTACCTTATGTTCTAACCTTTTGAAAACCTTGCTTGGGGACAAGCAAGTGACAAGTATGGGGTATTTTGATAGCATGAAATATGACTATATTTTAGGCACTTGTTTTGATTGTTTTTCCCTCTTTTATGTGTACATGCATATGAGTTTGAAGCATTTATGAGCACATTCACCTATTTTGTTGATATAGATATCTACACTAGCTTTGTTTTGTTCATAGGTGAATAAAGGCTTGACTTGGAGCATAATGTGGAAGGATAGGAGTATTTGATCATGTTAGATGTCAAGGAGATGCTTTGGAGGAGCTAAGGAAGGAGCATGAGTGAAGAACATCACAAAACAAAGGCTTTCACGAAGTTTTTTTGAAGTCCACGCCCTAAATTACGGCCGTGGATGTGGTTTTGGTTCGTAGAAAGTGATTTTGGAGAACATCAGAGAGTTCCACACCCAAAACCACGGCCGTGGAATCTTGTACTTGGCCGTAATTTCCATGACGAAGAGACGTGTCATATTTGCCACGTCAGCGACGGTTATTGGGCTTTTCTCGTAACCCTAGTTCGCCCTATAAGAAGGCTTGAGAAGGGAGTTTTCGAGGACGGTTGCTTAGGGATTCATTTGACCTTCACTTGAAATTCCACGCTAAGGATTGAGACGGAAGATTGGAGAATAAGGTTGCTCTTAAGGACCTTTCACTGCTATACGCCTGCCTCTCTACGAATGACTGGGTACCGGATTGGCCATATCTCTTCCTTACCGCTTTAAAACGGATTAGGAAGAATGAGCCTCGAGACATCGTGGGAGGCGGGATAATATCTTTGTTGGCTGCACAGGTGATGGATCTTCCTGCATTGGAGGACGGATTAGAGGCCCCACTTTATACGGAGGGTATGTTGAGGAGGTGCAGGCTCCTCAGGAGAGACGGGGAGCATCGTTTTTTGCTCTCTTTAGCAGATGGGAGTCTCATCACATACCTCCCCCGACGACTTCCATTGAGAGACGAGCTCTCCGCCCTGTATGTACCAACTGACCCTGTTCCTCCGAGACGGCCTCAGGGAGATATTGTTGGGAGATACACAGTAGGCTCCAACAGGGCCCCTACCACTGATGAGGAGATGCCTATGGCAGCACACGACAGTCAGACCATGGAGAGTCTGCAGGCTCAGATGGCGGCCTTGACTACACAGCACAAGGCATGGCAGACCGAGTACCAGCGGTCCATGCTTGAGCAGCAATAGGCGTGGCAGTCCAGTTTCGCCTCCTCCATGACCACTCACTTTGACCGCCGTCAAGATGCTTGGCAGGCGGCTCATCAGCAGCAGTTGGAGACTCAGCAGCTGGCTTGGCAAGCTAGCTATGAGACTTCATTTAGAGAGAGGATGGAGGTTCAGGAGGACCGTATCGACACGCTCCACCGCCGGCAGGAGCACTTCTTCCGCCATTTTCCTTACCCACCGGAGGAGGGTCCTGGTGGTCCATCCGGACCACCCCACTGAGGGGTACATTTCTATTCCCTTCTCCCACATTTATCTTTGCCTCATTTCCACTTTGAGGACAAAGTGTACTTCAAGTATGGGGGAGGGACATATCATTGCTTGTATAGTTTTATTGAGTTGTTTTTTTGTTTGTTTTGCATTTTTGAATTCAGTTTGACATTCATAAAAAAAACTGAAAAGAGGCATAAAAAATCCTTGGATAAACCGAAAACCCAAAAGGGCGGTTAATGTAAAAAGAAGGTAGTCCGACCAACCTTAGGTTGGTGCAAAATTGGACTTGAGGGATGTGAGTTCAAGTGAGAAAAGAAGAAGAGTGGCAAGGTGAAAACCCGAAAGGGCGCCTTGGCAAAATGAGCGACACCGAGTGTAGGTTTCCCTTCCGGTGTTTTGGCGACAAAAGAAGGGGAGTCATAAGGAGGTTGTCCGGGTAGGCCACTCTTGGAGCAATAAGGATGGTAGTTTCTCCCTTTTTTCTCACATTTCCTCTCTTTTCCTTCTTTCCTTCTTGGCTTTTCTCTTGTTTTCATTGTCTTTTCTTGCTTACCCATGCTTCCTGAGGCCTTTGAGTCTAATTGCTGTCATTTGTTTTACTCGGGACGAGTAAAAGGTCTAAGTATGGGGGAGTTTGATAGGTTATGGAATCACTATCATTTAGGATAGTTTTTAGAGTCTTTTTATTGCATTTGTGTCGGTTTATGCTACTAACTCCTTGGTCCAGAAGAAGAAGACTAAAAGAAGCTAAGGAAAGAGTTATAAGCACTTAGGAGCGAAGATCGATCACGAAGCAAAGCTTCTGTTGCCTCACCGCCCCAGCGGAGCCTGGCCACCGCCCCTTCGGGTGACACCTTACACCGGAGCGCTCCCTGTGCCTTCACCAGCACCGGCCATGAAGTGTGTCACCGCCCCTGCGCCACTCCTTGGCGCCCTTGCGGTGACCTGCCCTGAAGAGACGAAGACCAGCTCCCCTGCGCCTCCCACTGCGCCCCTGTCTGCGCCTCAACATGGGAGCTGGAAGACGAAGAGGTTGTGTCACCGCCCCTGTGTTGACATAGGGACGCCCCGGCGGCATGGCATCAGAAACATCAGGAAGCCGAAGGGTCAGACGTTTGAAGAACATTGAAGATCCGCCCCAGCGGAAACACCTAGCCGCCCCTGCGGCCATGAAGAAGATCAAGCGTTTTTGCCTTCACCGCCCCTACGGAGCTGAAGGCCGCCCCTGCGGCTTAACGTCAGAAGCTTTACTCCGGCTGTTTACACCACCTTTATGGCATTAAAGGTGGTTGTTTTGGGCCGGCCATTTACTCCTATTTAGTGTCTTTTGTAGTATAAATAGTCCTTTGTTGATTGCTAGAATCATCCAACTTATCCATCTTGTTCGCCAACAAATTATCCACTTAGATTGTCTTGTTACCTTTGTAATGAGTTGCTAACTCCCTTGCTACATTGGGTTGGTTTGAAGCTGCATTGTTACTTTGGTTATAAGTTCTTTTTAATATAAGTTTTCATTCAGTAATACTTTGTGTTTCCTTGATCTCCATTGTCTAATTGCATGTTTACTATTGCTTGAGATTGATCACCTTAGGTTCTAAAGTGCATACAAACAACTAGGATTAATAGGTTCCGGGTTCGGGTCTTTAATCTAGTAGCAACTTTAAGTAATAACGGGTTGTAATTACTTAAAGAAAAGGAACACAAATATAAAGATAAGTTTAACGGTTTTAATCTTCTCTTTATATCCCTTAGTCTTTGTTTGAAAGCTAACTTGTTATTTGTTCTTGTAGGTTTACGGAACGCTAACTTGTTAAGTTGTGTTGATGCCGGTGGGCTCAACACATATATATGATCGAGACGGGAGATTACTTGAAAATTTGTAAAAGGAACTCACCAAAGTAGCAATTGCATGCTTAGAATCAACCTAGTGTAGATTCATCCACCAATTGTCTTACCCGTCGCATTAATTATTTTCATAAGTTTTTGTGTGCATCAAATCAACCAAACACCCCCCCCCCTTTTTGTTACGTGTCACTATAATCGTAATCGCATCTAAAACACCTTAACTCTCTTGGGTTCGACCCTTACTTAATCACTATACTTGTTCTTAGTGCTAAGTCGGGATTTACTTTTGATTAGGTATAGACGACCATAGAAATACCGTCGGTCACATTCCTCCAATCGAACCGGAAATTTCTCTTGAAGCTCTTGAAGAAGAGGAAGATATCGATCCAACTTCTGAAACATCGGCCGAGGTGGAAGAGAGATCGACCGAGGTGGAAGAAAATCCAGCTGAGTTGGGAAAGATTTCATGTGTGGATTATCATCCTAACATGAAACTTGTCCCGCTATTTGAAGAACTTTATAAGGTACTTGCTCCTACTCCCTTTAAAGTTCTAGATTTCTTCAAGGATGCACCGAAGAGTTGGAGGTCTCTTTCGAAAGAACCTCCTAAGATCAAGATGAAACCTCCCTTGAATTTGCTGAAAGTAAATGCTCCTTGGACTAGAAGGAGTGAAGTTAACAAGCGCTTCACCGCTAAGGCAACGAAGTGTTATTTATTCAAGTATGGGGTCACTCACGTGACAAAGACCTTGTACTATCCCCAAGCTGGAAATGGGGGAGCTAAGTGGATTCTCGAGAAGCTGAATTCCCGATCCGGGAAAGGATGGGATGCAAAACTGAGTTATGTCCCATGGAAGCATAGGAAGACCGGTAGGATTCCGGTGAGAACTAACCCATACAAGCTTATACGTGGGAGATCCTACCATTTTCCGGTGAAATTAGGAACCGGAACCTTCTTGAAGGAGTTTTATGATGGATATGATGAGCACTCCAAGATATTAGAGGTACATTGAGTAAATCCATGAGGAAAGGTCCAGCTAGCGACCTTAAACCAAGCGCTTCCTGGGAGGCAACCCAAGGTATTGCTTTCTTTTCCCTTTTCTAGCCTAGTTTTAGATAGTTTGCTTTGCTTTGCTTTTCTTTGTTTTTGTGTCCTCTAGACAGGAATCAGGTACTCTCTAAGAAAGGATTACAGCTCAAGAGCTACACTGGAAGGACAGAAGTTCGAGAAATGTAGAGGACGGAGCTTGACTGAGAAACATCTCGGGTGCAGTCACAGGACCTCGACCGAGATGTTCTTCGCCAACCGAGAAGGTCTTATCTGGGAGATGTTTCTTATTTCTTTATGGAGTTCAACTATGTCCGGTGAGTATTTTGTTCTTCTAACTTATATTTGACCCATTGGGACAATGTGTCCCAAGTATGGGGTATTTGTATGACTTGTATGACTCACTTGAGCTTTGATTATGATATTATTTTGCTTAATTGTTTATTTGAGATTACATGCATGCATACAGGTTTTGTTTGAAAAAAAGTCAAAAACTGGTTTAAGAAAAAAAAAATTTATGACCTCGACCGGGATGATTCTGGCCAAACAAGGTAAAGCACCTCGGATGACTTAGAACACCTCGACCGAGGTGGGTTCTTAACTGAGAGTTTTTCGAAACGAATTTTGTGCTTCTTCTTTGGATATGACCTCAGTGGTGACTTTGTTTGTAGATTGGTTTTGAAATCTTTATATGTTTGAAAGGTTTTATGATATGTTTAAGTTGCAAAATGCTTTGTTTAAAGTTTTGGCATGCTTAATACTTTGTTTTTATCAAAATTATGTTGAATTTGAAGTTGACACCACATGATGAGTTCTATCACATTCTTCTTGGGATGATTAAGGCAATTCATTCTCTTCTCTTCTTTTTCTTGATCATGCTTATCCCCTCATATACATATTTGTCTCCCTTTACCTATCCGGGAATTTGGAAGAAAGCAAGTGAAAAGCAAGTAAAAGTGAAGTTGAGATGTTGGCTGGATGTTAGAAAGAAACAAAATAGGTTTGGGGAAGTCAATCATGATAATGAGTAACTCGGCACCATTCACATAGCCGGGTGTTTGTGTCTTGCCAAAGTCGGATTGAGCGATATTCCCTACGGGTCATGGTATGTGCATCAAGGGTTTGAGGCATCTCGAGAAATTGATGATTGCTGATCTCCTAGGCTTCGGTTATTGTGCACCTCTGTCCATGCATCCCCAAAAGTAAAAAAGTAAAAATAAGCAAAGCTTATTGGTGGAAGATGTTGAGTTTCAAAGAAAGTAAAGTAAGATCCTTTTCCCGGATTCTAGCACCACATTCCTTATATACATCCCACCCTTACACGTTTCTTAACCTCTTTTGGAAAGCCCTTGAGACCTCGAGCTTGTTGATTGACTTGGTGGTTTAAACTGGATTATACATGATTAATTTCGATGATTATGATTTATTATGCATTCTATGATTTTATGCAAAGATGAACAACTTTCTTATATTTATAAAATGTTTTGATCATGTCTTAATTTTTGCCATGAAGCATTCTCTTAGAGTGATCTATGAGTGGAGCACACCACCAAAAATGTTTTGAAATGCTTTTCGTTGATCTTTTTTACCTATAGTCCATTATATCTTGTACTTAAGATTTGGAACTTGCTTGGGGACAAGCAAGGGACAAGTATGGGGTATTTTGATAGCATGTATTATGTCTATATTTTGGGACTTGTTTAGACGTTTTATCTTCAATAATCTGCATGTATGGATGTATATTATGTGATTATATTGTTGTTTCATCTACCTTTGCGGAAATCGAGGTCTACACCAAGTTTCGTTGTAATCGTAGGTAAAATGGCACGTTTTTGGCTAAAATGGAGCTAAGGAGCTAAGGAGTCATTGGAGCTACATTCTAGAGCTTAAGGAAGAACGCAAGAAGCATGGAAATGATGAAGAAGATTTACTTTGGACCAGATTTGAGAGATTTCACATTCAGTTGAGATTCACCTCGGTCAGCTACAGTGTCACCTCGACCGAGGTGATCTTGAGGAGCATCCCGACCGAGGCGAAAACCCTGCCGCCGGCGAGATCCATATTTTTGGCTGAGATCTTTTATTTTTGGAAAGAAGATATCTTATATTTTTTGGGCTGGATTTCTGGAAGGAAGATATTATTTTTGGAAGATCTATTTTAGAGATATGGATATATTTTTATAGGAAATTATCTTTTTAAGATATTTTATCTTTGGAAGATAATTCTCCTATATAAAGGGTTGGATTTTCTACAATTCAGCCATCGTCGGATCGTCGCATGCTTAGAGGTTGAGACATCCAGCAATTAATGGTATTTCTGGAGGGTTTTGAAGGAAGTTTGAAGATTGAAGGAAGGAAGTTCATAGCTTTGTGATAGCTTTTGAGGGGATTTGTAAGATTTTCTTAGATTCCTTTTGGTTTTATTGTCTTGTTGGATTTGTGATCCAAGGAACGCTGATTTGTTTGATATTTGATTCAGTTATTGAAGCCTTGTTCTTAAGGTTTTTGTGTTCAAATATTCATTCCCTTCTCATATATTTGATTATTGCTTTCATGATGATGAGTGGCTAATTTCCTTGTGCGATTCTAGGGTGATTGGCTTAAAGTTGTGGGAAAGACGATGATAGAATGATCTTAATCCCAGTAGGATCCTGAAAGCTCGAGTCTTTAACCTTAACCCTAGAACATCTCGTTCAGTCGAAGAACATCTCGGCCGGGGTGGAACTTGACTGACCGAGGTGACCTTTTCTAATCCGAAACTGAGAGTTAAGTGTTAGAATTTGCCAAATCCTATTCTTATTACACCTTTCCTGGTTCAATGCAAGCCTAGGATGAAACTTACCCGGTAATTCCTTAGTTTGTTTACCCAAGATCATAAGTGTAGGTAATAAAGGTTTATCCTTTATTGGGGTTTGAGTGTGCCTTCATTCCATCTTAGTGAGTTAGCCTGAGACTTACCTGGTAAAGGTTGATTATATTCCCTTAGTTGGTGTGTTGGTTTGAGACTATATTTCCTTTCCTTAGAACCTTGAGACTTACCCGGTAATAGGAGCTTTGGTTTGGGATAGCGAGTAGTGAGACTTACCCGGTAATCTATTCCCACTTTAGAAACACTTTCCCTTAGCAAAATCTCATCTTTGTCCGAATTATCCTTAGAGATCTTGAGTCGGAACCACAACTAGATGCTTTAATCCCTAGAATTTGCATATTTCCTTTAATTGACATTAATATCATCTTTTGATTGCTTTAATTGCTTTTGTGGTTATTAGTTACATTGACAACCTATACTTGCTTTGTTTCACCTAAGTCCCTGAGATCGACACCCCGGAATTCTTGCTTTTTACTATAATTGATTTGTACACTACGGGTTTGCATCCTTGTTTTAAGCATATTTCTTGGGATATAAATTTAAAGCTTGCACACACCGTTTGGAGCGAATAGACATAAGTGAGAATCCCTCTTTCTTCCTCTTTTGTTTTCCTTCTTCTTCGTTTATTCCCCCTCCCTTCATCTCCTTCTTTCCATCCCGATTCCACCAATAGCAAAGTTGTGTTGTTCGCCCTTACCGGAACTACAGTGAGTAGCCTTGGAGAACCATCCGTGTGGTTTTGTCGGGAGGAAGCCCTTACTTCGATTCCGTGATAAGGAAGGGTAAGTCCTCCTTCGCTCCGTTCCTTGATCACCTAGAGGCTACATGATAGTCTGATTGAGTAGATTGATCGATCGAAGAAGAGAAGACGGAGTTCGTTGTCGCTAGTGTCGCCACTGCGTCTACACTCCCCGCAACCGCACCTCACCGCCCCAGCGGGTCTCTCCTGCCGCGGGTGTGGCTTCTGTGTCTTTGTCGCCCCTGTGCCTCTTCACCAGCGCGGCTACGGTTTTCCTCTAGTGAAACACTTAAGTCGTTCTTCCGACTTAAGTGTGATCTTGTGGTATGTCTTCCCTCCTTCCTTGTACCTTTTGAGCATGATGTAGAATCATGATAGGTGGCCTAGCAGACCGTGATTAAATCCCATGTAGTAGGCTAGTTGTAGGTTGTGTCCCAAGTGCGTGGAGATGGCTTTCGATAGAAAACTGCTTAGATGCAGTTTCATATGGTTGTGTTGTGATAGTCACACCTTGCATTGATTTATATCAGGCTTCGAGGAGTGAGTTCTGATCTAGTTGTGTTGATAGCTGAGGATAGTCGATTAGTGGTAAGTCTGTAGGACTTACTTAGCTAATGTGACATGATTGATTGATGCTTGAGTGGTGTTTGATATTGTGTTGTGTCTTAGGTAGTATATATATACCAACATATGTATTGGCCCACGAGTAACGGGCGGTGATTACTTGTCCAGTTCTCCCGAGGGAGTGTGGGAGGTGCTTTGTGACTAGGCCAGATTTGGATATACGGGGATGGTACCGGTCCATTTCACATGGTATACGGGTTGGTGCGTTGATCCACTCCAGCTGAATAATGTCCGAAGGCGATAGTCCGTGACTTCTATCACACTCATAATTAATAAGGTGGATGACTTAATGAAGATAATAATAACCGGATCTCTGTGATAGCATGATGGATGTTTATTGTGTTCATTGCGTGTGTTTGTGCTTTAGTATCTTTCCTTTATGTTATAGTTAGCTAACAATTTATCCGTGTTGTTAGATGTATTGTAGGATAGGGAAGTTGCCGAGTGATTCGGAGGAGGTAGTCATTTGGGTTTCCCGTACGTTGATAGGACGGGTTGGGTTTTGTTTGTCTTTCGTAGTAGACGTTGATAGATCGTTTATGGTTTCAATTTTACCTTTGTACCTCGGTTGAGTGTCGGTACCTTATATGGGATGCATACTTTGACATTGGATTTCTATATTTTTTTTGTCTTATGTGCCTTGTCGTAAGATCTAGTATTATTGTTGTCGAGCTATGGTCGGGACCCATTGTGAGGTCCTAGCCCGTAGTACCCCGAGTCCGAGATTTGGGGTGTAACAGATAAGTGATTTTTTAATGACATAACCTCGTGAGAACTATTAAGCATTTACACATTTTATGTGTTCTTTTTCCATGAGTGATATTTACAATGTTTTGACCATCTAGAGCTCACAATTAACACTTTTTTCGAGATCGTATGTGTAATATCCTGAATTTTTATTTCCGTTTAATTCCGAATCAAATCGGACTTTAAGCCGTTGACGGTTTTCCATTCTATCTAGCAATTCTTTCTTCACAAATTTTATCATTTTATGTAGAAGCTATTTCACATAAAATGATAAAATTATATCAACCTCTAATTCCTATAATTATTTATCATTTTATGTAGAATTTAATTCACATAAAATGATAGAATTATATCAAATCCTAATTCTTATAATTATTTATCATTTTATGTAGAATTTATTTCACATAAAATGATAGATTTTTATATCAAACCCTAATCTATAAAACCCTAGTTTATATCATGACATGTCGTTGACAAAGTCATGACGTCCTTTTGACGAGACCATGACGAGTTTTGACGAGACGAAGACGAGATCATGACAAGGCCATGCATGGGCTTGGCAAGGCAATGACAACATTTGACAAGGCCATGACAAGGCCTTGACAAACTTTCAGCCCACTTCTTCTTACCATGTTTCAGCCCACCTTTCCTTGCATTCCCTTGGCCTTTTTCAGCCCATCAGCAACTGCTTGTAGTGGCCTAACTACCCTTGTTTGTGCACAGGCCCAAGGACGTGATGAGGGCAGGGGCAGCGCCGGATCTGCGTACAACTGCTCGCCTTCCCTTCTGTCTTCAACGGCCTTCAGCGCAACGTCGGTCTTCAGCAGTCCTCTTCAACGCCACAGCAGCCAGGAGATGGAGAGTCACGCTATCCAGCGCCTTCCTCTCGGATTCCCAGTAGGCAGCAGGCGACTCCCTCGTCCTCCTCTTCGATCGCCGAGCGCAACGCGGGAGCGGTTCACGCCTCGCTCCCCTCCTCGCAGCAGTAGTTGATTGGTCTGTTGCCCTCCCTTTGTCCTTCCGGTTGGTCCAAGGCTGAAGCTGTAGCCCCTGTCGACCCCATTACGTGACCGACGAGCCTTCCCTCAAGACCTGCAGTCACGAGCCCACCTCTCCCGGATCTGCAACTGCTCGACCTATCCAGACCGCCTCCCATCGAATCTTTGAGCATCACCACAACACGCAGCAAACTGTTGTAGAATGCTAGACGAACCATGTGATCCTTGCCCCTCTCCCCTTCTACAGATGACGACTGAAGCCCTACGCCGTTGTTGATGAGAAGCGGGGAACCACAGCATGAGGATGGGTCATCTTCTGCACATGTATGTACATGGAGATGTGTACAGCCTTTGTGTCCACCAACCTTTGCCTCTGACTATAAGTACCGGTAAATTTTCTTCCTCGTTGTTTTGGAACACACAGCAGCGTAACTCATCCTATATACCTTGACTGACATTTGCCTTGTACACTGCAACTAAGTACCCTCAATGTAAACACACTTGACCCTTCTCCAGCTCTCCAATAACGCAGCAGAAGCAACCTTCGTGTTGTCTTTCCCGTGCCTTCGAGTCTCGGAATCGGGTAAGGCTTGTACCCTTTCTACACTATACTTTAGTCCACCTTTCCTTGCCTAACATGGACCAGTTTTCGTCTTTAAACCTACTCAGAACAACTATAGGAGAGCTGTACAGATTCATGCAGTTGCTGAGTTTTCGGAAGTGAAAAACAGTAAACTTCGGGTCAAGTTTGAGTAAGTTATACTCCTCCTTTGTTGCTGAATTTTGGATATGTTGTAATCCGTAGTATATAGTAGATCATACTAAATTTTGGGAAGAATCGGAGTTACGGTTTTAGAGTTATGATGTTGCAAAGTTGACTCCTCATGTAGTTTTTATAAGTATGCTGAGTGTTGATAAAAACAGCATGTGATGCAATTTTGTGAGATAGTTTTGAATAGGCTTTTGAACTCTTTTGGGCTTGAATTTTGGATATGATATATTTGACATATTGTTGTAGAACATATTAAAATTTGAGAGCCACCCAGCGAGTGGTTTGGGAGTTATGATTTTTCAAAGTTAAGACAATGTGTTGTTTGTTAAGTGTTGTAACCAACTTTGGAAATTTTTGTAGAAGTGATGGTTGAACAGTTTTAAGAAATTCTTGCTCCTATGAGTAGATGAGATATCATAGATGATCTAGGGAATTATTTCGGAATTTTATAAGATTATTCGAATTTTATATTCGAAGCCGAAGTTGGACCTTAACGATCTTTCCGAAAATAAGGAAATGGGTAAATTGCCAGTTTGTAACCAAACTCATCTTTAGGAGTTAGAATATGACTCTTTAGTCTCAAATAAGAGTTTAGACATAAATTAAGGAATTTTTGGAAGTTTCGAGACCAAGGGTAAAATAGTCATTTACCATAAATTCATACTGTAATCAATTCCGTTCTATTAAGACCTACTATCTTAGAAGTCTTAGACTTCTAATCACCTAGAAAGTGTGCTGACACACTTGCCTCCTTTGACAGGCCACTGAATTCCAACCGTACATATCGATTTGCGAATTAGAAAGTCGAGATCTGATTCAGGTAAGTCCACGGACTTACTTAGTTGGCTTCTTGCATGTGTGTGATGTGTATGAGTGGTGTTTGTTAGTTAAGATAAATAACGAAACCGGAATAGGCCGACTTTAGTATATTGTGTAATTGACCCAAGTGTATGATAACGGGTCGTGACATCATCTGCCTAGCTCTTACGAGAGTCTAGGAGGTTCCCTACGACCAGCCCAGTCAGGTAGACGGTCATATGCATTAGTACCATTCCGCATTGGTAAACAGGGACAGGGGCGAGGTTTGGGAATCCCTCGTGTCACAAAATAAGTATCATTAGTAATAACCTATCACCTAATTAAAGATAATAAAAGGATTAAGTGTTGCATGTTGATTGTGTATGTTGTGTGTTTGTGCTTTTACCTTTATACTTATGCATAGAATGTTAGCTAACGGTTTTATACCGCTTGTAGATGTCTTGCAGGTTAAAACAGTTATAGAGAGATCCGGAGGGAATGGTCAGTCGGGTCCACGTACTTATTTAGTTGGGGACGGGATGTCTTCTGTTCTTCTTATGTGTCGTTTTGGTACCTTTGTTTTGTAAGGCTGATACATATTCTTCATGTATATATTGTTTAAAGTTTTCAAATGTTTTAAATACTTTTGTGCCTTGTTGTAAGACCCTAGTTAAATTGTTGTCAAACTAAGGTCGGGACCCATTGTGAGGTCCTAACCAGTAGCTCCCCGAGTTCTCAGAATTTGGGGTGTTACAGTATGCTTTCTCTTTCTTTTATATATATATATATATGAAAATGGTAACAAAATTCTTTGTTAAGCCTATAAATCCCTTTCCACCATTTGAATATGTTTTCATCTCTTTAACATGTTCTTGTGTTCTTATCCCTTTCTTTGTTAGCTCTACAAAAATACTATAACCATGTTTTTGCCTCATTTAACCTATGTAGGAATTAGGAGGTGAAATCGTGCAAATGAGAAACGAAAGCAAAGTGCAAGTATGTGCATGGTTTCTAAGGAGGAAATGCAAAAGGTACAAAAGTGCCATAAATCCAAGAAACAAAGTGGTTTACTATCGATACTCGTAACAAGTCGTTCAACAACAACCTGGTGATTGGACGATCGACCTCTCAATGATGCTCGGTTGATCCTCTTAGTTCTTGGATTTATTGCAACACACGACTTTTTATCTCCCACCTTTAATTTCTTTTACCCCTGAACATGATACAACGCTATAAAAGACCTCTTGATTCATATAGTAATTGCAGGAAAGTGAATTATGAAGATTAAGAATGCTATGGTAAGCATATGGTTATTGGTCACTACATATTTGTTGAGTTGGGAGATATTCTTTGTCTAAATAGATGTGAGAGTGATTCATACACATTACCTTGATGATCATAAAACTTATGAGCTTTGGCTTATCTTTATTGCAATGATTTGTGTTATGATGAATTGTTTGTTTGAGCTTTATCTTATTGGCCAAGGTAGACAAGAATATGAACCCTTCACACAAAGGTATCTTCGGAGCTTACTCGAGTACAAGTACGGTTCAAGTATGGGGTATTTGATTACATTCATTGTAGCGTCTTTTTCCACCCTCGTCCTTATCCACGTCTTGAGCATATAGTGTAGTTTTGCATTATATTTTGGTAGATTTCATTCTCTTTTGTGTTTTGGAGATATGCTTGTGCATTAACATTATTGTAGGCATTATAGGCCTTTCCGAAGCTAAAATTTAGTCATATACGGAAGAATATCCTCAACATACTAAGATTCTCCATGCGGTCAAGGAATTCAAGGTCAAGAAAAAATTAATTAAGATCTGAGAGTGAGTAACGAAGATTTGCTAAAAGTTTTAGAAACAATCGGCCGACCACAAAGCATCGAGCAACCAACTTCCACTATTTGTTTGAGCCATTGACTCTTTCTCTAGAACGATGCAATCCAATTCTTTTTCATGTGATCGGTTGAACAGTCCCACAAGGTTAGCCGATTGGTCCCACACACTAACGAGTTTTGGAAGATTATTTTCTCCTTTTATCCCTTTTATTTTTAGGTTATCTTTTAGCCTATCCATATGGACGTTTTCATCACTTTTAAACTAAAGATAGGGTTTGATAAATTTTTCGATCACAAACCCTAGGATGACAATTTTAGAAATCCTCCTTTAAACAAGGTGTTATGGCCAACAGTTTATTAATCCATTTTTCATTCAAAAGTTTCAAAGACGAGTTATGTTGTACAATGGTGATCGCCCGACCAATGTCCATCAATCGTCTGACCTGTCCATTCTTCTCCGATTATTAAAAGCTTTGACTTTTTGTAAGTTATGTCTTGATAAATTCTCTCGTTCTAGGGTTTGAACGGCCCGATTGCATTGATAATCTATGATATTGACAATGAACTTTATCCTTATGAATATATATATATATATAGGGTGCGGTTCCCAAGAGAACAAGCTTATCGTGTAATCATGAGAACAATCTTAAACTGTCGGATGGTGAGTATTAAGGGTCGAGATTAGAGTAGATATCATAATTAATAATAACTACGAATAATAATAATTAGGAATAATCCATTCAACCAACAATAACTACGAATAATTCACTCAACCAACAATAACTACGAATAATACATTAAACGATATGACACCTTCGTAACAAAACTAATAATAATTACGAATATGTTCTCATGATTATACGATAAGCTTGTTCTCATATGATCTATACTATATATATATTGTGTGTTATGACAGTTTAGGGTTTTTCTATGCAAAATGTAAGATTCGAGCATGTAACTGCTTTTATACTATTTGATCTTCCGTTGCTTGCAAAATGCTGGAGTTGGGTTATTGACGTCTTTCATATTCTACAAAATGCAAAAGTCGATTATAATTGTCTCCTCATAACATGATTTATATTTTGGTCGGATTGGGTTATATTTGATATGTTTGTTGTGGTGATTCTGACATGGAACTCTTTTATAATCCTTGATACTACGAACTTGGTTACTCGGGATATTATTGATTTTGGATCATGTAATGAAAAATACTTCCTTCACCCTTAGTTTCTATAAATTGTCTTTTGTCATTTTCTAACAGTCAGCCGACTAGTCTCCAGTGTTCGGCCGACTTGTATGTTTTCTCTCATTTTGTGATTTTTATCTTCACTTTCATATTTCCTCTATTATAATTCCGAACAACCGACCTCCATACTCTAATCGTCAGACTTCTTGGATTTTCGTCTCTCTTTTTTTTATTATATTATTTGGTGTTACGATTAATTTGTCAAATCATCTCACTGCTTTTCCAACGTTCAATCCCGACCCTTACCACAATCAGGCCTTGTAATATTTACGAGATATGAGACTCATGTTTTATTCCTTATCATTTATTGATTTGAGTCATTTCACACATTCAAAATGTGTTTGAAATTCTAAAATCTGCTTTTCCAACGTTCAATCTCAACCCTTACCACAATCAGGTCTTGTAATATTTACGAGATATGAGACTCATGTTTTAGTCCTCATCATTTATTGATTTGAGTCATTTCACACATTCAAAATGTGTTTGAAATTCTAAAATCTGCTTTTCCAACGTTCAATCCCGACCCTTACCACAATCAGGTCTTGTAATATTTACGAGATATGAGACTCATGTTTTAGTCCTCATCATTTATTGATTTGAGTCATTTCACACATTCAAAATGTGTTTGAAATTGTAAAATGAAACCACCTACCTATGCTTATATATCAACTTGCATGATGGATTGTTTTCATTAAACTAAATATTGAATCTAGATTGTTTTCATTGAGCTAAATTTTCAATCTAGATAGGAGATTTAATCTCTGAATCCTAGAGCCTTACCTATCATCTTTTATACATTTCACTTTACTCTGCCCATTTGATTCACTTCTCATGTTTAAATCCTTTATTTTATACATTTCACTTTACTCTGCCCATTTGATCCGTACACTGCAGGTTCGCTTGCTTAATTTCAGTTTTAATAATTTAAAACTTATTTGCACGCACACTTTCGGGTGAACAGTTAGGAAGTTGCGACTTCCGTGCGAGTTGTGACGGGTACTAAGAGTTATTGACGTGAGAATCTTTGGGTCTAAGTTTTGGGACGAAACTTCTTTTAGGGGTGATGATGTAACACCCGGTTCTTTGGAGACCCTTAGGGTAGGTCTCAGGTAGAAGAACCGAATGAGCGGCCTCAGAGAGCCGCAAGAGCGTCGACCGCGGGGGCGGCATGGGTGTGCCGCAGGTACGCCGACCCGCAGGGCTGGCAACTACCGCGGGGCGGTAAAACAGTGGGCCGCGTCGTTTTGATTTGTAATCTTCGACGGTTACAAACCCTTCACCTTTTTAATTATCCAAAACCCTACCTTTCTTCTTTTCCTCTTCTAAACCATGCCGTATTGCTGAAGCTCTTCACCTTCGAGATTTGACGTAAGTGAGAATCCCTCTTTCTTCCTCTTCTGTTTTCCTTCTTCTCCGTTTATTCCCCCTCCCTTCATCTCCTTCTTTCCATCCCGATTCCGCCAACAGCAACGTTGTGTTGTTCGCCCTCACCGGAACTGCAGTGAGTAGCCTTGGAGAACCATCCATGTGGTTTTATCGGGAGGAAGCCCTTACTTCGACTCCGTGATAAGGAAGGGTAAGTCCTCCTTCGCTCCGTTCCTTTATCACCTAGAGGCTACATGATAGTCTGATTGAGTAAATTGATCGATCAAAGAAAAGAAGACGGAGTTCGTTGTCGCTAGTGTCGCCATTGCGCCTGCACTCCCTACAACCGCACCTCACCACCCCTGCGGGTCTCTCCTGCCGCGGGTGTGGCTTTTGTGTCTTTGTCGCCCCTACGCCTCTTCACCAGCGCGGCTACGGTTTTCCTCTAGTGAGACACTTAAGTCGTTCTTCCGACTTAAGTGTGATCTTGTGGTATGTCTTCCCTCCTTCCTTGTACCTTTTGAGCATGATGTAGAATCATGATAGGTGGCCTAGCAGACCATGAGTAAATCCCATGTAGTAGGCTAGTTGTAGGTTGTGCCCCAAGTGTGTGGAGATGGCTTTCGACAGGAAACTGCTTAGATGCAGTTTCATATTGTTGTGTTGTGATAGTAACACCTTGCATTGATTTATATCAGGCTTCGAGGAGTAAGTTCCGATCTAGTTGTGTTGATAGCTGAGGATAGTCGATTCGTGGTAAGTCTGTAGGACTCACTTAGCTAATGTGACATGATTGATTGATGCTTGAGTGGTGTTTGATATTGTGTTTTGCCTTAGGTAGTATATATATTTATTTACCAATATATGTATTGGCCCACGAGTAACGGGCGGTGATTACTTGTCTAGTTCTCCCGAGGGAGTCTGGGAGGTGCTTCGTGACTAGGCCAGATTTGGATATACAGGGATGGTTTAGGTCCATTTCACATGGTATACGGGTTGGTGCGCTGATCCACTCCAGCTGAATAATGTCTGAAGGCGATAGTCCGTGACTTCTCGTATCACACTCATAATTAATAAGGTGGATGGCTTAATGAAGATAATAATAACCGGATCTCTGTGATAGCATGATGGATGTTTATTGTGTTCATTGTGTGTGTTTGTGCTTTAGTATCTTTCCTTTATGTTATAGTTAACTAACAATTTATCCGTGTTGTTAGATGTATTGTAGGATAGGGAAGCTGCCGAGTGATTCGGAGGAGGTAGTCAGTTGGGTTTCCCGTACGTTGATAGGACGGGTTGGGTTTTGTTTGTCTTTTGTAGTAGACTTTGATAGATCGTTTATGGTTTCAATTCTACCTTTGTACCTCGGTTGAGTGTCGGTACCTTATATGGCATGCATACTTTGGCATTAGATTTCTATATTTTTTATCTTATGTGCCTTGTTGTAAGATCTAGTATTATTGTTGTCGAGCTATGGTCAGGACCCATTGTGAGGTCCTAGCCCGTAGTGTCCCGAGTCCGAGTTTTGGGGTGTAACAGATAAGTGATTTTTTAATGACATAACCTCGTGAGAACTATTAAGCATTTACACATTTTATGTGTTCTTTTTCCTTGAGTGATATCCATTATGTTTTGACCATCTAGAGCTCACAATGAACTCTTTTTTCGAGATCGTATGCTTTCTCTTGCTTATATATATATATATGAAAATGGTAACGAAATTCTTTGTTAAGCCTATAAATCCCTTTCCACCATTTGAATATGTTATCATCTCTTTAACATGTTCTTGTGTTCTTATCCCTTTCTTTGTTAGCTCTACAAAAATATTATAACCATGTTTTGCCTCATTTGACCTATGTAGGAATTAGGAGGTGAAATCGTGCAAATGAGAAAAGAAAGCAAAGTGCAAGTACGTGCATGATTCCTAAAGCGGGAAATGCAAAAGGTACAAAAGTGCTATAAATCCAAGAAACAAAGTGGTTTACTATCGATACTCGTAACAAGTCGTTCAACCACAACCTGGTGATTGGACGATCGACCTCTCAATGATGCTCGGTTGATCCTCTTAGTTCTTGGATTTATTGCAACACACGACTTTTTATCTCCCACCTTTAATTTCTTTTACCCCTGAACATGATACAACGCTATAAAAGACCTCTTGATTCATATAGTAATTGCAGGAAAGTGAATTATGAAGATTAAGAATGCTATGGTAAGCATATGGTTATTGGTCACTACATATTTGTTGAGTTGGGAGATATTCTTTGTCTAAATAGATGTGAGAGTGATTCATACACATTACCTTGATGATCATAAAACTTATGAGCTTTGGCTTATCTTTATTGCAATGATTTGTGTTATGATGAATTGTTTGTTTGAGCTTTATCTTATTGGCCAAGGTAGACAAGAATATGAACCCTTCACACAAAGGTATCTTCGGAGCTTACTCGAGTACAAGTACGGTTCAAGTATGGGGTATTTGATTACATTCATTGTAGCGTCTTTTTCCACCCTCGTCCTTATCCACGTCTTGAGCATATAGTGTAGTTTTGCATTATATTTTGGTAGATTTCATTCTCTTTTGTGTTTTGGAGATATGCTTGTGCATTAACATTATTGTAGGCATTATAGGCCTTTCCGAAGCTAAAATTTAGTCATATACGGAAGAATATCCTCAACATACTAAGATTCTCCATGCGGTCAAGGAATTCAAGGTCAAGAAAAAATTAATTAAGATCTGAGAGTGAGTAACGAAGATTTGCTAAAAGTTTTAGAAACAATCGGCCGACCACAAAGCATCGAGCAACCAACTTCCACTATTTGTTTGAGCCATTGACTCTTTCTCTAGAACGATGCAATCCAATTCTTTTTCATGTGATCGGTTGAACAGTCCCACAAGGTTAGCCGATTGGTCCCACACACTAACGAGTTTTGGAAGATTATTTTCTCCTTTTATCCCTTTTATTTTTAGGTTATCTTTTAGCCTATCCATATGGACGTTTTCATCACTTTTAAACTAAAGATAGGGTTTGATAAATTTTTCGATCACAAACCCTAGGATGACAATTTTAGAAATCCTCCTTTAAACAAGGTGTTATGGCCAACAGTTTATTAATCCATTTTTCATTCAAAAGTTTCAAAGACGAGTTATGTTGTACAATGGTGATCGCCCGACCAATGTCCATCAATCGTCTGACCTGTCCATTCTTCTCCGATTATTAAAAGCTTTGACTTTTTGTAAGTTATGTCTTGATAAATTCTCTCGTTCTAGGGTTTGAACGGCCCGATTGCATTGATAATCTATGATATTGACAATGAACTTTATCCTTATGAATATATATATATATATAGGGTGCGGTTCCCAAGAGAACAAGCTTATCGTGTAATCATGAGAACAATCTTAAACTGTCGGATGGTGAGTATTAAGGGTCGAGATTAGAGTAGATATCATAATTAATAATAACTACGAATAATAATAATTAGGAATAATCCATTCAACCAACAATAACTACGAATAATTCACTCAACCAACAATAACTACGAATAATACATTAAACGATATGACACCTTCGTAACAAAACTAATAATAATTACGAATATGTTCTCATGATTATACGATAAGCTTGTTCTCATATGATCTATACTATATATATATTGTGTGTTATGACAGTTTAGGGTTTTTCTATGCAAAATGTAAGATTCGAGCATGTAACTGCTTTTATACTATTTGATCTTCCGTTGCTTGCAAAATGCTGGAGTTGGGTTATTGACGTCTTTCATATTCTACAAAATGCAAAATCCGAGTATAATTGTCTCCTCGTAACATGATTTATATTTTGTTCGGATTGGGTTATATTTGATATGTTTGTTGTGGTGATTCTGACATGGAACTCTTTTATAATCCTTGATACTACGAACTTGGTTACTCAGCCGACTAGTCTCTAGTGTTCGGCCGACTTGTATGTTTTCTCTCATTTTTTGATTTTTTATCTTCACTTTCATATTTCCTCTATTCTCATTCCGATCAACCGTCCTCCATACTCTAACCGTCCGACTTCTTGGATTTTCTTCTCTCTTTTTTTGTATTATATTATTTGGTGTTACGATTAATTTGTCAAATCATCTCACTGCTTTTCCAACGTTCAATCCTGACCCTTACCACAATCAGGTCTTGTAATATTTACGTGATATGAGACTCATGTTTTAGTCCTCATCATTTATTGATTTAAGTCATTTCACACATTCAAAATGTGTTTGAAATTCTAAAATCTGTTTTTCCAACTTTCAATCCCGACCCTTACCACAATCAGGTCTTGTAATATTTACGAGATATGAGACTCATGTTTTAGTCCTCATCATTTATTGATTTGAGTCATTTCACACATTCAAAATGTGTTTGAAATTCTAAAATCTGCTTTTCCAACGTTCAATCCCGACCCTTACCACAATCAGGTCTTGTAATATTTACGAGATATGAGACTCATGTTTTAGTCCTCATCATTTATTGATTTGAGTCATTTCACACATTCAAAATGTGTTTGAAATTCTAACATCTGCTTTTCCAACGTTCAATCCCGACTCTTACCACAATCAGGTCTTGTAATATTTACGAGATATGAGACTCATGTTTTAGTCCTCATCATTTATTGATTTGAGTCATTTCACACATTCAAAATGTGTTTGAAATTCTAAAATCTGCTTTTCCAACGTTCAATCCCGACCCTTACCACAATCAGGTCTTGTAATATTTACGAGATATGAGACTCATGTTTTAGTCCTCATCATTTATTGATTTGAGTCATTTCACACATTCAAAATGTGTTTGAAATTCTAACATCTGCTTTTCCAACGTTCAATCCCGACTCTTACCACAATCAGGTCTTGTAATATTTACGAGATATGAGACTCATGTTTTAGTCCTCATCATTTATTGATTTGAGTCATTTCACACATTCAAAATGTGTTTGAAATTCTAAAATCTGCTTTTCCAACGTTCAATCCCGACCCTTACCACAATCAGGTCTTGTAATATTTACGAGATATGAGACTCATGTTTTAGTCCTCCTCATTTATTGATTTGACTCATTTCACACATTCAAAATGTGTTTGAAATTGTAAAATGAAACCACCTACCTATGCTTATATATCAACTTGCATGATGGATTGTTTTCATTAAACTAAATATTGAATCTAGATTGTTTTCATTGAGCTAAATTTTCAATCTAGATAGGAGATTTAATCTCTGAATCCTAGAGCCTTACCTATCATCTTTTATACATTTCACTTTACTCTGCCCATTTGATTCACTTCTCATGTTTAAATCCTTTATTTTATACATTTCACTTTACTCTGCCCATTTGATCCGTACACTGCAGGTTCGCTTGCTTAATTTCAGTTTTAATAATTTAAAACTTATTTGCACGCACACTTTCGGGTGAACAGTTAGGAAGTTGCGACTTCCGTGCGAGTTGTGACGGGTACTAAGAGTTATTGACGTGAGAATCTTTGGGTCTAAGTTTTGGGACGAAACTTCTTTTAGGGGTGATGATGTAACACCCGGTTCTTTGGAGACCCTTAGGGTAGGTCTCAGGTAGAAGAACCGAATGAGCGGCCTCAGAGAGCCGCAAGAGCGTCGACCGCGGGGGCGGCATGGGTGTGCCGCAGGTACGCCGACCCGCAGGGCTGGCAACTACCGCGGGGCGGTAAAACAGTGGGCCGCGTCGTTTTGATTTGTAATCTTCGACGGTTACAAACCCTTCACCTTTTTAATTATCCAAAACCCTACCTTTCTTCTTTTCCTCTTCTAAACCATGCCGTATTGCTGAAGCTCTTCACCTTCGAGATTTGACGTAAGTGAGAATCCCTCTTTCTTCCTCTTCTGTTTTCCTTCTTCTCCGTTTATTCCCCCTCCCTTCATCTCCTTCTTTCCATCCCGATTCCGCCAACAGCAACGTTGTGTTGTTCGCCCTCACCGGAACTGCAGTGAGTAGCCTTGGAGAACCATCCATGTGGTTTTATCGGGAGGAAGCCCTTACTTCGACTCCGTGATAAGGAAGGGTAAGTCCTCCTTCGCTCCGTTCCTTTATCACCTAGAGGCTACATGATAGTCTGATTGAGTAAATTGATCGATCAAAGAAAAGAAGACGGAGTTCGTTGTCGCTAGTGTCGCCATTGCGCCTGCACTCCCTACAACCGCACCTCACCACCCCTGCGGGTCTCTCCTGCCGCGGGTGTGGCTTTTGTGTCTTTGTCGCCCCTACGCCTCTTCACCAGCGCGGCTACGGTTTTCCTCTAGTGAGACACTTAAGTCGTTCTTCCGACTTAAGTGTGATCTTGTGGTATGTCTTCCCTCCTTCCTTGTACCTTTTGAGCATGATGTAGAATCATGATAGGTGGCCTAGCAGACCATGAGTAAATCCCATGTAGTAGGCTAGTTGTAGGTTGTGCCCCAAGTGTGTGGAGATGGCTTTCGACAGGAAACTGCTTAGATGCAGTTTCATATTGTTGTGTTGTGATAGTAACACCTTGCATTGATTTATATCAGGCTTCGAGGAGTAAGTTCCGATCTAGTTGTGTTGATAGCTGAGGATAGTCGATTCGTGGTAAGTCTGTAGGACTCACTTAGCTAATGTGACATGATTGATTGATGCTTGAGTGGTGTTTGATATTGTGTTTTGCCTTAGGTAGTATATATATTTATTTACCAATATATGTATTGGCCCACGAGTAACGGGCGGTGATTACTTGTCTAGTTCTCCCGAGGGAGTCTGGGAGGTGCTTCGTGACTAGGCCAGATTTGGATATACAGGGATGGTTTAGGTCCATTTCACATGGTATACGGGTTGGTGCGCTGATCCACTCCAGCTGAATAATGTCTGAAGGCGATAGTCCGTGACTTCTCGTATCACACTCATAATTAATAAGGTGGATGGCTTAATGAAGATAATAATAACCGGATCTCTGTGATAGCATGATGGATGTTTATTGTGTTCATTGTGTGTGTTTGTGCTTTAGTATCTTTCCTTTATGTTATAGTTAACTAACAATTTATCCGTGTTGTTAGATGTATTGTAGGATAGGGAAGCTGCCGAGTGATTCGGAGGAGGTAGTCAGTTGGGTTTCCCGTACGTTGATAGGACGGGTTGGGTTTTGTTTGTCTTTTGTAGTAGACTTTGATAGATCGTTTATGGTTTCAATTCTACCTTTGTACCTCGGTTGAGTGTCGGTACCTTATATGGCATGCATACTTTGGCATTAGATTTCTATATTTTTTATCTTATGTGCCTTGTTGTAAGATCTAGTATTATTGTTGTCGAGCTATGGTCAGGACCCATTGTGAGGTCCTAGCCCGTAGTGTCCCGAGTCCGAGTTTTGGGGTGTAACAGATAAGTGATTTTTTAATGACATAACCTCGTGAGAACTATTAAGCATTTACACATTTTATGTGTTCTTTTTCCTTGAGTGATATCCATTATGTTTTGACCATCTAGAGCTCACAATGAACTCTTTTTTCGAGATCGTATGCTTTCTCTTGCTTATATATATATATATGAAAATGGTAACGAAATTCTTTGTTAAGCCTATAAATCCCTTTCCACCATTTGAATATGTTATCATCTCTTTAACATGTTCTTGTGTTCTTATCCCTTTCTTTGTTAGCTCTACAAAAATATTATAACCATGTTTTGCCTCATTTGACCTATGTAGGAATTAGGAGGTGAAATCGTGCAAATGAGAAAAGAAAGCAAAGTGCAAGTACGTGCATGATTCCTAAAGCGGGAAATGCAAAAGGTACAAAAGTGCTATAAATCCAAGAAACAAAGTGGTTTACTATCGATACTCGTAACAAGTCGTTCAACCACAACCTGGTGATTGGACGATCGACCTCTCAATGATGCTCGGTTGATCCTCTTAGTTCTTGGATTTATTGCAACACACGACTTTTTATCTCCCACCTTTAATTTCTTTTACCCCTGAACATGATACAACCCTATAAAAGACCTCTTGATTCATATAGTAATTGTAGGAAAGTGAACTATGAAGATTAAGAATGCTATGGTAAGCATATGGTTATTGGCCACTACATATTTCTTGAGTTGGGAGATATTCTTTGTCTAAATAGATGTGAGAGTGATTCGTACACATTACCTTGATGATCATAAAACTTATGAGCTTCGGCTTATCTTTATTGCAAAGATTTGTGTCTGATGAATTGTTTGTTTGAGCTTTATCTTATTGGCCAAGGTAGACAATAATATGAACCCTTCACACAGAGGTATCTTCGGAGCTTACTCAAGTACAAGTACGGTTAAAGTATGGGGTATTTGATTACATTCATTGTAGCTTCTTTTTCCACCCTCGTCCTTATCCACGTCTTGAGCATATAGTGTAGTTTTGCATTCTATTTTGGTAGATTTCATTCTCTTTTGTGTTTTGGAGATATGCTTGTGCATTAACACTATTGTAGGCATTATAGGCCTTTCCGAAGCTAAAATTTAGTCATATACGGAAGAATATCCTCAACATACTAAGATTCTCCATGCGGTCAAGGAATTCAAGGTCAATAAAAAATTAATTAAGATCTGAGAGTGAGTAACGAAGATTTGCTAAAAGTTTTAGAAACAATCGGCCGACCACAAAGCATCGAGCAACCGACTTCCACTATTTGTCTGAGTCATTGACTCTTTCTCTAGAACGATGCAATCCAGTTCATTTTCATGTGATCGGTCGAACAGTCCCGCAAGGTTAGCCGATTGGTCCCACACACTAACGAATTTTGGAAGATTATTTTCTCCTTTTATCCCTTTTATTTTTAGGTTATCTTTTAGCCTATCCATATGGACGTTTTCATCTCTTTTAAACTAAAGATAGGGTTTGATAAATTTTTCGATAACAAACCCTAGGATGACGATGTTAGAAATCCTCCTTTAAACAAGGTGTTATGGCCAATAGTTTATTAATCCATTTTTCGTTCAAAAGTTTCAAAGACGAGTTATGTTGTACAATGGTGATCGCCCGACCAATGCCCATCAATCGTCTGACCTGTCCATTCTTCTCCGATTATTAAAAGCTTTGACTTTTTGTAAGTTATGTCTTGATAAATTCTCTCGTTCTAGGGTTTGAACGGCCCGATTGCATGGATAATCTATGATATTGACAATGATCTTTATCCTTTTGAATATATATATATATATATATATATATATATATATATATATATATATATATATATATATATATATATATATATATATATATAGGGTGTGGTTCCCATGAGAACAGGCTTATCGTATAATCATGAGAACAATCTTAAACTGTCGGATGGTGAGTATTAAGGGTCGAGATTTAGAGTAGATATCATAATTAATAATAACTACGAACAATAATAATTAGGAATAATCCATTCAACCAACAATAACTACAAATAATTCACTCAACCAACAATAACTACGAATAATACATTAAACGATATGACACCTTCGTAACAAAACTAATAATAATTACGAATATGTTCTCATGATTACACGATAAGCTTGTCCTCATATGATCTATACTATATATCTATATATTGTGTGTTATGGTAGTTTAGGGTTTTTCTATGCAAAATGTAAGATTCGAGCATGTAACTGCTTTTATACTATTTGATCTTCCGTTGCTTGCAAAATGCTGGAGTTGGGTTATTGACGTCTTTCATATTCTACAAAATGCAAAATCCGAGTATAATTGTCTCCTCGTAACATGATTTATATTTTGTTCGGATTGGGTTATATTTGATATGTTTGTTGTGGTGATTCTGACATGGAACTCTTTTATAATCCTTGATACTACGAACTTGGTTACTCAGCCGACTAGTCTCTAGTGTTCGGCCGACTTGTATGTTTTCTCTCATTTTTTGATTTTTTATCTTCACTTTCATATTTCCTCTATTCTCATTCCGATCAACCGTCCTCCATACTCTAACCGTCCGACTTCTTGGATTTTCTTCTCTCTTTTTTTGTATTATATTATTTGGTGTTACGATTAATTTGTCAAATCATCTCACTGCTTTTCCAACGTTCAATCCTGACCCTTACCACAATCAGGTCTTGTAATATTTACGTGATATGAGACTCATGTTTTAGTCCTCATCATTTATTGATTTAAGTCATTTCACACATTCAAAATGTGTTTGAAATTCTAAAATCTGTTTTTCCAACTTTCAATCCCGACCCTTACCACAATCAGGTCTTGTAATATTTACGAGATATGAGACTCATGTTTTAGTCCTCATCATTTATTGATTTGAGTCATTTCACACATTCAAAATGTGTTTGAAATTCTAAAATCTGCTTTTCCAACGTTCAATCCCGACCCTTACCACAATCAGGTCTTGTAATATTTACGAGATAATGAGACTCATGTTTTAGTCCTCATCATTTATTGATTTGAGTCATTTCACACATTCAAAATGTGTTTGAAATTCTAAAACGAGACGACCTACCTATGCTTATATATCAACTTGCATGATGGATTGTTTTCATTGAACTAAATATTGAATCTAGATTGTTTTCATTGAGCTAAATATTCAATGTAGATAGGAGATTTAATCTCTCAATCCTAAAGCCTTACCTATCATCTTTTATACATTTCACTTTACTCTACCCATTTGATTCGCTTCTCATGCTTATATCCTTTATTTTCCTCTTTGCTTAAACTTTCGGAAACTCAATTGCCAAATAAATAATCAAAGTCTATGTGGATACGAAACTTAAATGTTTTCATATAGTACAACAGAAATATTGGGTGGAAGAGACACAAATGTACTGTTTGCGTGTCCTCATGTATGGCATGGAAGCAAACCTCTTGAGTTTAATGAGTTGGGCGAAGTCAAACGTGTAAACATAATGTTAAAAAGAAGATATTTAACTTTGGCCTATGAACTTGGTTGCATGACACCTATCTTAGATGGTTTTTCACTTTAGTCATACGAGGAGTTGGTCAATGGTGTGTGGGTATTGATGTCCGTGATAACAAGTATGAAATTCCTACTTCGGAGGTATGCCAATGGATACGAGGCTTGTTGTGGATCCAATGCAAGTGACATCCGTGGTGGAAAATATTCAACCGCATTGACCCCATTCACCTTTTATGTAAGCATTTTTGCAGGTACGAAATGGTATTTGGACACTCGGGTATTCTTTAAACTAAAACGGGAAGACCCAGAAAACATCTCTAGCCCGGACCGAAAACCTATTGATCGAATACGGTTTGTACCGAAAATTTTTGTATACTTTTTTGGGACCAAAAACTGGACCACTTAAAAATTTGGGTAATCGGTCTAAACCATACCACAATATTCGGTCCAAATTCAGTCCAATAATAAGTTTTCGGTCCTAAATTCTGGTCCGGACAGGAATTCAAACAGTACTACCCAGCAGTCCATAAATTTCAAGACGACTGAATCAAACTTGACACGTACAATACCTGGAAGCTAACAATCATCTGTTTCGAGACGATTGGTTCAGACAAGGAAAGACAACTGTACCCAAATCAAGGATTCAATTTGCAAGTCCCATAGGCATTCACAGACAGATTCACGGATATTACTTGCACAGTTCATCAGACAAGCCGATGACGCCAATTGCCGGTTGCCCATATGCCGACCAGTTAATATTGATGAGAAGCAGTCAGGCACGGATGGAGAAACATGACCTGTTTTTGCATGATTTCAGCAGCATATTTCACAGTTGACAGCAGAAAGATTAAAAACAAAACCCAATTCTTTATATACAGAAAATACCACAGAAGAAACGAAAACATTCAGGCGATGATTATGAGTGAAACCAAAGCACATTTGAAAGCAACTTCTAACATTCCAGTAATTCAACATCCTGCGCTGATGAACTCTGAAGTGTTTTCTTTCAAAAAAGCGAACAAATCGCATTTCAGAAGTCAGCTTGGTCACCGGGATTAAACATCTACTGATCTGCATAACAGAGGGCACGCTAATTTTCTTTTTCTTTTCCCAACAGTTTTGAACTATCTACACAAGGCGAATTAAGACCGTATACCAAGGATAAATTCTTTTTCAACAAAACAACACTAAGGTCCATTCTAAGTCTCACAAGTATAGCTGAGCCTTTTGACTGGCATACGGTGAAGGATTCGAGCCTTTCAAATACATCACGTTATTCACTCACCATGGCGTCATGGGCCAGTGATTGCCTCCTTTATGTTATCCTTGGCGATCCTCCATCAACTGCAAAGACCAGAAAAAACAAAACCCTAGTCAAATTTCAAACTGCTGTTTGCATCTTGCTTTCAAGGGACGCATTCAATACTATTCCTATATATTTGGAATCACAGTGCTAGAGATTTTAGATCACCTATTCAATCAATTATAAAGAAGGTGCAAAAGATTAGTTAAGTTGAACTTCTACGCTTGACACGCCATCAAATGTGTCCCATTTCTTCAAGGGTTTTATTGAGGGTATCGAAGATCCATTCCACTAATCCCTTTCCTACAGTGTTAGATTTTTCCTACGTTCATGAATTAGGAAAATAAATGTCTTACACAAGCTTCAAATGTACACCATTAAGGTGCAATGGTTGGCAGCTATTGCAATGAAGATTGTTTGTAGCTCATCCTGTCTTTATCCCACCCTCCTTCAGGTTCCTTCCTTTTCAGAACACCGACAGCAGCTTGATATGTCCTTGTCTGCTCATCTAATAGGGAGCGAGAATCGACAGCAGGAAGCTGTCTTGATGCCAAAAGCAACGAATCATCTCTACCTTCAACATCTAGAGCTACTGGACCAGAATTAAGATCTAAACCCTGTCTAACCCACTTCTGACTACTTTCACCTACCCCATTACCGCTAACCACTGGAGCACTAACAACACAAGGACGAAGATACTGAGATGAAACAGCAGTAGACGGGCCAACCAACTGAGCGGGGTTAGTAGGGGTGTAAAATCTGCCCCCTAATGACGGATCCATGTAGCCAGCAGAGCCGCCTGACATGGAAGTTGTGGGGAATGGATATGTAGTTCCAAGAGGTAAAACTTGGTACTGAAAAGGAGCTGTGGCGAAAGACACAGCAGGAGAAGTCGCCAACACCGATCCACGGTAGAATTCGGCATTAAATGACGAGGATGTAACTGGTCCACCTAAAACTCTATGAGGACCTGGGGCCCCAATAATTGGAATATCAGGCAGCACTGATGGAGTAGTTACTGCTGAGTAAGTGGTCCCATGAGAATAATACGAGGATAAGCTACTTGCAGTCGCATTATTCATCCTCAAACCAAATGTAGCCCGTGGAGGAATGCTGCCATGCACAAGCTGGTTGTATGTTGATTCATCTGCAGCAGGACCGTCATTCAAATCGAAGTTCCTATTAGTGCTGATAATATCTGAAGACTGAAAAGGCAATGGAACTTCAAATCTTTGGAAACTTTCAGCTAAGTGATATCCCCCCATTTCAGAAACATCGTCAACTTTATTTAAGTCAAGCTCAAGACCAGCACTCTTGCAGCCAGGATTCTGATCTACTTCATCAATAGATTTCAGACAACTCAAATCTTGCATAAAATTATCATCCGACACATTGAGGTCAAAATCAAAGACAGGTCGGACCGGTTTAGGAGCAATGGATTCCTTAACAGATGCCTTATTAGGGCCTGTCATCAAGCTATCGAGCAACTTTCGTGGTTCAGCGGGACGAAATGCACTCGTGGCAGCTGATCCTTTCCACCCAAGCTCAGATTTATTCCTCAATAAATCATCTGGAGGAACAAAGGGTCCTTTTGCAGCAGAAGTTACAGTAACAGAAGCAGGCAAACTACAAGATGCTGAAGATACAGCAGACTGTGAAGTAGTGATATAGGGAGGAAATGGAGTAGCTGCCAACTTAACTGGCTCCCCGTTCTTTGCATCATCCATGTTAAACCCTTCGTTCAAATCAAATTCAAGCCTTTTACCCGTTTCTGAAACAACTCCTCCAAGTGATGAAGCATTGCTGGCAGACAAAGCATGGACGTCTTTTCTCTCTACATGAACACTAAATACTTCAGATTCCTTTAAGCAAATTTGTGACCCACCTACTGTCTCCTCATGTTCAAAGTTGACAGTCACAGACTCTTTCTTTTCTTCTAATCCAACAGAAACCAAAGCAGTCCCTTCTTCTCGATGGGAACTCAAGGAAGCATTGCTTTCTTGCTCGGTTCTCTTGTTTCCACAATCAGGCACATTTTTGCAATCCTCTACCAATACGGCATCTTCAGCTACCCTTTTAGCAGACTGTTCAAGAACCGAATCTTCATTAGTGCGAAAAGAATCACCTACCTGTCCATTTTCCGTATTTGAAGACCCTGGGTAGGTTGACAAACAAGTCGGTTCATGCTCCAATGGCACACTAGTATTCAGCCCCTGATCATAATTATTCTTTACATCATAATTAGATGGGCAGATCAATAAATCTTCTTTAGCTTCATTCACACATTCCTCACTTTTCATATCATCCTTGAGCACACCTTGGGCAGGCAAAGCTTGTAATATCGGTTTCACACAAGATCCTGAATCGTCATTCTCATCTTTGACAAGTGCTGCCTTCACAAGGATTTGCTCCTCATTTCCACCTTCATCAATCTTCCCTGCTGCACAGGCAGGAGAAACGGATATAGAAGCATCAACTGCAAAGCTGTCCAATTTTCCATTGCTCTTCAAAATGGGGCTTCCATTTTGCGATGGATCCTCGTTGTATGAACTAGAATGTCTACTGCTGGCTCCAACATTGCATCGTGTAGCACCTGCAATGAAAGAATGATCCAAATAAGAATTCTCGCCTAGTTTTAAACACTAATGAGCCAATAAAACACCATCATTCTATTCAAACCAGATTTACCTTCGCCATCTACATTGGCATTTTCTGACATAGCATTGTTTCTCTGTGGAGAAACTGCTGGAGAGGCAGCATAAGACCTGGAGATTTCACCAGTAGCAACACTAGCAAGAAGATTCATTCCACTATCATCTCCCACAGGCATAGATGCATGTTCTTCTGAATATTTCACACAACTTTCAACTAAGGCATTCATGGAGCTCAAAGATGAACCGTTTGATCTCTTAGACTGTGACTCCTTTCCAGTGTACTGGTACCCAGTTGTTGAAGCATCTGGCAGAACTGCAGCATCATCCCCAGATATATGTAGTTTCTCATCAGGTGGAACAGCGGATATCACGTCAGCCAACTTATTTTCGGAAGCACTGTTCTTTTCATCATGCTTCTCACAAGAATCTGGAGAAGGATCTCTACTACTCCTAAAAGAAGGATCCTCATTAGAAACTATGTTGACAACTTGTCCTGGACTGTGTCCTCTATTTGGAATTTTAATAGTCATTTTATGCTTGTTACTTTCAGCAACAGAAGCAGTCCCATTATTTTCACATGTTACTGTAGACTCACCGAATTTATCAGAGCCAGAAACATTGCGGACGGATGAATTCCTGCCGGACCCTAAATCTTTTTGGGGACAAGAATTAGCTGTCAACTGAGGACAATTAGCCGATTTTCGGTGGCGAGAAGAACCAGTGTTCGTGTGGCTACTCTTTGACCTGGCTGTTGAGCTCCTAGCATCTTCTTTTCCAGAAGGAACAATATTCCTAGCCTGGTCACTTGAGCACTGGCTATTCGTATGGGACTGACTCGAACTGGTGCTTTTCTCATCGTTCACAAGAGTAAGAGGCGGTTCAGATCCACCACCAGTAGAAGATACCCTGACTGACCCCTCTTTATGATTAGAAACCATCAATGGTAGTGGTTGTGATGTCTTTTGGCTCCCAGAAGGCACACAAGCAGCTCTTGTAGTAGTATCACCGTTAACTGGCTTTAGAGAACCAGACTTGGCAGAAGCTAGCTGCCCTGAACTTCTCAAGGCAGTATCAGAGGATCCACCAGTATGCTTGTTCGCACCTTGAGGAATTTCATGTCTTGATCTGGAAGGCCATGCAGCAGGCTGGATTGAAGGAGACTTAGAATCATTGATCTTCATCTCCTCCGCAACTCGCTTCTTCCACGTGTCCACTAAACTCCTAGATTTCTTCTGAATCTCCAAGTTTTTATGAGAACGGAGATAATTCACAGATTTGCCAATATTGCACGTTTGTAGAGCATTAAGATTAACGGGGACCTTATCCAGTGCTCGAAGTAAAACAAAGAGAAAATCTTCCACAGCTTTATCACTGCCCTTAGAAATATTAGAATCACCAATCTTTCCCTTGTGTACTTCCTGGAGCCAAACATCTAAGAAAGGCAGACCTCTTAGCTGCACAAATTGATCAAGGCAATCAAATCTATCAGTGGAAGCAATAATACCAGCAAGCATAGACCGGCAGCTCCAATCGATCTTCTTCTGAGATTTCTCTGTCTGCATGAGATGCACCAGCTTCACAACTGATTCATAATCCGTCAGCCCTCCTTTCTCAATTAATTTAGAGATTTCAGATCTCAATATAGTTTCGGATCTTGAGGGTAAAGATTCCCCACCATCTTTAATTCGTTTCACGGGTTCAGAAGTCTGATCTCCTAGTTCCCTCTTCTTTCCCTTTGGGTGAGAAGCTAAGGTACCACTATTCTGCATGGAGTCTGGACTGTGTTTTAAAGGCGATGTTGCAGTTGCAACATTTACAAGTTTGGGAGAAGGGGTGCCTTGATGTTGTTTAGTTGTTTCTTGCATTTCAAAATGAGATTTCTGTAATAGCTCATCTATTTCTTCTTGCTGATCCTGTATGAAAACAAAAACACATAGCAACATCCAAGGATGCCATATGAAAACCATGATAGCTAAAGAAAATGCTAACACCAACAGTATAGTACACTCACAGTATTGTAGTCTCTATCTGTTAACCACCACAAACACTTGTTTCTAATGTCATAAACTCTCCTGCACACAAATGAAGATATCCCTGATTGAAGCTCAGCACCCTTAGGCAAAAATGTGACTTTACAAGGATGAAGTAATGATGCAGCAGGAGTCTCATCCCTGTGGAATGAGTAGAAAACTTCGTTTGGTGCAGCTTCAAGGACAACACCTTTTCCAAGTACAACTTCAGCAGGTCGATAAAGCCAATTGACACCTAGATTTAAATTATTTTCTCTATCTGATGATATTGAACGGACGATTCCTACGAAAGGTGGGGAATCATTGGGTGGTTTGAAAAGAGCACAATCACCAATATTAATTTTGCGACCATCCTGTCATAGTGAACGAAGGAAACATTGATAATTTAAAGTAAAGAGCATTTTATTTAGAAAAACAAACCATAAAACAAGTAAAACCATGAGACATAATGACAATGTAGGATTAAAATAGAGAGGTTAGCATTAAGCATAAATATACATCGCAATCATTCCCTCTTGCAAATTCGCAATCAGTAATCACGAATTAACTCTACAACCGATGTTTTGCAAATTATCAATCAGGGAAGCAATGCAACTCCATTTTCTGCGAGGCTGTCTCATACCAATATTTTAAACCTACTCGAATTTACTAATGGCAAACTATAGTTTGAACAGAACATACAAAGTTTAACCTTATGAAGTATCAACCCTCGATGAGCCTTCTCATCATCATGGGTTTATTGATAGTTAAATGTAACCTTAATCAAATTTATGTATTCTGCAACTCATTGCTGGTGAGATCATACATACTGGAAACAAAGTTGACCAAAAGAAGGAACCAGTTGCAAGATCTCTCTATCATTTTCTATCCTCATGAAAACTAAAATCCTTGGATTTGTTAAAAAAGCCGTCAGCTTGGAACGAACAATTCTGCTACAATTTTGTAATTTTATACGAAAACTCCCTTCCTTACAAACTGACTCAATCTCATAATTCTTGCCCATTTTCCAGCCACCTAAAGTGAATTACTATATTTCTCACAAAATGATTTAATTCGAGAAAGGGAAAAACACAAACCTATTGTCCTGTAGTAGCAAGACCCCTCCCGAAAAATAATATAGCAATTAAAACTTAGCTATGAATTACACATCCACGCCAAAACAACAGATAGGTCAAGCAAGACCTCAGCCTTGAATACTAAACCGCAGACAGTAGTACGTTTGAATAATTGCCCGTTTAATAAAAGGAAACACTGATCCAAAAATGAGTATCTGGAGCAAAAGTAGAACACTTAGCGCAATTGGCAACGAGAAAGACGATATTTATCCGACAAGAAATTGAAATACTGATGAGTTCCCAACGGGCACGCACCCCAAATCGAACACTAAAACACAATTCATACATCAGAACGAAAAAGGAGAAACGAATGAGGGAAAGAGATTAATTACCTTAAAAAAAGAATTGGCAGAAGAACAAATGCCTACAGTTGTCGTCGAGGCACGCGAGGCAACCGACCACATGTGCCGAATCCTTCTCCTATTCTCTCCGTCTTCCCTCCCATGCATAGCCTTGCATTTTCCCAAAATTCAGCCTCGATCACCATCAATCCCTAACCCTAATTTATAACAAAGCGCGTCACACCGGAAAAAGTCCTATATGTACTTCGAAATGAGAAACCCTAGGTTAATACGATAATTGTATTATCACCATAACACTATCTGTAGACTGCAGTTCAATAAACCCTACCTCCGTAACAAGGTGACATCTCGGCCAATTTGACAGCTAGGGTTTCGTGAACAAATAGAACAAACAATAACGGAAGCAAACACAAGATTAAAAAGGAGAAACAGCAACCAGCTCCAAAACCAATCGATCCGATAATACTGCGAGCTCAGATCCAGCGAAGGAGAGAGATAAAAATGGAGACGCACTTCGAAGGAGAGAAATTCGCCAATCTACGAGAGTGAGAGAAAAGAGAGAGTAAAAAGAGAGGTGGTGTCGTGGAGGCCCCGTCAGACGGCAATGGGAAAGGGGGAACACAAAACACTGTAGCCTTCAGCCGGGCACTGCGGGCAGTTCGGGCAGTGGTTATATGTATAATTCATCATTAATGGATTAACTAGTATAATTCTCGTGCCAAGTCACGGGTATAATTTTGAATTTTAATGGATATTATTTTTTTTTAATTTATAATAAAATAATTTAAAATAAAAATAATAATTTTAATTAATTAATTCAAATGGTAATTAAAAATATAATTTATAAACACTTTTGATGTATGTTAATGATTTATTTAATAATTTGAAGAGAAAATAAAAATAAATATTTTAATATTAAATTAATAATAATTTTAGGTAATGACAAAAATAGACTAATTTATGTGATATTATATATCCTATTTTTGTCTCTTATAAAAATAAATTAATATCAATTAACTATTTCATCAATACTAGCAAAACTGAACTTTTTTGGCATACTGTTGATCCGAGGAGCTTGGAGGTGGATCTCTTCCCGAATGATATTTCTAGGCCGTCGATCGGAGTTAAGCTTTTGGGGGGCCCGCTAGCACCAACGAGGATTTTTGTAACGATTTGGTTATGAAGAGAGTGTCCACGACAGTGGAAATTATGAAGATTGTTAGAAAGTTAGAGACCCACAAAGTGAGCTCCTCCTGTTGAGGGATTGTATCTGGGTCTCGAGGCTTTATTTCACTTTCCGTACTTGCCCCCCGCAAGCTTTACGTGAGGCTATTTCTAGTTTCGATGATGAATTGTGTACGTCTCTTGAGCATATTGTCACTGTTGGTGGTCCCGGGTTTGGACATTGGCAATGGCGGCAAGCTACCCTCCCGCTAAAGCTTGGTGGTTTGGGTGTGTACTCCGCCTTGGATGCTAGCTATTATGCGTTTGTGGCATCCCGTCTTCAAACTTCCAATTTGCAGGAGCGAATCCTCACTAACGTCCCACCCTTTGCCCAGAATACATCACATAATCATGTTGACCAGATGCTTGCCAATGCGATCACCAGGTTCTCAGATTTAGTTGGTTTTTGTTTTGATGATGTTGTTATATCGCCCGCCCCCCTAACTACATGTCCGTGTTGGCGGCTCGATATTTCAAATTTGTCGATGAAAACCTCAGTTTTACCCTTTGTCCTACCCCGAGACAACTCCATGTCCTTCATGCTACTAGAGGGGACAGGGCCCAAGATTTCTTGTTGGCTTCCCCGATTCCTAGGCTTTCCCTAACTATGCCTCCTCGACAATATCGTTCTATTCTTCAGTATTGCCTTTCTATACCTATGTTTAGTGGCTACCCTACTTGCCCTAGTTGTGAGTTGGACAAGATGGACCCTTTTAGAGACCACACTCTCCACTGTAGTCGGGATATAGGGACCAAGCATAGACACAATATGGTTCGTGATGTTCTAGCTGACATTTGTTGTAAGGCGGGAGTTGCTGTCCAAAAGGAAGCTCACACGGGCATGAGTAATGCTGCAGGGGTTGAATTGAGACCAGGGGATCTCCTCGTTTACGGTTGGGACAAAGGTAGAGATACATGTGTTGATGTGGTGGGGGCTTCTCCCTTCACTACTAATGCTAACAATTCGTTTCTACCCGGTAATGCCTTTATCAAGCCACATTGAGGAAGAAGAAGAAATATTTGGAGATTTGCTCAAATAAGGGTTATGATTTCATGGCTTTTGCCTTCTCCACCTTTGGTGAATTAGGAGATGATGCTATTGGTTTCCTCAAAAGGATCAAGAATGTTACCAAAAGCCATGAAAATGGGTCCAAAAGTAGTGACTTTATCTTTCAGAGAGTTAGTTTTACTATTCAGAAAGGTGTGGGAGCTCAATTTGTTACGAGAATTCCAACAAATTTTGTGTAATTATTTACATAAACTACTATTAGATTAAAAAATTGTGTTTTACAAAAAAAAAGTTCAAGTAAAAAAAAATCTTAGATGATTTTAAATATGATCTTTAAAGAACAAAGAAGATGTAACACTAATATTATTATAATTTATACATTTGTTTATTTAGTGAATACTTACTATGTATAAAAACAGTAATATATTTATAAGATAAAATTAGAATAGAAAATTTTTTAATCTTTTTATAAATAAATTTGAAAAGATTAAAATATATCTTTAAAATAGGTAGAAGGTTGTGATAAGATTAAAAATGAAAACAATATATTTACTATCTTTATTAGTAGTTTTGCATTTATCAGTTAAATAGTTAAATTATAAAATAAAAATTATTTAATATATGAATGGCACTTGGTGTGAATGTCTTATACTTTAACATAAGTAAATAGATAAATAGATAAATAGATAAATAGATAAGCTCTTCAAATTATTTAA
This sequence comes from Fagopyrum esculentum, assembly GCA_033239045.1. Lineage (NCBI taxonomy): Eukaryota > Viridiplantae > Streptophyta > Magnoliopsida > Caryophyllales > Polygonaceae > Fagopyrum > Fagopyrum esculentum. The sequence goes on along the minus strand of BSUD01000001.1, from coordinate 137,316,280 downwards.
TAAAATTAAAATACATTAACATATATACGTAAATTAAAAAAAGTATGTTTAATATATATAAATATATGTATAACTATATATATAAAGTTATTTTGGTATAATTTTTATCATAGAATAATAAATCTATTAGTATAATTTTAACTATGTTTATGTATATGTGTAGATATATAAAAAGACATGTATGGTAAGTAAATAAATATAACTCTATTATAGTATAATTATACTATTACATTATTGACTGATTTAAATATGGTAAATATATATTTATAATTTTTTTAAAAAAATCAAAATTCTAAAAAAATAACACGTGGCATAATATAAGGTAGGATGAACTACGTTGAAGGAAATGCTTTGACTTTAATATAGTATATAGATAGATTGTGTTCTTTTTTTTCTTTTTTTTGTTTAGTGGAAGGTATGCTTCTCTCCACACATCGGTTATCGCATATTTTATTTCTACAAGATAGTCCAACCCCCTAAATATATCCGACCGGTCAATCAATATCAATACACTTAAGTAAATGTGCAATTTATAAGCAAAACTAGTTAAATAATTTGCAGATTTATTCGCCTCTCTACTAGAGTAGAGATAGGTTGATGATGGGAAGGGGGCGGTTAAGGAGAGTAATGGCCAAACGGGAGTCTGTTTTCAAAATTATATTTGAAATCCACTCTCCTAACCAGTCTTAATGCCACATAATATATCTCATATGGCACACTACATATCTCAAGGTTGACTCCAAAATCCATCATCCACCCTCCCTCGTGATTCCTAACAACACCAACAACAAGAGCTTGATCATCAGCTCTTCGTGAGTCATCCATATAAATCTTCACAATGTATGACAAAGGGGGCTCCCAAGTAATATTATATGTACAATTCTACATGCTTATCTTTAGTCATGAATTGTTTGTGTTTTAGTGTGGTCCGATTTGCAATTCATGTTTTGGATAATTTATATCTATATAATATTTCATATTATTTAATTTATCGGATAATCATACCTAAAATAATAAACGGTACCCTATAACTTTGAGTCAACAAAAACACTTTAAATGGCTCATTTTGTACGATTTACATGCATTCAAGAATCAATATTGAAATGGATCATATTCATGCCTCGTGTTTGGTGAATCGAGAAACAAAAATCGAAATTGATAGCATGTATTATAGTCTATATTTTGAGACCAGTTTAGACGTTTTATCTTCATAAATCTGCATGTATGAGCATACATTCTGTGATTATATTGCCATTTCATCTACCTTTGCGGGAATCGAGGTCTACACCTAGTTTCGTTGTAATCGTAGGTAAAACGGCACGTTTTGGACCAAAATAGAGCTAAAGGAACCAAGGAGTCATTGGATCTACATTCTGGAGCTTAAGGAGGAATTCAAGAGACATGGAAATGGATTAAAGATTCACTTTGGACTAGACTTAAGAGATTTCACATTCAGTCCAGAGTCACCTCGGTCAGCTACAGTATCACCTCGACCGAGGTGATTTTGAGGAGCGTCCCGACCGAGGCGAATACCCTGACGCGGCGAGATATATTTTATTTGGCTGGGATCTTTTAATTATGGAAAGAAGATCTCATATTTTTGGGCTGGATTTCTGGAAGACAGATATTATTTTTGGGAGATATATTTTAGGAGATATGAATATATTTTTAGGAAATTATCTTTTTAAGATATTTTATCTTTGGAAGATAATTTTCCTATATAAAGGGTTGGATTTTCCACAATTCAATCCATGCTTAGACGTGCTGAGACAGCCACTACATCAAGGTCCTGCAATTGCAGAAGATTTCCCTTCAGATTGAAGGAAGAAGGAAGATTTCCTTGTTGAAGATAGCCTTTGAAGGAGTTTTGTGAGATTTCTCTAGGCTACTTTTGGTTACTTTTAGTTGGTTGTTCTTGTTGATTTGTGACTTGGAAACACTGATTTGTCACATACTTGATTCAGTTATTGAATTTCTTTTCTTAAAGTCTTCTTGTTTGATAATTGATTCTTTCTTATTAAAGTTTATTATTGTTATCATGATGATTGTTGGCTAGGTTTCTTTTGCGATTTTAGGGTGATTGACTGAAGGTTGTGGGAAAGACGATGATAGAATGATCTTAATCCCAGTCGGACCCTGAAAGCTCGAGTCTTTATCTTAACCGACGGACATCTCACTCAGCTGATAAACACCTCGGCCGGGTGGATTCTGTTTGACCGAGGTGAACGTTTTCCTGATCCTAATCCAAGTTAAGATCTAGTTTGTCAAACCCTATCCTTGTTACACCTTTCCTGGTTCAATGCAAGCCTAGGATGAGACTTACCCGGTGATTCCTTTGCTTGTTTACCGGAAGATCATAAGCGATAGGTAATAAAGGTTTATCCTTTATTGGGGTTTGAGTGTGCTTCCATTCCAATCTTGAGAGTTAGCCTGAGACTTACCCGGTAAAGGTTGATTCTATCCACTTGGTTGGTGTGTTAGTTTGAGGTTTTAGTTCTTTACCTTAGTTCCTTGCGACTTACCCGGTAATAGGAATTACGGTTTGGGATAGTGAGTAGTGAGACTTACCCGGTGATCTATTCCCATCTTAGAAACACCTTCCCTTTGCAAAATCTCAGCTTGTCCGCTATATCCTTAGATCTTGAGTTTGAACCATAAATGGATGTCTTGATCTCTAGAATCCGCATTTCTCCTTATTTGACTTACATCATCTTTGATTGCTTTAATTGCATTTGTTATTTGCATTATTTGACAACCGATTTTGTGCTTGGTGTTGCCTAAGTCCCTGTGTTCGACCCTTGCAATTTCTTGCTTTCACTTCAATTGACCCGTACATTGCGGGTTCGCATCCTTATTTAAGCATATTTCCTCGGTTATAAATTTAAAGCTTACACACCTTTTGGAACGAATATGTTTTTGGCGCCGTTGTCGGGGACTTGGTTTAGATCAAGCCGGTTGCGGTTGTCTTTTAGGGCAAACTGCCCTTGTTGCTACTAACCACTCTACTTGAGTGCTTTCACATGATCTCTCTCTTAGGTTTATGCGAAGAACCTGTGCTGGGAAGGAAATCGTTCCTTACGATCCTGAACTAGAAAAGACATACAAACGACGCTTGAAAGAAGCAAAGATGGCCAAGCAAGACGATTGCGATCTTGAGGCCGAATTGAAGGAGGCGCTAGAACAGCTACGCCTCAGTAAGGTAGAATTGCAGCGAGAAAAGGAAGAAACTCGCGCAAGAACGGAGGCGATCGAAGCAGATATGGCAGCTCTAAGAGACCAATATCTACCTCGACCGAATCCAAATCCTCGACCGAGACAGGACCCAGTTACAGATCCTCAACCGAGGCAAGACCAGTTCCAGACGCACCGGCAGAGGTACAACCACCTCGGATGCCTATCCGAGATGTTCTGTTGGCTGGAATTCCACAAACCCTAGGACAGAGGATGGACCCTAATCAACAAGTGAGGCGTCTAGGAGTCAACCAAGGTGATCTAGCTGAGAATAATTATGAACTTCGACCGCAAGTTCTTACCATGATCGGTCAATGCCAATTTGGAGGTTTGGAGAGAGAGTCTCCGCACCAACATTTGCAAAACTACGAGATTTTGATGGAGACCTTAAGGCCATCAAGGTATGATAACAACAACTACAAGCTACGTCCTTTCTATTTCTCTTTGAAGGACAAGGCGCTTGCATGGTATCAATCTCTTTCCGATGAAAAGATCAACACTTGGGAAGAGATGACGACGAAATTCCTAGCTAAATTCTTTCCCCAATCTAAAACCGTTGAGTTGAGGGGAAGAACTAATGCTTTCATTATGAAGAACAAGGAAAGTTTATCCAAGTCATGGGAGAGATTCAAGGATCTTTTGTTGGATTGCCCACATCATGAGATTCCGAAGATCGAGTTGCTTGAGATCTACTTCAAAGGACTTAGTGGACATGCTCAATTCAATCTCCAGCTACTTTCCGCCGGCACATTCATTGACATGCCGATAAACGAAGCTTGGGAATTTATTGAAAAACAAGCTTTGCACATGGAGAAATACTCCCACCAAGGAACCGATAATGGAGCAAAGAGAGTTAGCTTCCAAGACACTTCATCAAGTGGAGCTCAACTCACTTCGCTTAGCAACGAAGTCAAGCAATTAAAGGAGCTTTTAGTAGCTCAAACTAAGGAGCAAGATGGGGGGTACCAAGGAAGGAACAACTATCAAGGACCGCGGAACAACAACAACAACAATAGAAACTCCAACAATAGAAACAACAACAACAACAACAACAACAACAATAGAAGCAACAACAATTGGAGATCTAATCAACAAGCTCCCGGTAACCCTTATTCTAATTCCAATTCTAATAATTCTTTTAACCCCTCTTCTTCTTCTTCCACTCCAATAAAAAGCCAGGAGCCTGGACCAAGTTCGTCCCAGCCAGCGAAGAAAGATGCATTGCTGGATGAAATATTGGTCAAGTTCAAAGCTATGAAGACATCCATGAGTTCATTTTCGAAGGCACAAAAAGCCTTAGAGCAACAATTCTACAACAAGGCGAATGAAGCACCAAGAGATCCAAGGAAGCTCCCAGCAAGAACAGAGAGCAACTGATAGAAATATGGGCGATCTAGATCGAGGAGAAACTTCAACTACTTCTTCTTGATCGTTCGAGTTGGATCAAAAGTAGAATTTGGGCGGCGAAAGCTTAGAAATGGATGTGGAAGCTTTAGGTTGATCCTTCAAAAGGATCCTCGAGTTTGAAGGCTTGGATCAAAGACTAGATCCAAGATAGAACTGTAAGAGGGTGGGAGAAGAAGGTGATGCCTAAACCAAGTAAGAGGGTTTTCCTTCTCAACACTTAGATTCAACTTAGACATATCTTACAAATGAGCCAAGCCATCCTTATATAGTGGATGGAGGCCATACAAAGAGTTCAAACATAAATGACGGAATTAAAGTCGGAATTAAGTTCCGGTAAACGAAAGGCCTAAATTATGAAAGGTCGGAATTTAATTCACGGAATTAAGTTCCGGAATTAAAGTTCCAAATAAAAAGACTTATTATTAAATAGCCGAAATTATAATAACTGTCTTCAAAATGTGCGGGTCCTTCTAGCCGGAAACACGGATAACATCGCCATCCGGGGGCGTATCAGCAACCCTAAGGGACAGATCATGGCAATAACGACGAGAAGTGGATTGAAGACTGCAGATCTAGTGTCTCGGTCGATGCCAGATCAGATGAAGAACACCTCGGTCCAGGTACGGTCGAAGAACACTTCGACCGAGGTACCAACCGAGGTGGAGCCTCAGAAAGTGGAGGGGAAATGTGAAGTTTATGTTCCACCTCCTGCTTATAAACCACCACTTCCATTCCCCCAGTCAAGGGCCAGAGCACATCTAGACAAGCATTTCGGTAACTTCCTGGACTTAATGAATAAGCTTTACATTAACATCCCTTTCCTTGATGTTATTCTAGGGATGCCCGCCTATGGGAAGTTCTTGAAAGAGATTCTTTCAAAGAAGAGGAAACTGGAAGACTATGGAGAAGTAAGGATGACATCTAAATCCTCGGAGCTCATTCAAATCATGAAGGAGAAGATGCCACCCAAACTTAGAGATCCCGGTGCATTCCCATCCAAGTTGGGGATGTAACTTATGAAGCCTTGTGTGATCTAGGAGCCAACGTGAGCATTATCCCGCTGGAGCTATGTGAGAAGATCGGTCTTGGAGAGCCCAAACCGGTCAAGATAAGGTTGTACATGGCGGACAACTCCATTACCCACCCCGTGGGCATTTTGGAAGATGTTCCGGTTAAGTTAGGTAACTTCTACTTACCTATAGACTTTGTAGTACTTGATATTCCTGCAGATTATCCCGTTCCAATCATTCTCGGGAGACCATTTCTAGCAACTTCGGGTTGCAATGTGGATTGCAAGAACGCCAAGTTGAAATTCAACATTGGTGAAGATCAAGTCGAATTTTCATTGCTTGCTGCGATGAAGGGAGAGCCACTAGAGGATGATATCTTCAACATCTACGATGAAGAAGAATCAAGGGAATTGGTGAGCTCTATCCTTATTAATGACCCTCTTGAAAAAGTTATTAGCTTTAGCTTAATGGAGGAAGGTATAGATGCTTCTTGTGATGCAGATATACGGAGCTTAAAAGCATTGGAAGAAGATCCAGGAGCTAAGATTGAAAAACTCATCCAGGAGAGAAGAATCTCTAGTTTCGGTCGTAGTTGCAGTACCTCGACCGAGGCACTTTCTGGACCAAGCGAGGTGTTCTTAGTTGAAGAACATCTCGGTCACCCACTCTGGACCTCGACCGAGGTCGCAAGCGAGATGATGTCAACTGAGACTTCTGAAAGTCCAGTTCTTCATTCTAAGTCTACTCCACTGGAAGGAGGAAGCAAGGATCCCCCTCAAAAAGCACCCCCAGTTGTGGAGTTTAAACCGCTTCCAAGCCACTTGCGGTATGCTTTCCTTGGACCGGATTCTACATATCCCGTTATTGTGAGTACTTCCCTTTCCAAAACTGAGTTATCTAAATTGATGCATGTGTTGAGAAAACATCAAAAGGCTATAGGGTATACTATTGATGATCTTATTGGTATTAAGCCTTCTTTTTACATGCATCGAATTCTAATGGAAGATGATCATAAGACTTCACGGGAACCTCAAAGACGGTTTAATCCGATCATGAAAGAGATTGTGAAGAAAGAGATTCTTAAGTTGTTGAATGCAGGTATCATATTCCCTATCTCGGACAGCAAGTGGGTTAGCCTAGTGCATGTAGTTCCAAAGAAAGGAGGGATGACCGTTGTGACAAACAAGAACAACGAGCTGATACCAAGTAGGACCGTCACGGGCTGGAGGGTTTGCATCGATTATAGGAAGCTGAATACGGCCACTCGGAAGGACCATTTCCCGCTCCCTTTCATCGATCAAATGCTCGAACGGTTAGCACAACATTCACATTTTTGCTATTTAGACGGTTATAGTGGTTTCTTTCAGATCCCTATCCATCCGGATGATCAAGAGAAGACCACTTTCACTTGTCCATGGGGGACATTCTCTTGTAGGAGGATGCCATTTGGATTATGTAATGCACCCGCTACTTTCCAGCGATGTATGATGACTATCTTTTCCGAGTATATAGAGGAGATCATGGAGGTATTTATGGATGATTTTTCAGTATATGGTTCCTCTTTTAATGATTGCTTACATAACCTTTCCCTAGTACTTCAACGTTGTGAAGACACTAACCTTGTGCTGAATTGGGAGAAGTGTCACTTTATGGTCAATGAAGGGATTGTGTTAGGACACCTCGTTTCTAATCGAGGTATCGAGGTTGATCGAGCTAAGATCGAGACTATTGAGAAACTTCCTCCCCTTGTTTTATTAAGGGTGTGCGGAGTTTTCTCGGGCATGTAGGTTGCTACAGGAGGTTCATCAAGGATTTCTCAAAAATCTCTAAACCGCTCACTAATCTTTTGAATAAGGATGCAATTTTCGAGTTTTCGCAGGAATGCCTTGATGCTTTTTACAGGATAAAGGAGGCATTGATTTCCGCCCTCATCATTCAACCCCCTGATTGGACCTTGCCCTTTGAAGTAATGTGTGACGCAAGTGATGTGGCCATAGGAGCGGTGCTAGGACAAAAGAAAGAGAGCCGAACCAACGCCATTTACTATGCAAGCAAAACGCTAGATATCGCTCAACGAAACTACGCCACCACCGAAAAGGAGCTTTTGGCGGTTGTATATGCTTTTGAGAAATTTCGTTCTTACTTAGTGGGAGCGAAAGTTATTGTCTACACTGACCATGCAACTATTCGTTACTTGCTTGCAAAGAAGGATGCAAAGTCGTGTCTTATTCGTTGGATTCTCTTGCTTCAAGAGTTTGACCTGGAGATACGCGATAAGAAGGGATCCAAAAATTCTGTTGCAGATCACCTCAGCCGGCTACCTCCCACCTCTCGCGAGAATGACGATCTACCCATAGACGATTCATTTCCCGATGAGCAATTACATTTGCTGGAACGCTTGATAGACTTCTTCACCTCACCCCACGATGAAGGTGAAGTATGGGGTGAAGACACCGTCCAGCATGTTTAGGGCAGACGTATGGTCCAGCTAGCGACCTTAAATCAAGCGCTTCTTGGGAGGCAACCCAAGGTATTGCTTTCTTTTCCCTTTCTAGTCTAGTTTTAGATAGTTGCTCTGTTTTGTTTTTGTTTTCTTCTAGAACAACAACCAGTTCTTCCAAGAGGAAGGATCACAGCTGAGGAGCTACACTGGGAGGACAAAAGTTCGAGAAATTGAGAAGACGGAGTTTGACTGAGATACATCTCGGTTGCTGTCACAGCACCTCGACCGAGATGTTCTAGAGGCAACCGAGGCGACTAGGGCTTATAGAAGGCTCACCTCGGTCCACTCACCTCGGTCCGGTCGGGACCACCTCGACCGAGGTGATAGCAGAATCGGTGAAGGGTATAAAAGGAGGAACGGTTTCTCTCTCTTCCCTCCCATTCCACCTTCTCGACCGCGGCGCCTCCGACCTCGTTTTCTTTGTTTCTCAACCGTTTTCTACAATTCTTGCTCCGATCTTGCATGGAAAGGCTAGAGGAACAGTCTACAAGCGAGAATCTGTAACAAAAACGCCTCAACTCGACCGAATCTGGGGTAAATTGAAAAAACCCCTAAGTTTCTCTTCTCCTTACTGTTTTTAGTCAAAATTGGCTTTGGTTGCCATAGATCTGTGTTGAAAAAGGCTTAAGTACCCCATAGGAACAATCTATAGTGAAATTGGGGGAAAATAACTGGAAATCAGAGAGTTAGATTCGAACAGCTTCTCACCTCGGTCTAGTCGACCTGCGCCTCGGCCGAGGTGTTCTTGAGATCTGTCAGAGCAACCGAGGTGACCTGTCAGAGAAAGAAAAAAAATGAGTTCCAGGTCTGATCGTTAGATAGTTCTGAGGGATAGATCCTCACCTTCTTCTTCTTCTTCCCGACCCTCCATTCCGGTGATCCACGAGCGACACCAGGCTGACTATGACCGCATCTACACGCGCCCTGTGATTGCGCCGCGGTTTCTTGGTATCTCCGCTTTTGATTGCCTCCACGTTGTTGATGATTTGAGGAGGATGGTATCTATGGTATGACTGGAGCAGTTCATGGAGATTAGAGCTCCAGCCTACCTCGAGCCCACTTTAGAGTTTGTGAGTTATGTGACTAACTTGCCTGAGGAGAGAGCCATCAAGTACCGGTTGCTGAACCGGAACTACTTAGTTCCTATAGACCAGTGGAGAGACATTTTTGGCTTCCAAACCCCTACAGTTCCTGACTTCCCTTCTCGAGCCGTGGCTCGACAGTTTTGGGGTCAGATTGCTCATGTTGTTGAGCATGTTGACAGGTGGAGACCTGGAGATTCCAGGGAGCGTATCATCTTCCACCTCGCTTTCAGATTAGCCCACCGGATCTTCAGCGAGACCCTTTTGGTGCGTACTGAGATGCCCCAGAAGATTAGACAGGGGGAGCTACTCAGCCTATTCTATATGGTGACAAGAGGAGTGCCTGATTTTGGGGCGATGCTAGCTGAGGATCTGCACCGGATCAAGGCTAAGGGGAAGGGAGATATTTGTTGTGGCGGCTTAGTCACTCATATAGCGACAATGATGGAGTTGGATCTAAGCGCTTGTACATTGGTGACAGTTGTCAAGCCGCTAGGTCTGCATGAGATGATCACCAGGAGGATTCTAGTTCCTCGTGGACTTACTACACCGTATGGGGCGATGCCTTGGGAGCAGACTGCCCCTCAGGGTATCAGGTGGTCATCTCAGTTCTCAGTCTACGACCCTCAATATTGGTCCACTGCATGGATACCTTACGTTGAGGATGCTAGAGATGCAGCAACTCATGTACAAGAGGAGGATGAGGACGACGATGGCGGTGTTGCCATCGAGACAGGGACAGATATAGCCGGTCCCAGTGTGTCAGTCGTCGATCTAGACGACGAGGAGACAGAGGAGGAGGCAGCAACACCACCACCATCCCAGCGCAGATCCCGCCGCCGCAAATTTAGAGATCCAGTAGCGCATCAGAGGATTGATGACCTCACCGATTAGATGATCGATTCCTACACAGCCCTAACAGTTGATATCCGTGAGCGTTTTGATGACCAACGCCGAGAGATCGAGGGTTGGACACATCAGATGCTAGAGAGCCAGCATTACCAGCGTCAGATGGCAGAGATGCAGTTCCAGCACACCATGGGTTATCCGTTTGACCCATCTCAGTATCCGTACGTGCCATATCCACCACCACCACCAGTAGATCAGGATTAGAGCTTGCAGGATTTCTTTTCTTTATTATTTATGCAGCTAAGCTTATGTCCGGTGAGTACTCCTGTTCTTAAACTTATTTTGACCCATTGGGACAATGTGTCCCAAGTATGGGGTATTTATGTATTTATGTGATGCTTTATGTGCTACTATGGGTTGTATGACGATTTGATGGATATTTATGATGATTTTTATGCTTTATGTGCTTATTTGTCATTTCATGCATACACACAGATTTTTGTTTGAGAACAACGTCAAAAATTGGTTTAAATAAAAAAAAATTTTTTGACCGCGACCGGGATGGTTCTGGCCAAACAAGGTTAACCACCTCGGTTGACTTAGAACACATCGACCGAGGTAGGGTTTCTAACTGAGAATTTTCGAAATCGATTTTGTGTTTCTTCTCTGGATATGATCTCAGTGAAGATAAAGATTGCAGATTGACTTTATAATCCTTACATGCTTAAAAGGTCTTATGATATGTTTAAGTTGCTATTTGCTTTGTTTTAAAATGCTAGCATGTTTAATTCTTTATCTTTATCAAAATTATGTTGAATTTGAAGGTTGACACCACATTATGAGTTATCTCACTCTCTTCCTGGAAAGACCAAGGCGATTCATTCTCTTCTCTTCTTCTTCTTGATCATGCGTAGCACCTCATATACATTTTTGCCTCCCTTTACCTATCCGGGAATTTGGAAGCAAGTGGTGAAAGCAAGTGAAGTAAAAGTTGAGAAGTTGGCTGGAAGTGAAAGTGTTAGAAAGTAATAATAGGTTTGGGGAAGTCAATCATGATGATGAGTAACTCGGCACCATTCACATAGCCGTGTGTTTGTGTCTTGCCAAAGTCGGATTGAGCGATATTCCTAACGGGTCATGGTATGTGCACCAAGGGTTTGATTCATCTCAAGAAATTGATGATTGCTAATCTCCCAGGCTTCGGTTATTGTGTACCTCTGTCCATGCATCCTAAAAAGTAAAGTAAAAAAAGGAAAAGTGTGAAATAAGCAAAGCTTATTGGTGGAGGGTGTTGAAATTCAAGTGAAAGTGAAGTAAGATCCTTTTCCCGGATTTCAGCACCACATTCCTTATATACATCCCTACCCTACACGTTTCTTGACCGTTCTCTTTGGAAAGTTCTTGAGACCTCGAGCTTGTTGATTGACTTAGTGGTTTAAACTGAATTATACATGATTGATTTCGATAAACATGAATTATTATGCATTCTATGATTTTATGCAAAGATGAACAACTTTCTTATATTCATAAAATGTTTTAACCATGTTTGATTTTATTTGCCATGAAGCATTCTCTTAGGGTGATCTAAGGGGAAAGCACTCCATCAAAAGGTTTTTGAATGATTTTTCATTGATCTTTTTGACTTATAATCCATCCTATCCTCTATGTAATATTCGAAATTTGCTTGGGGACAAGCAATGGACAAGTATGGGGTATTTTGATAGCATGTATTATAGTCTATATTTTGAGACAAGTTTAGACATTTTATCTTCATAAATCTGCATGTATGAGCTACATTTTGTGATTATATTGCCATTTCATCTACCTTTGCGGGAATCGAGGTCTACACCTAGTTTTGTTGTAATCGTAGGTAAAACGGCACGTTTTGGACCAAAATAGAGCTAAAGAAACTAAGGAGTCATTGGAGCTACATTCTGGAGCTTAAGGAGGAATTCAGGAGATATGGAAATGGATTAAAGATTCACTTTGGACCAGAATTAAGAGATTTCACATTCCGTCCAGAGTCACCTCGGTCAGCTACAGTATCACCTCGACCGAGGTGATTTTGAGGAGCGCCCCGACCGAGGCGAATACCCTGACGCGACGAGATATATTTTATTTGGCTGAGATCTTTTAATTATGGAAAGAAGATCTCATATTTTTGGGCTGGATTTCTGGAAGGCAGATATTATTTTTGGGAGATATATTTTAGGAGATATGAATATATTTTATAGGAAAATTATCTTTTTAAGATATTTTATTTTTGGAAGATAATTTTCCTATATAAAGGGTTGGATTTTCCACAATTCAATCCATGCTTAGACGTGCTGAGACAGCCGCTGCCTCAAGGTCCTGCAATTGCAGAAGATTTCCCTTCGGATTGAAGGAAGAAGGAAGATTTCCTTGTTGAAGATAGCCTTTGAAGGAGTTTGTGAGATTTCTCTAGGCTACTTTTAGTTACTTTTGGTTGGTTGTTCTTGTTGATTTGTGACTTGGAAACACTGATTTGTTACATACTTGATTCAGTTATTGAAGTTCTTTTCTTAAAGTCTTCTTGTTTGATAATTGATTCTTTCTTATTAAAGTTTATTATTGTTATCATGATGATTGTTGGCTAAGTTTCTTTTGTGATTCTAGGGTGATTGACTGAAGGTTGTGGGAAAGATGATGATAGAATGATCTAAATCCCAGTCGGACCCTGAAAGCTCGAGTCTTTATCTTAGCTGGGGAGATCTCGCTCAGCTGATAAACACCTCGGCCGGGGTGGATTCTGTCTGACCGAGGTGAACGTTTTCCTGATCCTAATCCAAGTTAAGATCTAGTTTGTCAAACTCTATCCTTGTTACACCTTTTCTAGTTCAATGCAAGCCTAGGATAAGACTTACCCGGTGATTTCTTTGCTTGTTTACCTAAGATCATAAGCGATAGGTAATAAAGGTTTATCCTTTATTGGGGTTTGAGTGTGCTTCCATTCCAATCTTGAGAGTTAGCCTGAGACTTACCCGGTAAAGGTTGATTCTATCCACTTGGTTGGTGTGTTAGTTTGAGGTTTTAGTTCTTTACCTTAGTTCCTTGCGACTTACCCGGTAATAGGAATTACGGTTCGGGATAGTGAGTAGTGAGACTTACCCGGTGATCTATTCCCATCTTAGAAACACCTTCCCTTTGCAAAATCTCAGCTTTGTCCGCTATATCCTTAGATCTTGAGTTTGAACCATAACTGGATGTCTTGATCTCTAGAATCCGCATTTCTCCTTATTTGACTTACATCATCTTTGATTGCTTTAATTGCTTTTGTTATTTGCATTATTTGACAACCTATTATGTACTTGGTTTCGCCTAAGTCCCTGTGTTCGACCCCTGGAATTTCTCGCTTTCACTACAATTGACCCGTACACTGCGGGTTCGCATCCTTGTTTAAGCATATTTCCTCGGTTATAAACTTAAAGCTTGCACACACCTTTTGGAGCGAACATAAATATTTGTTAGACTTAGTGATTTCATATTTATTAACAAACTTTATTTCCTTATAAACCATGTTGGTTTGAGTCATTACATTCCAATACCTTGACTATTCCACCAACATTTCTTTTAGGAATTGGTTATGTCATTTTAATTCCAATCGGATTCCAAAATACACAAAATAGTAAGAATAATGATGTGAACTATTTTCCTGACTTCGTTCTATGTGAAGTTACTAGCTAGTATAAGAGAAAACATCGGATATAAATTTGTCTCCCTTTTTTTTCCAAATATACAATATTCGCATCAATACAAGACGGTCATAAGCACCCCAAAAAGGTGAGTTCGAGCAACCTAGTATGCAGGGATGGGATCTTTGTGAAATTCCTTTGAACCAGAGCCTTTTCATAAATGGATTGTATGGATCCAACAATCTATTAGATTGGTATAATCCCCATGGGGTTTGCCTCATCTCTTATAACGTAATATATAGAAATACAATAGTATCGTAATTACACTTAGACTCTCACGTTTATATAATTACATCTTTGTCTATCATACCCCCTTAGTCGAATCGGAGGGAGGGCGGACGGTAGAGTTGATCATCTCCGGGCCATCCCGCTCGGCCCGACCCGTCTGCCCGAGAAAACGGGTGGATATGGACACAGTACCAAGCCCGAACGGGCTGATCGGTCCGGGCCGACCCGGACGAACAAACGGGCCAGATCCGGACATAGGTCAAAGCCCGGTCGGGCTGCTTGCCCGGCCCGGATCATGAATTTTATCTGATCACAATGATCACAAAGATATCATATGTGAACCCGAGTACTTTAAATATGTTCACCTCTAATCTTATATATATTATAGGAGTAACACCTATTGCCACGTGTCTCAGTACGAAAATTCTAACGCCACGTGTCATTTTTGCAATTAATATCAGCCCCAAAATTTATTTTTATTTGGTAAAATTAGGGTTCCAAATGAACTCTAACCTCTTTCAAAAATTTTAATGTAAGGAGAATCGACGTAAGCGGATCGACATACTCTCAAGAAAGAGACGAAGGGATACTAATGGTATATACTTGGATTAAACTTAGATTAAGTTTTGTTTCAAATTTTAAATATATAACATAAACTATTTATCACTTCACATGTAGACGAAGAAGGATCGAAGAGAGGACCCTCACAAATAACCAATAGATCGCCAGTCACATACCTTACTTATGGTATTTCGTATTATAGTAAATATTACTCTATTAAGAGCTACATTAATATCTTAATTTATTGTGTATTTTAAATTATATTATATATGTTATTTATATAATTATATTGTACAAACAGAGTAAACTTTGCGGCGCGTGTGTATAACCGTGGTCCGTCGTCGCCGTTAACAAATAATGGTGTAGGTTGTTCCCAATCTCAGACCGCAACCACCCGGTCAAACCATTCTTCCAATGGATTGTATTCTTCAAGGAGGGTAGTAGCAGGATCGCTTGAAACTAATAGTCAACGTCCATCGATTGCAAGTATGTCACCGTTAACAAAAAATGCTGGAGGTTTTTCCCAATATCAGACCGCAACCACTCGATCAAACCGTTCTTCCAATATATTGTACTCTTCAAGGAGTGTAGCAGCCGGATCGCTTGAAACTAATAGTCAACGTCCATCGATTGCAAGTACGTCCATGGGCCCAAATTATGGTAATGAAATTTATAATTTATCGTCATATCTCATTGTTTTCTATGTTATTACACCAACTCATATCGATAATGACCGTAAAATGTAATTAATTTTTTTATTATGCGTAGGTTTCTTGCATTATAACTACTCTGCAAATGATGTTGAAGTTGGACGTGAAGATCAAAGTGAAGATGGTATAGAGTGTCATACACAAATAGTATCTTTTATTATTTTTACCATATTCTTCGTATCATTTATAAGCTTCTTTTATAAACTTCAATAGCTTAACTAATTAGTATATTATTGTCAGACGTGGAGGTTGTTGAAAGTGAAGATGACGATCAAGATACGGCAATCAATGTTGATAATCATCCGGCACAATATTCCAACGGTATGTAAACGTAACTACTTATATTACAATATAATTATTTTTTCCTAGAATTCTATTTCATGTTTAATTTTGTTTATGTGGTCTTTTAGGATATTTGGATTTTGGGGATCCTACTTCGAAATGCCAACAGTGTGGTGCAATCCTTTGGTACGGAGAAAGGCTTAACAAACATCGTCAGAAAAGAATGCTAAAATTTTCGCTTTGTTGCTTGCAAGGAAAAGTTGAGTTACCTCTTCTAAAACAACCACCGCCGTTGCTTTCAAGCCTTTTGTCGGGTATAGAACGTACCAACAAACACTATATACAGAATATAAGAAAGTATAACTCGATGTTTTCATTCACCTCGATGACCGGAAAAGACAAAACACTGAAGAGGTCGTGGCCCGTCAAATGTTCGCATCAGAGGATAAAATGTTCATTTGATTGGTAGGTTGTTACCCAAATAAGGTGTCGATCCAAAGTTCGGCCAGATATATATACTCGACACTAATGACGAAGAACAAGATAGAATTCGGGCATTTAGGTATATCTATTTTTCACTACTATGCAATTAGTTTGTAACATTAATATAATGAATATTTTTTTTACGATTATCTAACGATTATAAAAATACATTCTTCCCAGCAATGACGGTAACAGTCAATTGGATCGTTCTTTGGTATCAGACTTGAAGCATATGGTTGATGATCACAATCCACACGCAAAGGTTTTCGGAATGGTAAAGGATAGATTTAGAGTTGACCCACAAGCCAATATAAGGATCAAGCTGATAAGTACGAGGCAAACAGATGCCAGGAGATACAATCTCCCTACCGCATCGGAGGTTGCCGCAATTGTTATTGGCAACGTTGAGAGAAGAGCTCAAGATAGAGATCTTTATCTCGAAAAACATGGAGGTGGACTACGATGTATCAGTGAGATACATCCTTCGTTTCTTGGTCTACAATACCCCATGTTGTTTCCGTACGGTGAAGATGGATATCGGGTGGACATTATGCTTCGAGAGACGGGTAATAGTAATTCCCGAAAAAGAATCCGGCTCATTTTGCGTGAATTTATAGCATTTCGTCTACAAGATAGAGACGGGGAATCAAAAACTCTACTGACATCCAGAAAGTTATTCCAGCAGTTTGTAGTTGATGCATAAACCATGATTGAATCTCAAAGATTGAACTACCTACGGTTCAATCAAAAGAAATTGAGATCAGATATGTATAGTAATCTAACATCCGCCGTTGAGAGTGGTACGAGTGAGGCCTCTGATACAGGTAAAGCTCTGGTTTTACCTTCCTCCTTTACCGGTGGTTCACGATATATGATGCAGAATTACCAAGATGCTATGACCATATGCAAAGCTCTTGGATATCCAGATTTATTTGTCACTTTCACATGCAACGCCAAATGGCCGGAAGTTACCAGATATTGTCAAAAGAGAGGTTTAAATCCCGAAGATCGTCCGGATATAGTAAGAAGGGTCTTTAAAATGAAGCTGGAGCAGATGATTCATGATATTAAAATCGGCAATATATTTGGAAGAGTTTCATCAGGTATGTTTAATTTAGTATTAAAGATTATAGAAAGTGGGGCTTGAATATTACATATTTTTATATAACAAAATGATGTATTTCGTTTAATATATATTTTGATGTAAATATTCAATGACTAATTGTAACTATTACAGTTATATACACCATCGAGTTCTAGAAGCGAGGTCTTCCACATGCACATATCCTAATATTCCTTCACAGTGATAACAAGTGCTCTAGCGTCGATGATATTGATGGTATAATATCTGCAGAGATTCCGGATCCACTTGAAAACCCTGTTCTACACGAAGCCGTCAAAGAATGTATGATGCAGGGTCCATGTGGAACTATGAATCCAAGTTGTGTTTGTATGGTGGACAACAAGTGTACCAAGTACTACCCAAGGAAATTCACCGACGTTACCATTATTTCGGATGATGGTTATCCCATATATAGAAGAAGAAACGACGGTAGAACTGTGATGAAAGGTGGACATGAGTTGGATAATAGACACGTTGTGCCGTACAATCCGTTTCTCTTGCTGAGGTATAACGCTCACATCAATGTAGAATGGTGTAATCAGATGCGTTCGGTGAAGTATTCGTTCAAGTACATCAACAAGGGTAGCGATCGAATATTGATAGCAATCACTGATGATGGTCAGATTCTATAGAAGTCGACATCTACCGATGAGATAAAAAAAACACACCAATGCTAGATACATATCGGTGAACGAGGTTGTATGGAGGATATTTCAGTTTCTCATTCACTATAGATTTTCTTCCGTTACGAGATTGAGTTTCACCTTCCGGATGAGCAATCAGTCGTTTATGACGACGAAGATTTAGTTGAGGAGGTACTAGACAAGGATGGGTCACACAAGTCTCAGTTTTTGGCATGGATGGCAACCAATAAAAAATCCTCACTTGCAAGGGGCCTGACTTATTTTGATTTTCCTTCCAAGTTTGTTTGGAAAGCCGAGAAAAAGCAATGGTCCAAGAGAAAGGTTTACAAAAATGCAACCATTCGTAATGGCACCACGGTTGGTAGGATATACCACGTAGCACCGGGTTCTGGAGAGAAGTAATATTTGAGGATTCTCTTGAATCACATTATAGGTCCAACATGTTTTGAAGATCTTTGGACCATTGGAGGTATACTTTATCCGACTTTTAGGGAAGCCTGTTATGCTATGGGATTGTTGGAGGACGAACGAGAGTATATTGATGGAATCATAGAAGCGAGCTTTTGGGCAACCGGACATATGCTAAGTAAACTTTTCGTCATGTTGTTCTTATCTGGTAGCATGTCATCGCCGCTTTCCGTTTGGTCTAAAACATGGCATCACCTATCCGACGATATTCTTGCTACTCAAAGGAGATTGCAACGTAATAATGGTATGTTTATTTCATGCATATGTGTATTTAAATGTATTTTGTGCAAAATATGTTAATTCCCCTTTAGTAATTTGGACAAATTATAAAAAAAATATTATCATTTTTTGCAGAATTGCAACTTAATGACTCCGCGTTGCAGAACTACGCATTGGCTGAGATAGAGAAATTGTTGCAAATTAATGGTAGCACATTAAAGACGGACAATTCTATGCCATATCCTGGCTCCGCACTGATCACAGAACATGAAAACAAGCTGATTCAAGATGAACTCCGTTATGATAGAGATCAATTATCCCGAGAGCATACAAGATTGGTTTCAAGTTTTACTGACGAGCAGAGGGGAGTTTATACCGAGATCATGACTTCAGTTTCAGCCGATAAGGGAGGTGTTTTTTCTTGTATGGATACGGTGGGACAGGAAAGACTTTCATATGGAGATCCCTTGCAGCAGCTATTAGATCAAAAGGCCAGATTGTTCTTACAGTTGCGTCCAGTGGCAATGCAGCTTTATTACTACCTGGTGGTAGGACAACCCATTCCCGGTTTCACATCCCTATAAATGTTGACGAGACTTCCACGTGTGGCATTACTGCAGGTAACATGTTAGCCTTTAAATTTATAATTAAATTATCATTACTAGACGTTGTTTCATATATTAGTAATAACGTAACTTATGTTTGTGTAGGTTCCGACATCGCTGAATTAATATCAAAGACAAAACTTATAATATAGCATGAGGCGTCAATGGTTAACAAGCTTTGTTTGAAGCCCTTGCCAAAAGCCTGAGGGATGTTATGAGGTCATATAATCGTGGTATGTCGGATATGCCTTTTGGGGGGTAAGGTGATTGTATTCGGCGGTGACTTCAGACAAATATTGTCCGTTGTTGCAAAGGGGAGTAGGAACGATATCGTGTTTGTTGCAACAAATTCGTCGTATTTGTGGCATGATTGTAAGGTGCTGAAATTGACACAAAACATGAGGGTTTTATGTGGAGATAACGAAGATAATGTGTAACACCCCAAATTCTTGGAAATCGGGGAGCTACTGGTTAGGACCTCACAATGGGTCCCGACCTTGGTTTAACAACAACTTTACTAGGATCTTACAACAAGGCACCAATGTATTTAAAACAATTTCTAAAACATAATATCTTTAATGGTATGAACGTACACATGTGACAGCCTTACAAGCATAAATAAAGATACATAACATGCATGACGTATGGAAGACTCCCCCGTCCCCATCTAATGAGTACGTGGACCCGGCTGACCATCCGTTCCGGATCTCTCTACAACTGTCTATCTCTACAATTCTACAACACGGATAAACCGTTAGCTAACAATCCAAATATAAGTAGAATGACAACAGCACAAACACAAGCAGAAACAAAAATTAAACAAACATCATGCTGGCACTCAACCGTTTATTATCTATTATTTAAGTGATTCATCTTATTCAATTTATAGTTGTGGCACGAGAGCTATTAACAGTTCTCGCCTCCGTTCCTTATCCAACTGGGTGTAGGTCTAGCTGACCTCCGCCGGTAGCATCACTACAAACCGAGTATGGACTAGTCCCTAAAGAAACCCCCAACGCTCGCAAGCTAACTGAGCAGAATGCCACCGCCCGTTACTCTTAGGCCAAGTATAGGTCGGTAAATATTTATCACAACCTATAACACTAACATCTCAATCACACACCACTGTCATCATTCATGCTCATATTTAGAAGTCAGCTAAGTAAGCCCAAAGGACTTACCTGAATTCAAATATAATCTCGCTATCTCGACTCGGTCTGTAACCGCAGGAACTCAACCGCCTGTTATAAAAGGCAAGTGGATCAATAATGTATCCCACTTAATTAGAAGTCTCTGACTTCTAAGATATTTAACTCTATCATCAGATAAATTACCGAAATACCCTTATACGGATAATTGACTGTTTTACCCCTGGTCTCGAAACTTTATAAAATTCCATAACAAAGTTCCAAACTATTCTTTGGAACTCAAAACCACACTCAAACTCTCAAAGGAAAGTTTGCTAAAGATTTAGAAGAGTTAACTACATTCTTGACTTTCATAAAAAGTCGTCAAGGTCCGACTTTGGCTTAAGATATGAGAACCGAATAAAAATTATAAAAAGTCCAAAAAAATTTCTAAATCTTTTATGCTATGCACTCTATCCATAGTAGTCAGAATTTCCCAAAAATACATAATAATCACTTCTACACAAATTCTCAAAGTCGGTTCCAAAACCAGAAATTTATACTTAGCCAATTTCTGAGTTCTTTCTCAAACAGCTCAACTAGCCTACTTTGAGCTCATATGGATCCAGATCCGACCGTTGGATCGGTCTCAACTTTTGATATGTTGAACTATGTATGACCCTCTATAACATACTAAAAACTGAACGGTAGATTATGTTTCTAAGGTATCAAAACCTAAGCTCAAACATGACTGCACAACCCAGAAAATTCCAGCACTTAACAATTTCAGCAACATCCAGAAAACTGTTTAAGGTCTCAACTTTAAAAATTCATAACTCCTAAACCACTAGCTGGATTCATCCCAAATTTTAATATGTTCCACCATAATATGCCAACTATATCATATCCCAAATTCAAGTGAAACAGAGATCAAACTCTTATTCAAAACTATCTCTCAAAACTACATCACATGCAGTTTTCTCAGAACTCAGCATCCTTGTAAAAACTGTCTAACAAGCCTACTTTGGAACCTTTTAAAACTAGATCCGACCGTTGGATCGACCTCTACTCTTGATACATCCAATTATGCATATCTATCTACACTCCATCAAAATATCAACGGTGGATGATCATTCTAAAGTATCGAAAAACCATCCTAAAGACAGTATTTCAAGTCTGAGGAAAGGGCATTTATGCAGCAGATTTTAGCTTCGATCCCCACTGTCACCATGTGGTGCCATAAGCCTCACCAGTGATCTTCTAGTTCGAGACCCCACAGACGCAACCATGATTTCGCCCTAACACTATGATCCACTCTCCCTACTCAACAGCTAAGTCTAACCCTCTTCTTTACTGCTCAACTACGTACAAGATGGAAGGATAGAATACTCACTCGAATTCTGCAGTAAACTGGAGCACCGCCCGGTCCTTGGTACTTGGCTCGTGACAAAACCGGCCAGGAAATCTCCCTGGGTGTTGTGTGCTGGAACAAGGGCGTTGGTGATCACTACCTCAATCGTATGGACGGAAGGCAAGCGAGGGCAGGGACGCTGCTTACCAGGTGAGGCGTCTGTATAGACGATCAATGAGAGCTTCGATCTTGGCTTTGGTGAGACGTGTAGGCGGTTTGAGGAGATCGTCCCTGCCGGATCTGTTCGAGATAAGAAGGGAAGGTTGTCTCGATCACCACGTTCCAACTGAGACCGACAGGAAGGAAGAAGATAAGCATACCTGGGCACCAATGCACACGACAGAGGTGAGGTTGGGTGGCTAGCGACACCAAGGACATGGGTGGTCAGAAGCTCGACGACTGCTGCGCGGTCGTTGCTGTGTCTAAAGGAAGGTGACGAGGAAGAGAGCCTACGTAGATGGAGAGATAGGACGGTTACGGTTCGAGGGCGAAAATCTCGGTATGTGAGATGATGTATCGGCGTGATAACGTCTGAGAGGAGAGAGAGAGAGAGACGGTAGAGGATCTTGTGGGTTAGTATGAAATGGAAGGAGAAGGCCGGTCTTTTTCCAAGAATCCACATGGGCTTCTTCATGTAGCTGGGCCAACACACCACCATGAACTTGTTGGGCCACGCACAAGTAGCAAGAGGTGGCTGAAGAAAGTGAAACAATTGTGGTTGCACTTGCATGGCCTTGTCCATGACTTGTCAAAACTTGTCATGATCTTGTCCAAGGACATGCACTAGTAGTTGTAAGAATTAGGGTTGGATAACATATTCATCATTTTATGTGAGTACAAGACTCTTGTAAAATGATAGAATTGTGATGAAACATAACGTTAGGTATTATAAATCGGTCAATTGGTCAAATTTCCGGTTTGACTCGGAAATAAACGAAATTAAAAATTTCGGTTATTACATAATGCACGGAAGGCAAAGGAATTTTCAGATTGGACATTACGCATTGGAGATGGTAAAGAAGGCGAAGACGTTAATGGTGAAGCGGTCATTAATATTCCTGAGGATCTCCTACTTACGTCTACAGGTGACCCTATTAGTACTATCGTTCAATACACTTATCCTTTGACATTTGATATTGGAGATCCGGATACTTACTTTCAAGAAAGAGCTATTCTTGCCCCTACCAATGAAATAGTTGAAAAGATCAATGACCATATTTTATCGCTGCTACCTAGGGAGGAGAAGGTTTACTTGAGTTCTGATACTGTATGCGCAACTGAGGGTTTCGTTGATGACGGATTCATCTCGGACGAGTTCTTGAATAGCACAAAATGTTCCGGTTTTCCGAATCACGTATTGAAATTGAAGGTTGAGATCCCTATCATGTTGATAAGAAACATTGATCAGTCAGCTGGCTTGTGCAACGGTACTAGATTGATAGTAAAGAAGCTTGGTAGATATATCATTGAAGCGGATATAATATCTGGCAACAATATAGGTCACACGGTTTTCATTCCGTGTACCGTTCTATCACCTACGGATGCAAAGTTTCCCTCTAGATTTAAAAGGAGACAGTTTCCTATCTTGGTATGCTTTGTTATGACTATAAACAAAAGTCAAGGACAGCCGCCATCACGTGTCAGATTGTATTACCTAGATCGGTATTCACACATGGCCAATTTTACATTGCGGTCTCAAGGGTGACGAGTAGGGATGGATTAAGAATTATGATTTGTGATCCTACATGCAATTCGCAAGATACTACGAGCAACGTGGTATACAATGAGGTTTTTTATAATGTAGTATGAGGTTCGTTTTTTTCTAGTCCATATTTCAATCATCTATTTATTTTCTTAGGATAATCAAGCGTGATTGTTTTATTTTTTATTTCAGAGTTGGTGCTACTGGAAGTACCTGCTTACTCAACTTTATTCATAAGTCGTGCATATCGAGAATCTCATTGATAGGTAAGTACACTAAGGGCCCGTTTGGTTACGAAAGGAGAAACGGAAACGGAAACGGAATGAATAAATGAAGGAAAGGAAACGGAAAGGGTTAGTTTTATTGTATGTTTGGTTATATTTAGGAATGAATTCATTGACCTCTTTGATACTTTTTCTTGTTTGGTTTGAATGACACGGATTGGAATCGTTGATCTCATTGAAGAAAAATCAAATTTATTATTAATTTTGCATATCGGTTAATATACAAGATACTCGCAAAAATCTCCCATTAAACAAAATTGACTATAATTACCCCTTAAAATTTCTCATTAAACAAAATCACTGCATCAGGAGGAGCCCACCCATAACTCAGAAATTCAACAGCAAAGTTCTTTATCTCCTCCCTTAAAATTTCAGCTGAGTTATGAACGGTCATCTTCTCAAGCACATCTGAACTTCCAAGTGAGAATTTGAAGAAATCCTTCTCTTGTGGAAGTCCCATAACATCTCTCATCTTCTCAATTGTAGTGGCTCCCTGTAATTCCACCCCCACCCCCAACTATAATAATTGAATATGATTACCCCCGTTTGTGTTCCTGTGTATGAGGCCAAATAAGTATAATTTCATATTACCATAGAATAAGATCTGGAAGTAAGAAAACAGGAAGCCAATACCAAGTAAAAACAACTGAACCTAGACCTCAAACATAATAGATCCCTAAATCCCTAAATCGGACTTGATTGCAACAAGTTGGAAACCAATACCAAGTTGTTAAAAATTAATCAATAGAAAGAACACAAAACAAGGATGTGTGTTCACCAGATCTAATTCCTCACTAGTGCCAATAGATTCAGCGCTCCAATCACCACCACTCGACACAACGATTTAGAAGAACGAAAACGGAGAATGGAGAAGAATGGATATGGGAAGAGTGGGGATGTGTACAATTACCTTTATCAATGACTCATGTTTGAGAATCCGAGCTAAAGAGAACGAGACTGGAGAAGAAGGAGATGCGAAGAGCAGGAGAAGAAGGGATATGCCAGTCGTCGTAGAAGAGGATCTATCGGGGAGAGAGAAAACCAAGGATATTAACGCTGAAATGAGAGAGGTAATAAATGGGTTAAACCATTACAGACCCAAAATGGATTCATTACATTCGGGCCTTAAACCAAACATCAAAATTAAGCCCAACCGTAATGAATCCGTTTCCGTGGACCTTTTTCAGTAAACCAAACGGGCCCTAAATAGTATATTTATTATTTTATATAATAAAATAATACCGTACATATAAATTTATAAATGTGTATAATATTAGTGCTACTAATGTTTTTTTATATATAAATGCTATATATAACATTTTTATTATTTTTTTCAGGATCTAGTCAATCTTTACAACGGAGTGCTCAGAAGAATCAAATATTAGTCTTAGATTTTTTTAGTATTTTTTTTAATCATGTTAGACTATATAAATGTATTGCTTGACCCTTTTGAGGGTATAATGGAATTATATTTATTTGTTTTATGTAAGGGGTCGGGCTATCCCCTGATTGATTACTATTTAGCCTATTTTCATATTAATATAATCGCGTCTAGATGCGCCGGAGACCACCGAGTCTCCTTCCACTAAATTTTTATTAAAAAAAATATTAAAATTTGATGTTAATCGTCCATATGACATGTGAAAAAAAGGAAAAAAATTAAAATTTTCAATATAGGGGCAGACAAATCGCCGGGACCAGATGGAATGTTTGCGGGTTTCTACCAAAAATACTGGCACATTGTGGGTCCGGATGTGACGAGGGCGGTAAAGAGTTTTTATAGAACCGGAAAAATTCTGAAACAAATTAATCATACGTTCATTGCCCTATTACCAAAGAACGACAACCCAACATCAACGTCCCACTATAGACCTAGTAGCTGAGTCTCTACGATATATAAAATTATCTCGAAAATTTTAGCAAAGCGTTTAAGCCTAATCCTTCCAAAAATCATACACCCGTTACAAAGTGCATTTATTAAAAACAGAGCAATTCAAGATAATGTCCTCATAGCCCACGAAATTTTCCATGGCTTCAAATCAAAAAAAGGAAAAGAAGGGTACATGGCTTTAAAATTAGACATGAAAAAAGCCTATGATAAAGTAGATTGGGACTTCCTAAAAGCGGTTCTAACAAAATTCGGTTTTGGGGAAAAATTTAGACAATGGATACATGAGTGTATCTCTATTGTCTCCTATTCCATCCTTATTAATGACTCACCCACTAGCATGTTCTGTCCACAACGGGGTCTTCGACAAGGAGATCCACTCTCTCCGCTTCTGTTCAATCTTTGTTCGAAAGTGCTCTCTAGAAATTTACAGAAATTATCCAATGAGTATCCAAAATCCATTGGATTCCCTATCTCAAAAAATGGGACCAGAATTTCTTTCTTAACTTTCACTGACGACATTATTATCTTTGCAAAGACAACTACTCAAGCTAATAATTTGGTTCTCAGTGCGTTGAGAGATTATTGCGACATTTCCGGTCAAATAATTCATTACCATAAATCGGCATTTCAAACGACGGCAAACGTTGATCAAAGTAATAGAAGAAGAATACAAGGCCATTTAGGTATCAATCTATCTACAAATTTAGAACAATACTTAGGTTGCCCTATTATTAATGGGCGAGTAAACCATGATACTTTTAATTCAGTAATTATGAAAACTAAACAACAATTGACTAACTGGAAATCATCTTATTTGTCCCAAGAAGGAAGGATAACGTTAATAAAAGCTAACCTAAATGCAAAACCAAGTTACATTATGCAGTCGTTCATGTTACCAGTACATATCCATAATGAATTGGACAAACTGAATAGAATTTTCTTCTGGAATAAAGGTCCTAATTTCCACCCTTTGATTAGTTGGGATAAAATGTGTAAACCACGTTCCCTTGGTGGAACTGGTATTAGAAAATCAGAAGACATGAATAAAGTCCTTCAAATGAAACTCTTGTGGAAAATTTTGGCGGAACCGGATAATATTTGGGTTAAAATCATAGAACAAAAATACCTTAGAGAAAACCGACTTTGAGAATACAAATGCGGGACGAACGCATCATGGCAGTGGAAGAAACTAATGAAGTTAAAAGAAGAATTTACTAAAGGTCTCACATGGAGGGTTGGGGACGGAAAAACAATTAGATTCTGGAAAGATAACTGAATACCAGATAAACCTTTGCAAGACACGGTAACAAATAAAAATCTTTTCAATGATATGGAACTCACCTCTACGTACATGAAGGATAACTCATGGGACATCCAAAGAATCAATCAATTAAGTACAATTCTACCTCCAAACATTATCAACAAAATAAAAAGGTATAATTTACCCAATAGCTTCATCCGGGATAGATTATACTGGTCGGGAAATGAGGAAGGATGGTATTCGACTAAATCATCTTTAGAATTTTTCCAAAAACATAAGGTGGGAGTTACCTCGGATAAATCTTGGATTTGGAAAATGGATGTAATGCCCAAAATTAAAAACTTTTTATGGAAACTTGCCATGGATGGATTACCAACAAAAGAAAACCTCGACAGGCAAAAGATCCCCGTTGTTATGCATTGCGAATTCTGTAAGCACCATATTGAAAGTACCAAACACCTCTTCTTCCAATGCCCTTTCATGATTTCAACTATCCAAAATCAAAATATACCAACAATACTAAAAAACTACGACTTCAGTAACTGGGGAATCGCTGAAGCTTTATTTGATCTGAAAGGACTAATCTCAACAAAAGAAATGAATCTCACGGTACTCATTTGGTGGAACTTATGGATGACTAGAAATCAATTCATTTTTAACAAAATGAAAATTCCGGAAAATATTAAAGAATTAGCTTTGAACCAAATGGAAGTGTGGAACAAAGCACACATGACCCAAAATACGAGTTACATTACAAACAAATCTCCCCGAAGAAAAAAGAAAAATATTAAATGGAATTTCCCAACAAATGGTTTTCACAAACTCAATTTTGATGCTTCACAAAACTCGGCCGGAAAATTTTCATTTGGTTTTATCATTCGCAATCACAATGCCGTCTCAATCGAAATTGGAAGTGGTAGATGTGATGCTGATTCTGTTCTGGAATCAGAAGCAATTGCTTTACGAAATGGCCTTCAAAAGGCAAAGGAGATTGAAATTAAGTTAATCGAGATTGAAGGAGATAATTTGATGCTTGTCAACTCGATCAATTGTATCTGGAAACCGCCTTGGGAACTTGATATGATTTTTAACGATATTTCGATTATAGTTTCAAAGTTTACTACCGCGGTCACTCGACACATTTTTAGGGAAATTAATCAGGTTGCGGACAAGATAGCTTCACATGGACTCGGTATCAATATGCAAATTGAGGAGATTCCTGAAGATGTCCGAGACCTCATCCGCAAGGATGCCATACGCCGATTGGTTTCTAGGAACTGATCCACCTATTTTCTTACCTATGTATCAAAAAAAAGGAAGATTTTGTTTTAACAATTACCCGTGCAGGGCACGGGATATGCACTAGTATATATTATAGGAGTAAAACATATTGCCACGTGTCTCACTACGAAAATTCTAACGCCACGTGTCATTTTAACAATTAATATCAGCCCCCAAAATTTTTTAATTAAGTTTCTTAAAACATAAATCTTATATATACCCTCATTAATTCTAACAAATAAAAAAAACTGTTAATCTACACAATCAACAACCTCCCAAAATCTTCATGATCAAAACCGATCGAGTAACAAAATCGGTAAAAATTAGCCGAATCCACAAAAAATCTGCAAATCTTAATTGATTAGAATCCTTTTATGTATGAAATTGACCAGATTCATTCAAAAAATCATCCGAATCTTCCTCATCACACTTTCTCTTTATAAATAGTGATTCATCTTCCTTGCCTCATCATCCTATCGTCTTCCCTATTTTCCTTAACCCCGCTACAAATAGAGAGAAGAGCACAATCTTTTCCCCTTTACTCTACAACAGTTATTTTCTGTATTGACTCCTCTCATCAATTTGGAGAAAGGTTAACATTCGTCCTCTGCTAATCTTCTTTACTTTTTCTCCTCTCCAACACCACTAATGTACTCTTTCTTTTCCCATTGGGATTTGTTATTTTCTTAGTTTGTTGTTTTCTTCATAATTGATTTCACTTAATCTTTGTAAATACAAGCACAATTTATTTTCTAAGGTTAATTAGGCTTTTGGTTTCAATTGTGATTATGGAATGTAATTGTACCGCAGTTGAATGTTCTCATATTAGGAAACAAAATTATGTAGAAGTGTCTGGTTGGTATGCTTTATGAAGAGGTATTTGGAAGTTTTACTCCTATTGCAATAACTAGAGTGGTTTAAAAAAATAATAATGAGAGGAAGCTTGCTCTAAATTTATGATAAGCACGTCCATCCCACTGCATCTTCGTGTACTAAAGTTCATGTACTAAAGTTTATGTATGTTTCATTGCTCTAAATTTATGATAAGCACGTCCATCCCCCAGCAATGGGCCACGATTTAGTACCCGATCCGGACGTAGATCGGCAAAGCCGATCGAACGGGTGTTCTAATTAACTCTTCAAAAAAAAAAAGTTATAAATCTTAATGAAGAAGGGAAAACTAAAAACTATATTGTGAATGATGATTACATGGGATGAATTTCTATAAATTTTAATTTTCATCTCTAAAATCTATGCTCAACAACAATAGCTTATAAAAGTAAATTTAGTTTGTTAAAATTTAATCTATAATTTTTTTTAATTTTTTTTATCATGTTTCATTTTAAACAAGTTATTTGTTTTATTTTTTATTTTACTCAATTACTTGAGTTTCATTATACTAAGTTGCTTTTAATCTCAGTTAATTTATTTAGTTGATATTGTGATTTTATTTTATTAAGATAACAATTAGTTTATAAATATAAAAACATTTTTTTAATTAAATTCATTTACTTTATTTTACTTTCAATTCTAACATAATCGATCAAGTTTAGGGCCTTAGTCTTCTTAAATTCTATATATTTTTTTTCATTTTATTTTTAATATAACTACTATCTAACCCCCAAAAAATAGACATTTGTTATATTTATATTTGACTAAATCAATTAAACATGTTTATTGAATTTATAATATTTAAAGATTTAGAATATAACAAACCATCTTATACATATCAAAGAAAAACATTTATGTGTCATGATCACTGCTCAACACAACTATTTTAATAGAAAAATACTTTAAAAACATTGAATATTACATTAACAGATGATTTCATTCTTTGCATCTTATCTTTCAAAATGTACCTATGAATTATAATAATAAATTTTACTTAATAACTTTTTATTTATGTAACTAATGCTAACGTTAATACTTTTATGATTAAATATAATTTTATATAAAAATAATTAAGAAAATTCCGTACAGGGCACAGGTAATACACTATATAAGTTAATCTAAACTACTCAACAGTACGTCTCATTGACGTTCGCTTCCCCTCTCATCTTCTCTCTCACTCTTTTTAACATATAGTTTCTTTAAGGTTCCGAAGAACTGTGTTTCTCTAGCCTATAATATGTATACATAAAAGTAAAACAAATCCTAGAAGATAACAAATGATAATTATCTTTTAATATTTTTAACTACCTAAAATAAAACTATCCTAATATAATTTAACTTTGGATAGGATAAGTGCCTTATTATAATTCTATTCTAAAATAAGATAATGCAAAATCTTCCAGATATACAAGTATTTTTCTCGTGTTGTTTGTGGACAATGACCACCTTGGGCCTCGAGGAGATAGATTAGTGTCATTCCAACCGAACTCTTAATGTCGCCCGAGAGTTGTCACATTCTACACGATGTCAATTTCCTATATCCTTAGACAAACGGTTTTCCCGTAGAAAACCATATAGGCTATACATTTTGTAACACCCATAAAATTATCGTCCATCATCATTTGAATGGGTATATATACTTAACTTATAAGAATGGATTGCTACACATAAAAGTCTTTTTCTCGTTTTGTTTAATGAGATGAATGTACTTGAATTATGAAGCAAATTGTTGACAAAATTTCTATATACACGACATCAAAATTTTTATTGCATAACTAATAACAACGCATCAGTGTTGAGTTATATTTTGCAGAAAAACAAAAATAGTTACGTTATTGCATAGTAAGATTGCGTCACCATCATAATAACTTTTTTTTTTTGGAAACATTTGATAGTGTATCTAACACCTTCATTTTTAATTAAAGTCTGAAGAACCGTTAGGTGATATAAATAATATAGATAATACTCTAGAAGGGGGATTGAATAGAGTATGAGAACTTTTCGTAAACCAAATCTCAAGGCCTTGAAACTTCTTTCAAGGGCCTTGATGTCAATCTGTGTTACTAGTGAAACTTCGATTTCAAGGGCTTTGAAACTCAATTTCAAGGGCCTTGACTTCTTGCTCCTGCAAAACAAAGTTAGTCACAGTAAAACTTATATAGTTTGGAATTGAAAAGATTGACACGAGGATATGTTTACGAAGTTCGGCTCTAAATAGCCTACTCTCCGTCCCAGGGTATATCTGTAGGATCTAACTATCTATTATCAGCTTCAAAGAGTCCTAGATACAAACTAGAATAAATCCCCTTCTTCTCTCAGTTGTAGCCAATGCTACGATGTAGCTCCAACTCTTAACCTAGCTATAATAGCCTAGTTACTTCGCAGAGTAACACACTCTCTAGTATAACACTTTTTAGATCTACCAATGGAGCTCTTGTGTTTTCTCTCTCTCTAGGGGGATAAAACGTTTACGTAGTTGTGAGAAGGAAAAACAACGAATGAAGATGATTAGGTTGCTTAAGGATGCAAAGATGTTTTCCGATGTAGGCTTGTGTATCTTCTTCTTCGACCATCATCTTCATTTATATCTTCTATGGAAAGATCTTCTAGCCGTTGTAGAGATGACCGTTCTAAGATCAACCTTCTTTTCCATGAAGATCGTAAGATAGACGTTGCACATCTTCGATCCTACGAACACGTTGAGTCTTTTACTCCTTGATCTTCTCGTCTTCTGTTGGATAAGAGAGAAGATATTTGTGCCGTTTTTGTTGTTTAGAGAATCTTCTCGAAATGATTCTCTATCCTCCGGTTGAGATCTTCCTTTGGTTGACAAAATCTTTGTTTGATAAGATCTTCTTGTCACCGAATCCTCAACGAAGATCTTTAATATTTTTGAATCTTTTGTTCCGTGCACTTTAGATTTCAAGGCCCTTGAACTTCGTCTTTTTGAACTTGTTCTTCAATTCCAACTTCAAGGCCCTTGCTATGTAAATAGAACCTGCACTGAATTCAACCCAAACATCTAAAAATATAATCAAGTACATTGTTAGTATATCCAA
This sequence comes from Fagopyrum esculentum, assembly GCA_033239045.1. Classification (NCBI taxonomy): domain Eukaryota; kingdom Viridiplantae; phylum Streptophyta; class Magnoliopsida; order Caryophyllales; family Polygonaceae; genus Fagopyrum; species Fagopyrum esculentum. The sequence continues at coordinate 137,284,255 of BSUD01000001.1, read as the reverse complement.
CTCCTATATTTGTGTGAAGTCTTCCATCATCAACACCCGTAAACCATTTCAATCAAGGTGGAGTTTTTCAATCTCCCCCTTGATGGAAGACAACACAAATTTCGTACCTAAATTTGTTAGTTTAGCAATGCATATGAAAATCTCAAAACTAAATATGCAGTATGCAGTATATCGAAAATGTCGGATCATATTTCTCCCCCTTTGTCTTTCAACAAGGGAGAAAAATACAGTGTCAAAATAGGAAGTCTTAAAACATATTACAGACCCAAACATAAAAGTAGTTTCAACAAGGTTCGAAAAAGCAGTCAACCTATAAGAAAAGATTTGTCAGCTTTTAAAATTCCTTATAGAACTTCCTCTTTCCTTTTGATGAAGTTTTCTTGTAACGCCAATCATCAATTTCAGCTGCCAAGCGTCTTCTCTTTTCTTCAGCTCTTCTCTGTTTAATAACTTCATACTCAACTTTGGGCAAGAACATTGGCTCTTCATAAGTTGGGTACAGAATTGATTTATTCTGGACACGCCTTTTACAATTCAACAGCATATTCTCAACCTGCTCTTGAGTATGTTGAGCTACATCTCCAGGTATAGGCAAAATACTCCCCATTGTTGTTAGTGTAAGAGCATTCATCAAATACATCTCATTGACTTTAGAATTGATGGTAGCCAGTAACTCGAAATTTGAGTCCATTCTCCTTTTGGCATTAAACTTAAAATCAGATAATTCACGATTAAGACGAGCTATTTTATTTTCACATCCCTCTAACCCGATTTCTGGAGTAAGTTCTTCATTTGGATTTTGAGTAACTCTTTTTCCTTTCAAAGTCCATGTTCCTACAAGCGTTTTTTCAATCCCTAGACATTCTAAGCAGTTCTCATCAATTTTGCTGTTAATGGACTGTCTTTCCTCAGAAGATGTATCAATCTTGTAATAATCAAAGACCTTAGGCAGCAAATTTCCATAGGGTAAAGGAATAGATCTCTTAGAGTTAACAGAATGCAGCATATGATTGAGAATCAGATTTGGCACATCTATAGCCACATCAAACATCAGTAAATGAATTAATTTCAAAGATTGATCAATCAACAACTCTCTTGAGTTGGCACGGGGAACAACACATCGAACCAGTATGGTGAATACTATTTTAGCCTCTAACGTCAGAGAAGTATGAGTGAGTTGACGTGAGTTTGAATTGGGAATCAAAAAATTATCTTTAGCAATACGAACACTCTCTGATCTTGAAGGATAATTGAACACTTCATCTGTAGGAATTTCTAAAATTTCACTGAGAATAGAAGAAGTGAGTGAAATTGGAGTACCTTTGACTGAAGATTCAAGAGTAATACTCCATTTGTCCTTTTTTGTGATGAGATTAACATAGAATAGTCTCGTGAGCCGTGGAAAAGCAAAATCTCCAGGGTTTAAAACCTTCCAGATAGTCGAACTCTTCAGCTTGTCTATACAGGGTATCTTGAGAGTATCGAGAAAGTTAGTATCCACCAAATCACACATACAGAGTGGTCGATTGTGAAAACCATCATCAGGCCCTTAGGGTTGCTTTCCGTTCTTGCTGGAAGCTTCCCTGGATCTCTTGGCGTTTCATTCGCCCTACTAGCAAGTTGTTGTTCAAAGGCTTTTTGTGCCTTCGAAAATGACGTCATAGATGTCTCCATAGCGCTAAGCTTGATCAAGATGGCCTTCAGCACTGCGTCTTTCTTTTCCGGCTGGGACGAACTCGATCCTTGCTCCTGGCTCTTTAATGGAGTAGAAGAAGAAGAGGAAGAGAGGAAAGGATTAGAGGAATCGTTCGAATTGGAGTTAGAATGATTGTTACCCGAATTTTGGTAGTTTGCCCTCCAATTATTGCTGTTGGATCCTCTATTGTTGTTGTAGTTGTTGTTCCGCGAACCGTTGTTGTTACGGTATCCATTGTTGTTCCTTGATCCTTGATCTTCCTTCTTGGTTTGAGAAACTAAGAGTTCCTTCAATTGTTTCACGTCATTCTTCAAAGACGTGAGTTGATTGTTGTTAGGTGGAGCATCTTGAAAGTTGACTCTTTTAACTCCACCTTCAGCTCCTTGGTGGGAGTATTTTTCCATGTGCAAAGCTTGCTTCTCTATGAATTCCCAAGCTTCGTCTATCGGCATGTCCATGAACGTGCCGGCAGATAGTAGTTCAAGGTTGAACTGGGTGCTTCCGTCCAGTCCCTTGAAGTATATCTCCAACAACTCTATCTTTGGAATCCCATGATATGGGCAATCCAAAAGAATGTCTTTAAATCTCTCCCATGACTTGGACAAGCTCTCCTTTTCCTTCATGATGAATGCATTAATCTTCCCTCTCATTTCAGCGGTTTTAGAGGGGGGAATGAATTTAGTCAAGAATTCCGTAGTCATCTCCTCCCAAGTACTGATTTTTCCTGGAGGAAGAGATTGATACCAAGTAAGAGCTCTATCTTTTAAAGAAAAGTAAAAAGGTCTTAGCTTGTAATTGTTGTTTTCTATTCTTGAAGGTCTCAAGGTCTCCATCAAGATCTCATAGTTTTGTAGATGTTGATGCGGAGATTCCTTCTCTAGCCCTCCAAACTGGCATTGGCGAATCATGGAAAGAACTTGCGGTCGAAGTTCGTAGTCATGGTCCGTTGTATCTCCTAGGTTAACTCCAGGACGCCTCAGTTGTTGATTGGGGTCCATCCTTTGCCCTAGGGTTTGCGGGATTCCTGCAAAAAGAGCACCTCGGACTGGTTTCCGAGGTGGAAGTACATCGTCCGGGGCAACAGGTACTGGGACCTGCCTCGGTCGAGGGTCTGGAACTGGATCCTGCCTTGGTCGAGGATCTGGGTTCGGTCGAGGTAGATGCTGGTCTCGTAAAGCTGCCATATCTGCTTCGATCGCCTCAGTCCTTGCGCGAGTTTCTTCCTTTTCCAGTCTCAGTTCTTCTTTGCTGAGGCGTAGCTGTTCTAACGCCTCCTTCAATTCGGCCTCAAGATCGCGATTGTCTTGGTCGGCCATCTTCGCTTCTCTCAAGCGTCGTTTGTACGTCTTTTCTGATTCGGGATCGTAAGGAACGATTTCCTTCCCAGCGCGGGTTCGTCGCATAAACCTAAGAAAAAGAACCTGCGAAAGTCACTCAAGTAGAGTGGTTAGTAGAAAAGGGGGCAAGTGTCCCAAGAGCGTACCGCAACCGGCTCGGTCTAGACCAAGTCCCCGGCAACGGCGCCAAAAACTAGTTCGCTCCAAACGGTGTGTGCAAGCTTTAAATTTATAACCCTAGATGTAAGCTTAAAACAAGGATGCGAACCCGCAGTGTACGGGTCAATCGTAGTAAAAAGCAAGAAATTTCAGGGATCGATCACAGGGACTTAGTGAAACAAAGTCGGAATAGGTAAGCTATGTAATTACTAACCACGAAGAAATTAAAACAATCAAAGATGATAAAAAGTCAATAAAGGAAATATGCAATTCTAGTGATTAAAGCATCTAGTTGTGGTTCCAACTCAAGATCTCAAGATCAGCGGACAAAGCCGAAATTTTGCAAGGGAAGGTGTTACTAAAGTGGATTAGATCACCGGGTAAGTCTCACTAATCACTAATCCCAAACCGTAACTCCTATTACCGGGTAAGTCTCAAGGAATTAAGGAAAAGAACTATAACCTCAAACTAACATTCCAACTAAGGGAATAGAATCAACCTTTACCGGGTAAGTCTCATGTTAACTCACAAAGATGGGATGAATGCACACTCAAACCCCAATAAAGGATAAACCTTTATTACCTACACTTATGATCTTACGTAAACAAACAGAGGAATCACCGGGTAAGTCTCATCCTAGGCTTGCATTGAATCAGGAAAGGTGTAATAAGAATAGGATTGGGCAAACTCTAACACTTAACTCTCAGTTTCGGATCAGATAAGTCACCTCGGTCAGAAAAATTCCACCCCGGCCGAGATGTTCATCGACTGAACGAGATGCTTAGGGTTAAGGATAAAGACTCGAGCTTTCAGGGTCCTACTGTGATTAAGATTATTCTATCATTGTTTTTCCCACAACCTTCAGCCAATCACCCTAGAATCACACAAGGAAATTAGCCACTCATCATCATGAAAGTAATAATCAAATATATGGGAAGAAAGATAATAATTGAACAAGAAAACCTTAAGAGAAAGGCTTCAATAACTGAATCAATTATCGAACAACAAGCGTTCCTTGAATTAAAATCTAACAAGACAAACAACAATGAAGGGAATCTAAAGGAATCTTACAAACCCTTCACAAAGCTATAAAAGCTATAAACTTCCTTCTTTAACCTTCAAAAAGGTTCTTCAAATCTCCCAACTGGAATGGGATAAAACGGCTAGCGGATGTCCGGCCCTAAGCGGATGTTCTTCGGTGTAAGCAGGATATCGATTTATGGAAAATTCAACCCTTTTTATAGGAAAATTACCCTCCAAAGATAAGATATCTTAGAAAGATCTCTTCCCAAAAAAATAGGTAAAATATATGGGCTAACTTATCTTCTTCCTTCCAGAATTCCAGCCTGAAAAGATAAGATCCTCCTTCCAAAAATAAAAGATCTCAACCAAGAATAAAATATCCTTGCCGCGTCCAAGGTGTTCGCCTCGGTCGAGTCGGCTCCTCTAGATCACCTCGGTCGAGGTGACTCTGTAGTCAACCGAGGTGAATCACAACTGAATGTGAAATCTCTTAAATCTGGTCCAAAGTGAATCTATAATCCAATTCCATGATTCCTGGACTCTTCCTTAAGCTCCTGAATGTAGCTCCATTGACTCCTTAGCTCCTTTTGCTCCTTTTTGATGCAAAACGTGTCATTTTACCTACGATTACAACGAAACTTGGTGTAGACCTCGATTCCCGCAAAGGTAGATGAAACGACAATATAATCACATAATATATATACAAACATACAGATTATTGAAGATGAAACGTCTAAACAGGCCCCAAAATATAGACAATAATTCATGCTATCATATATATTATAGGAGTAACACATATTGCCATGTGTCTCACTACAAAAATTCTAACGCCACGTGTCATTTTAACAATTAATATCAGCCCCCAAAATTTTTTAATTAAGTTTCTTAAAACATAAATCTTATATATACCCTCATTAATTCTAACAAATAAAAAAAACTGTTGATCTACACAATCAGCAACCTCCCAAAATCTTCATGATCAAAACCGATCGAGTAACAAAATCGGTAAAAATTAGCCGAATCCACAAAAAATCTGCAAATCTTAATTGATTGAATTCCTTTTATGTATGAAATTGACCAGATTCATTCAAAAAATCATCCGAATCTTCCTCATCACACTTTCTCTTTATAAATAGTGATTCATCTTCCTTGCCTCATCATCCTATCGTCTTCCCTATTTTCCTTAACCCCGCTACAAATAGAGAGAAGAGCACAATCTTTTCCCCTTTACTCTACAACAGTTATTTTCATCAATTTGGAGAAAGGTTAACATTCGTCCTCTGCTAATCTTCTTTACTTTTTCTCCTCTCCAACTCCAACACCACTAATGTACTCTTTCCTTTCCCATTGGAATTTGTTATTTTCTTAGTTTGTTGTTTTCTTCATAATTGAATTTTCACTTAATCTTTGTAAATACAAGCACAATTTATTTTCTAAGGTTAATTAGGCTTTTGGTTTCAATTGTGATTATGGAATGTAATTGTACCGCAGTTGAATGTTCTCATATTAGGAAACAAAATTATGTAGAAGTGTCTGGTTGGTATGCTTTATGAAGAGGTATTTGGAAGTTTTACTCCTATTGCAATAACTAGAGTGGTTTAAAAAAATAATAATGAGAGGAAGCTTGCTCTAAATTTATGATAAGCACGTCCATCCCACTGCATCTTCGTGTACTAAAGTTCATGTACTAAAGTTTATGTATGTTTCATTGTGAAGGGGGAATTAACAGTAGGAGGAAAAAGTTATAAATCTTAATGAAGAAGGGAAAACTAAAAACTATATTGTGAATGATGATTACATGGGATGAATTTCTATAAATTTTAATTTTCATCTCTAAAATCTATGCTCAACAACAATAGCTTATAAAAGTATAGTTTGTTAAAATTTAATCTATAATTTATTTTAATTTTTTTTATCATGTTTCATTTTAAACAAGTTATTTGTTTTATTTTTTATTTTACTCAATTACTTGAGTTTCATTATACTAAGTTACTTTTAATCTCAGTTAATTTATTTAGTTGATATTGTGATTTTATTTTATTAAGATAACAATTAGTTTATAAATATAAAAACATTTTTTTAATTAAATTCATTTACTTTATGTTACTTTCAATTCTAACATAATTGATCAAGTTTAGGACCTTAGTCTTCTTAAATTCTAAATATTTTTTTTCATTTTATTTTTAATATAACTACTATCTAACCCCTAAAAAATAGACATTTGTTATATTTATATTTGACTAAATCAATTAAACATGTTTATTATATTTATAATATTTAAAGATTTAGAATATAACAAACCATCTTATACATATCAAAGAAAAATATTTATGTGTCATGATCACTGCTCGACACAAACTATTTTAATAGAAAAATACTTTAAAAACATTGAATATTATATTAACAAATGATTTCATTCTTTGCATCTTATCTTTCAAAATGTACCTATGAATTATAATAATAAACTTTACTTAATAACTTTTTATTTATGTAACTAATGCTAATGTTAATACTTTTATGATTAAATATAATTTTATATAAAAAATAATTAAGAAAATTCCGTGCAGGGCACATGTAATACACTATATAAGTTAATCTAAACTACTCAACAGTACGTCTCATTGACGTTCGCTTCCCCTCCCATCTTCTCTCTCACTCTTTTTAACATATAGTTTCTTTAAGGTTCCGAAGAACTGTGTTTCTCTAGCCTATAATATGTATACATAAAAGTAAAACAAATCCTAGAAGATAACAAATGATAATTATCTTTTAATATTTTTAACTACCTAAAATAAAACTATCCTAATATAATTTAACTTTGGATAGGATAAGTGCCTTATTATAATTCTATTCGAAAATAAGATAATGCAAAATCTTCCAGATATACAAGTCTTTTTCTCGTGTTGTTTGTTGACAATGGTCACCTTGGGCCTCAAGGAGATAGATTAGTGTCCTTCCAACCGAACTCTTAATCTCGCCCGAGAGTTGTCACATTCTACACGATGTCAATTTCCTGTATCCTTAGACAAACGGTTTTCCCGTAGAAAACCATATAGGCTATACATTTTGTAACACCCATAAAATTATCGTCCATCATCACTTGAATGGGGATATATACTTAATTTATAAGGATGGATTGCTACCTATAAAAGTCTTTTTCTCGTTTTGTTTTATGAGATGAATGTACTTGAATTGTGAAGCAAATTGTTGACAAAATTTCTATATACACGACATCAAAATTTTTATTGCATAACTAATAACAACGCATCAGTGTTGAGTTATATTTTGCAGAAAAACAAAAATAGTTACGTTATTGCATAGTAAGATTGCGTCACCATCATAACTTTTTTTTTGGAAACATTTGATAGTGTATCTAACACCTTCATTTTTAATTAAAGTCCAATGAGATTGAAGTTTAAAACCAAGTCATTTAAACTCAAGTTCATGTGCCCGATGTCCAGGGCCGGTCCTGAAGTTTCTTGTACCATAAGCAATATATTTGTAGGTGCCTTCGTAGATTTTTAGCAATTTAATGTTACACTCGAATTTTTTTGAGGTTTAGAATCAACAGAAGAATCGTTTTCAAGCCAATTTTATTATATACTACCCATTGATATCTACAATTGTCAATTGATCAAGATTGGTTTCAAACAATATAATTTTTTTATGTATCATTACATCAATAACCAATGAATTCAAAGACATGGAGGAAATTAAATCTCACCATATAATAAGATACCAATTTATCTTGGGGTGATTTTGGTAAGTAAGTTATTTTCAGTTTTAGGCATAGTAAGTAGGCTCATACTATAATTCTATTAAGTAAATATACCCCGTTTTATTTTTACCGTTCAAACACAAACCCTAAAATCCACCAACTCCCTCATTCGCTCTTCTCTTCGCCTCGCCGTTGCCTTCCGTTGGAAAGGAGCCTGAAGGTCCGCCTCTCCCCTAACGCCGCCAGAGCGCCCTCTGTCGTCCTACTCCACCACCTCGCTTGCTAGAGAAGCTTGCCTTTAACCATCGCCGGAACTTGGAGCCGCCGTCAAGGGCCCTTGGTCGAGCCTCTCCTCTACTTCACAAATTGAGGTCTTGCTGGTGGTGAGTAATACTCTCTCCCTTGGTCGAGCCTCTTTTGCATAAATTCCTCTCCTCTGCTTCACAGATCCAGTATATTTGTGATTGAAGTGGAGAGTTTGGTGTGTTTGTTGTTATGAAAGCCGCAATTGGTAGTGATGAGTTTGTAAAAAATTGTAGTTACTTACATTACATTCCCTTGAAAGGTAAACTTAAAGCATAATTTGCACGTTTACTTATGTAGATGTCTATTGTGACACTACCATTAACCTATTGATTAATAATTTCTATCGGGTATTAGAAGAAGAAGATGCAATTTTGCAACATTTGAGTGACCAACCACATCGCTAGAGTAATACAGGCCATGTAAGAGTAGAGAAATTTCTAGTATGAAATTCATATTAGAATTTCTAGTATGAATTTCTAGTACAAAAATTTTTGGCATATAAATTTCTGGTATGAAAATTCTGGTGTGAATTTATGGTATGAATTTCATACCAGAGACTCATACTAGAAAATAAATAAATAAAAAAAGGGCAAAAAAAACAAAAGAAAATTCTGTTATGAATTTTTCTAGTATGAATTTCATATTAGAAAATAAAAAAGAAAATAAAAAGGGAAAAAAATTCTAATATGAATTTTCTGGTATGAAATTCATACCAGAAAAAGAAGGCCGAAGAAAAAAGAAGAAGTCGGATTTTACGTAACAAACAAACGACAAATTCATGTTTTTATAAATAGAGAGATTTATTACTTTTACCTACCATTAATGAAAGTGGTAAAAATTCATGGGATTTAGAAACTAAAAGAAAATAGAAAAGGGCCTATTGGCCAAATTCTTTCTTTATCTTGACCATCTAGTTCATATTTTATGGTTCATTGCTTCAACATCTTCTCCTCACTCTTTGTTTTAACTCGATCATCGATAAATATTTCTTTGGATTAATCCTCGTTGATTTAAAGTAAAGCAATTGAAGAAAATGGAAAAAGATTTAGGAAGAGGAAGAGAAAAATTATGTGTAAGAGTATTTATTGAAATAAAACATTAATTGGAGGGGAAGAATACTAGAAAAAAGAGAAGAGTTGAAGATTATGTTTTTGAGAAGTATGACAAGTATTTATGATTCTAAATTAACATTAGTAGTAGAATTTAAATGTATAATTATAACATAAAAACCCTAATCTCTGGCGGCGACTTTGATGGCGACCCAAGAGACGACAAACCCTCCTCCCCCCATTGACCCCGATCCCAATAATTCCTTGCCGCATTCCCCATCCCTGGCTTCAAAAGCGCCGGGAGAAACTTCACATGCTGACCAGTTGCATAGGGACATGTCCCAGACGTAGCAGACTCCTACTCATGCTCCTCCTTGGAGTGAGATGCTTTTCGGAAATGATGCTTGGAAAAGGATGCCGCTTTTGCCGGACAATTTGGTTGAAAAGGGTAAGATTCGCATTGAATACCCTAAAGGAAAAGATGCTACGCCAGTTATAAATGTTGATCCGGAAGTAATTAGTATTTTGAACGCACCATGGAGAAACTCCATCGTCGTAAAACTTCTGGGTAGGATGATCTCCTTTGCCACTCTAAAGAAAGCTCTTAGGTTTGTCTGGAAGGTTCAAGGAGGTTGGTCGATAATTGACCTTCCTAACGATTTCTTTCTAATTCGTTTTGAGAAGGAAAAGGATATGTTTGATATCCTCACCAATGGTCCATGGAAAATCTTTGATCATTATCTGATGATGCAGCAGTGGGATGAATCTTTTGATCCAATGAAGTCAGTTCTAACATCAACAGGTGTTTGGGTGAGGATATCAGGGCTTCCCTTTGCTCTCTATAATATAGGTGTCCTCAAAGTCATAGCTTCGGCCATTGGAACACCATTGCGAATGGACGCAAATACTCTTGGAGTCTCGAGGGGGAGATTTGCACGAGTCTGTGTCAATGTTGATCTCACTCGACCACTCAAAGGCGATGTTATCCTTAACGGGAAAAGATTATTGCTGGAATATGAAAATTTGCACACTATATGTTTCGGTTGTGGTTGCTATGGTCACCTTAAGGATACATGCGTATACTCGGAGAGAGCCCCAGAGGTTCAGATTGCCACATCACTTGCCCCATCAGCGTCTGTGGCAGAAGCTAGAGATAATCAGAAAACGCCAGAATATGTACCTACGGAAGGTAATGAGGTCCTCTTGATGGAGGAAGAGCATGGGCCCTGGATGGTGGTCCCTCGACGGAAGAACAAGGGCCAAAGCAAATTTGCCAATGGAGGCAAAGGGATTACAGTGTTTACCGGGATGGTTCATAGCCAGGTGGAGCAACTTATGACAAATCAGGGGCAGGAATCAAGCTCCAAAGGCAAGATACAAACTGTTATTCCAGACTCCCAAGTTAAAAAAGGTGTGGAAGGAGTACAGATACCGACAAAGAAGAGGGTTAGATTCCAGCATAGTGTGCGACCAGAGGAAGATCATGCCAAGCAACATCAGAAAGATGGGCAAACTACTGTAGGCATCAGATTGGAGCCTCAAGTAGCGTCGACCAGCAGAGGGTTACATCATCAACAAGTTCGTATCCTGCATAGGTCTATACCTACTGATACAGTCTTCAATTCTCCTACTGTCAATGGGTCGGGGAACTCACATGATGGAGCACCAAGGCCGATGGATATAGTGGAAGACGATGCTGTTGGGGGGGGGGTCTCTAGATCACAGATTTCGCTGGTCCCGGACTCTCAACAGTAAGTTTTGGATTGTAGCGATCCCCAGTCTATTTCTATGATAGGTTTATTATGGAATAGCTTCGGAACGGTGAAACGAAGTTTCCGAATATCAATGAGATATATGTTACGTAAATATAATCCGAATTTTGTTGCTCTTTTTGAGACACACTGTGCTGGCAAGGTAGCGGACAAGATATGTGACAGCATGGGCTTTGACTCTACGGATAGGGTAGAAGCGATTGGGCACAGTGGTGGAATATGGTTACTGTGGGATTCTGCCAGCTGTGAGTTACAGATTATGCATAAGGAAAGACAATTTATACATGCAATTATTGGACAAGGTGAATCGACTTTTTCACTCATTGTTACATACATTGATCCGGATCGGAATAGACGAGAAGGGGTGTGGGAGAGAATTGCTGCTATTATCACTAATTCGACGTTATCAGTGTTCGTTGGGGGAGATATGAATGCTACAAGAAGCCCTGATGAAAGTTTTGGTGGTTCGTCTAGGCTGTCACAAATGTCTGTTGCTTTTGGGGATTGGATTGATTCAAACTACCTCATCGATGTTGGGTTTGTCGCCTCTCAGTTTACATGGGCTAGAGGCCTTTCTTCTGCGACCAGAATTGCAAAAAGACTGGATAGAGTCTTGACTAACACGGTAGGAAGACTCAAGTGGCCGGAGGCATCGGTTCGGCATCTCCCCCGGCTGTGTTCGGACCACAACCCTCTTCTTTTAAGCCTGGATAAGGGCAACACTGTTAACCCTAAGCGCCGACCCTTCCGTTTTCAAGCTGCATGGATCTCTCATCCGGAGTTTTCTAATCTCATTGTCGGTGCCTGGGAAAGGCTGAGTTGCCTCCCTTTAGCATTACAACGTCTTCAGGTTGTGTTGCGTAATTGGAATAAGGTGAGTTTCGGGAATATTCAAAAACGAAAAGAGGACCTCTTAAAGAAGTTGGATGAAATCTATGTAGATCTGGCAGTACATACGACGGATGAGAGACTGATTGAGGAGAGAACAGTGGGAAGTGAGCTTGATAAAGTTCTTGAACAAGAGGAGATTCTCTGGTGTCAGAAATCTCGACAACAATGGTTGGCTTGCGGAGACAGGAACACCTCGTTTTTTCACCTATCGACAGTTATCCGGCGTCAAAGAAATAGGATAGACGCCCTCGGGACAGAAAACGGTAACTGGTGTCTTGATCAAGACGAACTTGAAAAGATGGCCCTGGACCATTTTAGAGACCTTTATGGGCCGTGTGATTTACCCCCTCTGGAGTTGATTCAAGGTGGTGGATTCCCCAGGCTAACGCAAGGTCAACTCTCAGATATTGCTAGACCAGTTTCTGCACAGGAAATAGAAGATACTGTGAGGAGTATGGGGAGTTTAAAAGCCCCAGGTCCGGATGGTTTCCAACCGATATTCTATCAGAAATGTTGGTCTACGGTGGGTTCGTCTCTTATTCGCTTTGTTAGTGATTTCTTCTCCACCGGTTCACTTCTTGACACGACGAATGAGACGTTAATTGTGCTGATTGGGAAGGTCAATAAGCCTGAATCTCTCAAATAGTTTCGCCCTATAAGCCTATGTAATGTCTCATCAAAGGTGATTACAAAGTTGCTTTCTAACCGCATTAAACCCGTTATGAACACTATCGTTAGCCCTCTTCAAGCTAGTTTCATTCCGGGTAGGTTAATATCGGATAATATAGTGTTAGCACAAGAGGCAATTCACTCCATGAGGAAGAAGAGGGGGAGGAAAGGATGGATGGTGTTAAAACTTGACCTAGAAAAAGCTTATGATAGGGTGAGATGGGAGTTCGTCATTGAAACCTTGCATGAGTTACGGCTGCCAACAGTGTGGATTGAGAGAGTTAAGCACTGTATTTGTACAAGCACTATGAGAGTACTTTGGAACGGGGAGAAAACGGAGGAATTCCATATGACTAGAGGGTTAAGACAAGGAGATCCCCTATCTCCATATCTTTTTGTTCTTTGCCTCGAGAGACTTAGCCATATGATTGATAAAGCAGTTAACGAAGGGCAGTGGATTCCAATGAAACTATCTAGGGGAGGCCCAGCCCTCTCTCATTTATTTTTTGCGGATGATATACTCTTGTTTGCTGAAGCATCGGATACTCAGGTTCGGATTGTGAAGCGGATCCTGGTGGATTTTTGTGGAGCATCGAGTCAGAAAGTTAGTCTTGAGAAATCAAGACTTTATGTTTCACATAATATAAGAGGGGAGATGGAGGAACGGTTAAGCAGGATCGGAGGTATACCATATACGAGAAAGCTGGGATCATATTTGGGGATTCCGCTTATAAGTGAATCTGTTTCATCATCCCTTTTCAACCCGCTCATTGAAAGGGTCTCAGCGAGACTTACTGGATGGAAGACAAGTAAGCTCTCTTTTGCAGGGCGCACAACCCTAATTAAGTTGGTCCTTTCTTCCATACCCCAGTACTATATGAATATTCTGCTACTGCTGTCCGGTGTCACTGGGAAGTTAGACAAGTTGTGTAGGAATTTTTTGTGGGGAAGCACTGATATCAAGAGACGAATGCATTTGCTTGACTGGAAGAAAGTCTGTCAACCAAAAGCTCAAGGTGGGTTGGGAATCAGAATGGCAGCTGAATTTAATGTGGCCCTCGTCAGCAAGTTGGGCTGGAGAATGTTCGATGACAAGGACCAGCTTTGGTCGAAAATTATTATCAGGAAATATATGGTGGGCAACCCTGATTGGCCACGTTATATTTCATGCAGAGGAAGAGCATCATATGTATGGAGGGGAATAACAAAGGCTTATAACAAGGTTGTTGTTCCCAATCTTGGATGGAGTATAAAAGACGGAAGATCGGCAAGATTCTGGTCAGACCCTTGGGTAACCACTGAGCCGTTGATGCACTCATGTCAAATGAGCCTGACGGAGGCGGACAAAAATCTGAAGGTGAGAGATATATGGAGGGATGAAAATGGCTGGGAGCTTAATTATCTCTCCTGCAGACTTGACAACTCTAGCTTATTACGTGTTTTGGCTACGGGTATTTGGAATGACAGTGGGGAGGACTCTATTCGATGGTTGCCTGCCAGGGATGGTTCATTCTCGGTTGCATCAGCTTACCACTGGGTTAGAGGAACCAGGCCAAGTACCCAGGTGAGAGAAACTCTATTTGTGCAAATCTGGAGAGTTAAGGCCACTGAAAGAATGAAACTTTTCTTGTGGAAAGCAGCCTGGGAGATTCCTTTGACAAACTCAGAAAGGACCCGCAGACATCTTGCTGACTCGGATGAGTGTCTTTCATGTCAAGGTATGTCTGAAGATCTATTGCATATACTGAGAGATTGTAGATGGGCTAGAGGAGTTTGGGGTGTTCTTGTTCCAACTCAACTGCAGCAGGAGTTTTTTCAGATGACATGGGATGACTGGTTATTCACAAACATCAGCATTAATATCCCAACCTTACATACCAGTGCATGGAATAGTCTGTTTGCTACTACGATCTGGTGGTTGTGGAGATGGAGGAATATGAGGGTTTTTGAGGAGGGCCGAATTGCAGTTAATAAAGCTGAATTTATCATTCGATATTGCGCAGAGTATTTGTCGGCAGAAGGCAAACTGAATGTTAATCCAAAGGTGAAGAAATCTGAAATTCTGGTTCACTGGAAGGCTCCGAGGAAGGGCTGGATTAAACTGAATTCGGATGGGGCTTCTAGAGGTGCGTCTAATCTTGCTTCTGCGGGGGCAGTGTTGCGGAATGACATAGGGGAATGGATTCATGGAGCTGTTGCAAACTTAGGAGCTACCACAGCGCCGGCTGCTGAACTTTGGGGGGTCATTCATGGCTTGGACTTGGCATGGGACCTGGGGTTCCGCAGAGTGGAAGTTGAGATTGATTCGATGATTGTTGTCGGCTTCATTGAGAAAGGGGTAAGTAGCTCTCATCCGCTTTCAAGCCTGGTTGTCCGCTGCCAAGGCTTTATTATTAGAGACTGGATTGTCAATTTCAAGCATGTGTTTCGGGAAGGAAATCGTGTGGCCGATTCCTTAGCTAATATGGCTTTTGATTATGATTTCGGAGTTCATAGACTTACTATTCCCCCTATTAGCATTAGATCCTTACTCATGGATGATTTGAGAGGAGTTTCTCTCCCTCACCTCACACGTTTGTAATGTTGATTTTTTTCAATAAATGCCTTTCGGGGAGTTAAGGCTCCTTTTCATAAAAAAAAAAATTTAAATGTATAATTAGTATTAATTTTTAATTTTAATGCCCCTATAATTTGTGGTGGCTTGGGTTGGAGCCCAGATAGCCCACTACCAAGGGCTGCCGATGTCCCATGTTGTTGTAGACTCGTTTGCTAAATACGCGGTAATTCGTAGTTAGCGATCCAAGTCGTTTAAACTCAAGTTTATATGCCGATGTCCCACGTCGAAGTCAACTCGTTTGCTAAATAAGAGTTAGCGGATGCCCATATCGGAGTCGAACTCGTTTGCTAAATACGAGTATTTCTTTGATTTATGGTACCACTAATTTATTTTAATTGCTCAACTTTTTTTTTTTGTGAGATTATGATTGCTTAACTTATTAACATTGAATAATTAATATTCTCTCGTTAATTATTTATTTCTTTGATTTTATGTACAACCATTTTTTTTTTTATTGAGGGATAAATGTAAATGCAAATAAACGGACCTTTTCAATAATTAAAAGATAAAATCATAGACTTTATTTATAAATCACGACATAATTTTTTTATTATATTCTTAAAATACATATTTAATATAAAATATAACATTAGAAAAATAAGGAAGAGAGTTTTGACTAAGTTTGAGTAGGGGCCGCGCGAACACTGGCCCCCGCTACAATAAATTATGATGTACATACTTCCCAATTTTGGAAGATGTTAGGCGGGCACCCACTGTGAGTGCAATGTGGTATGCCAACCTAGGCCACAAGTCTTCTTGATCGCCTGTTGACCCCATCCAGGTATGTAATTTCTTACTCTTGCTCCTTTCTATTTTTATACTCTCATCCTTCCTTATCGTTTCTTTATCAATTCCGATGTGGGAAGAAGCCTCAAACGTTACAAATGTCGAAACACAAACTCGTGTATATTTTTTTGGTGAAAAAAAAAACTCACACAGAAACCTTTATCTGAAAGTAGACTCACGCTCTTTCGGTTATTTAGACACACACAAAAAAGTCCTTTGCTTCCACACTAGCAAAATTTTACGACACCTCGGATTGTTCGTTTTCTACATGTTCAGATTGCGCCTCTGTGCTCTCAGTCACCCCATTGGAATCCTCGTTGCTGTTGTTGACTTTGGTAGCAGACTCAATGGTGTTGGTGGTGGTGGTGGTTTTGCCGAGTTGGCTGAAGTTACCCTTCTGCTTGAAAAGCTGAGAGTGATGGTGCCTGCAGTATAGTCGTTGCTCGTGGGCTACATAGTTTGAAGGGCTTAAAATGCAACCTCCATGGCTGCACCTGAAACATGACTTATGGTACACAGATCCATCCACTGTTACCTGAATACTCCAATTTTGTAAAACAAAACTTATGATTACATTTGCAAACACATATGGCTGAGATAGAACTAGAATTTACCTTTTCAATTGGATATACAGTTTTGTTACAAGCTATGCATTTCTCCTGAGTACCTCCGAACAGACGCGCAACTCTGCTAATCTTGTGGCCCTGCTCAATAATGCACATCAGATTACAACAAACCTCATCAAAACTCTAAATAGGTTATCAATAATCAATCTGATATCTTAATCATATAGATTAGCAAAGGCTGACTGGTTGGTACTTGGTACTATTCTATCTGCAGACTTCTATGTCATTGTCATTCAGAGGAAAGTGAACAAGGAATAAGTCATGTGATGCTGGTTTATGCAAATGCAATTTATGATTCAAGCATTGATCTACAAGGCTTGAAACAAGTTAAGATACGAGATGCAAAGAAGAGTTGCGAACTTGTTGAGATGTAGGGAAAAAGACAATACAATATTGTGTGATACTACCATATAAGCATCCGGGCTACTCCTATTGCCAATTGGTATTAGGATGTAAACCGTGTGCTTGTATGTACTAGACCATAGAAATTTCAACATACAATATACCTACCTCATCCATTGGTCTTTCAGCTCTGGAGAGTCTAGGAGCACCTGTAATGAGGAAAAGAAAGAAAATGTGTATGATCAATGGAAGCTAAGCAAGTAGTATTTGTTGTATGAAAATGGAGCACCTTCGAAGCTCTTTTCCAAGCTGCCAGTCATCTTGAACAGCTGGTCAAAGTGAGGCTTACAGTATAGAACTCCGTCAAATGAACTATAATTGCTCAGCTAAAAAGCAAACCAGGATGGAAAGTTAAGCTGCTAATCAATGAAAAGCAGATACATTGTAAGATCCCCAAATACACAATCAAATTCCCTAATGAAGCTGAATAATCAAGATATGATCAATACAAGCTGATACTCAAGACCCATGACTTGAATCTACAACTGATGATTTCAAAATCAATTTACAAGAGTATAAGAGCACAGAAACTAAACCCACAAAGATCTCCTCTAGCAATATAAAGAAACTGAACCAAAACCAAACGAAGCAAACCCAGAAAAGTCAAATTTTAGGTGTAAAATAAGAGAAGAGAAAGGGGGATTTAAAAGAACCTTAAGGGTGCCTTTACAGTGATGGCATCTGAAGCATGATTTGTGATAGACTTTGCCATCAGTTGAGAGTTGATCAACCAAATAGACTGTCTTCTCACACGCTTTGCACTTCTGGGTTGTCCCTCCATAGCTTGCCATCCTCAAGAAATTCACCTAAATTAAGAGAAATATACCACAAGCTAGGTTTTTTTTTTCTTGAAAAACTGATTGGAATATCTTTAGCTTCAAATTAACAGTGTGTGAATGTGAGAATCGCAGCTCAAAACAGTGCCCGATGGCAAAGACTAGAAATGATATCTTTTACAGGTAAGTTCTTTTTGTGTACATGGTGGTGGAAGAATACCAAACATGACGTTGATAGATTAAAACTCCAAGTTATAAACTACTTTATTATATGGCGGGCCTAAATGACGCGAATGGTGTTCTTTCAAAGAACCCACCTATGGAACAAGATTTTGTTATTTCAACTAGTCCCTCAAGTTAGGATCGTACGCATGTGCACGATAAAACGCCTTTATAAACCAATTGAATTTAAATTTTACTTTAAAATATGTTCATAATCGATCATTTTTAGAATATGTTCAATCTCGTCGGTCATGCATTTTGTTTGTCTTGTTTCCCCTTTTACTCAAAGTACGACAGTTAGTCTATCTGTCAGTTTCTCGACTCACTGGTTTAGACTAGTAAATTAAATTCCTTTCCTCTTTAAAAAAAATAAATAAAAATTATTATGATAGTTGTATATTAAATTAATTTAATTCCGTAATCAACAATTTTACAATTAGATAACTAAAATCAATAAATTTACTAAGAAATGACATTCTTGTCATATAACATGCATGCACGAGAGGATTTAAGGGTAGCTCCATCTTTATTATTTTATAACCGAAAATCCATCAAAACACATTTTATCAAATTCTATGGTGTTTTTTTTATTTAACCCAAATCTTAAAAAAGTTATTTTAAAACCACAAGTAAAACTGCAAACTACAACCACAAAGCTAAAAAAAATGATAAAATTTGCTAAATATATTTTTTATACAAAGATAAGGGAAATGTGTCAATCTTCAGAAACGGCCCGCCCTAAGACATAATTTCGGATAAGGTCTTCAACGTTTTGAAGAAAAGTCTCGTCATCTACGTCCAGGGTGTGTGTGAGCAATGCGAGTCTATTTGCAACGACGTTGATTTCCCTAAAAATGTGATGAACACTAGCGTGTATAAAGCGAGAGATCATGAAGGGGTATTCAAAATAATCATGTATGTCTCCAAGGATGGTTTCCAAACATGATTAATGGAGTTGATGAACACGAAATTATCTCCTTCGATCTCAATGGTTGTGAAACCTAAACTTACAGCCTTTTGAAGACACTCTCTAAGAGCAAACACTTTTGCCTCTTAGGACATAATCAACATCGCATCTTCCTTTATTTGTAGCAAGAGGAAAGACATGATGGTTTCGGATGATTAAGCCAAATGCATATTGGTCGGACGAGTTTCTTGATACATCAAAGTTAGTTTGAACATATCCCGGAATAGGTCTTTGTCATTTGATGTTTTTGTTTTTCCCTGTTTGAGTGGTTTTGTGTTATTATTGATGGTTTTAGTGTTGGCCGAATCCCAATCGTTAATTTACTAATTATACTCTCATTGTATTTCCACTAGGGTTGGGCATGGAACGGGGCGGGACGAGATTGGGGTCGTTTCGCGTCCCGTCCCGCAAATTATAAGCGGGACGGGACGAGATTTACACCTTTTTTTCTTCGTCCCGCGCAGGCCCTGTCCCACATGGGACGAGATGGAACGGGTCTAATCCTGCAAGAATTATGCACCGGTTGTATTCAACATTTGTTTCTATCATGTTTAAGGACACAAATGATTAAAAAAAACTTGATACCGAATTACCGATTCAAGAGGCATAAATTAGTGGATAGTACGTTCAGAACGAATACAAATTACACCAAAGTATGTCCTACCGATTCACATTCAAAAAAATATACCACCGCACTACACTAATGATGACTTTTTTTTACATGTCAATCACAACAAATAATTTACTAAAGATAACATTCTTAGTATTTTATTACTTTTTATAATTCATATTCATATAAAATTATATAATATATATATATATAGTATTTACAAAAATATAAAAATATTATTTATATATATGCGGGACGGGATTGACTGGATGAGAAGTTTTCGTCCCGCGTCCCGTAACGTAAATTTTTCACAGGGGATATTATACACAATTTTTTTTTTGAATCCCGGCGGAACGGGATTAACCGAGATGTATGCCCACCCAATTTTCCACGCAATTGCTTGTCCATATTTTTAAAAAACTATTTTTTGAAAAATATCCGCCAATCCTACTTAGGTATTGTGAGGGAGATCATGAATTCGATTTTGGACAACAGTGCCACAAATCAGACACAAATCAGCCCTACCTGAGTGCGTCATGAGCCCAGCAGCAAACATGTCTTCTATCGGCTTCTCTTTCAGATCAACAAGTTCAGTTGTAACTTTCTTTTACCGTATAACGGTAAAAGAATATAAACAATAAGAGGGCAATTTCCAAAAATTTGAAAAGATTAAACCAATTACTGAATACTCTCAAGAAGATTCTACAACACTTGAAAGCTAAAGACAACAGCATGAGAGCCAGTAACCTGCAGGAACTGCTTTCATGCAGAAAATTTACATATCTACATATTCTGGCTGGCTTCTTTCATTTTTATACAATCCACCAGCCTACTGCATCCCATACAAGAAAACCTCATTCTCATGCCTTGTGGAACTAGTAGTACCTGGACATCTGATGACCATGAGATCTTTTACCAACAACGCCCTTCAGCAAAAAGAACCATTGTAGAACATTAAAAACCTTCCTCCATCTCTTTTGCGCGGGTCGCGCTGGAATTGGAGCCTGCAAGTTGCTGCTGAGACTGTGGGATGGGAACAAATTCTCGCCATTGAAAAGTCCGTAGCCATCATCGTTCAAGAAAGCTTCCACTAAAGACTGGTTGTCCCACATCAGGGAATCTGTTACTTGGGAAGGGAAACCGAGGGGATCTCCGTATCCAAGATCAAGCTCCATAGCATGTAATCCGTAATTGTCTGAACTGCTTAAGCACTCCATTGGATACATCGGGGAAATGGCATCTGAAGAAGATGAAGTCGGGTTTGTATAGTCAATGGTGTTCATGTTTTGAGATGGTAAAATCTTGTTACTATCTGAAGTCTCTGTCCCCGCACAATTTGTTATCCCAGTGGTTGGAGGATGTAAAGAGTTTGCCAGAAGGGAGTTTTCGTCGTCAAAGGATGTTACTCCTCCCCAGTTCTGAAATGCAGAGATGGCGAGTTGCTTGGCTTCGAGCTGAAAGGAAGTAATACAGAACAATTTATATAGGAGGAAAGCTACAAGAGTTTTAATGTCAGAAGACCATCCCAGTTTTAGGGGGGCAATTCCCTAATCTTATCAAAAACCAGTCATTCTTAGGTTTAGTAAAATGAAACATTTTCAAATTTCAAGGGTAGTGACAAAACTTCCTTGCTTCTTATGAATCTTATGTTCACTCGAAGTTTAGCAAAACCAGTTTCTGGTATGCTTTGAAGAATAAGGTGCTCTAACGAAAAGCACTATAGTTGGGGTGATATTCTGAAATTTTATGAAACTCAAAAATCTAATACTAGTGTAAGGAAGAAGTGATGAAGGATACCTTGTCATTTTCTGACAGCTTATCAGCACGGACATATTGATTTTCCGTAAGCAGTCCAAGAACTTCTCCAGCGATGTTGAAAGCCACACACTTTATCGGTTGAGTGCCAGGAGAATAGTATAAGTAAACTTTTTTGTCAATCACACAGGTCAAAGCATGCTCTACGGTGATATCCCACATTTTAGCAGACATACCAGGACCAAGAATCTGCAGAGATTCAGAAGAAACAATGAGCAAATGAAGAGTTATTTACATACCCTTCTGTAGATTTAAGAACCACAATCACAACGAGAAACATCATGAAAATCATCTCATCAAGCGACGCAGCACACATAAAATACACATATTGAGAATGAATTGTTAAAAAGAAAAGAAAGACCTTAAAACAATCAATAATGTTCTTCATCAAGTAAAATGATCCTATAATAGAGGATTTACTGTTCATATCAACTTATAAAGTGCTTATGAGTTCACAAAATAGCTCAAGTTGATACAATTGAAAAGTCTGTTTATCTATACACAAAATATCAGAAACATAAAATCACTAGATTGTTTATCCACATGAGAATTACGATGTTTTGTTCTGATCCTCTGGGAGGTAGGTTGAAGTGGTAATAAGACCATGAACTTAACCGACAAGTGAATTTGATTCTGAGTGGGTACAATTTATAAATACTGAAAATCGATAAACTGAAGCTGACTTCTTGTTTCTTTACACATTGAGCTATACAAATGCTGAAAATTATGATTAAAAAAAAATTGGTAAAAATAAGTAATAACCTTTCGCAGACGTGGAGGGTCCAAATTGAGGAGAATCAGGAAATCTTTCACCGTGTGAACCCTGTCAGCAGTCAAGCGTTTGTGGAAAGCTCCATCCTTTCCTATTTTCTCCAATCTCCACACTTCATCAAATAGAGAAGGAGGATAGTGTTTCTTGTACACTGCAAGGAATTTCAAACAATGAGTTCAGCAAGACACAATGGATTAACCCCACACGTTTCAATTTCTTCACATCGACACAAAATTTTAATCAATAAATTGGTTCTAAGAACTTTGCAATATACAAAGATGAATCTATATATAAAATTTTTGTATCAAGTTCCAAAATAAAAAAGAAACAAATTTGACCAACAAGAAAATTAGAAAAAAAAGAATCAAGACATTCTGAAAAAAATGCATTTAACCACCTACAGGTTTCAAATTTCATTGTAGGTTGTCAACAAAGCAAAGAACTGAAAAGGATCAAAAACATTTTTTTTTCATGAAAGAGAAGATTTCGTTAAGGTACTCACATTCCCCACGATGATCCCTTACAACAAAAGATTCTGTCTTTGCCTCTCTCACTATAGCTCCAGCAGAGTCTCCAACCAACCTTGCCCCTAATCTAAACCTACGGCTTCTTGTCCAGCTTGAATTATCTGTGAAAGATATGTCACCCATAACACCAACACCGTCTTTAAGAGTTAAGCATACATCCCCTGCAAGCAGAGCTTTTTTTCCCTCCCTTTCTCTAACAATATTATTCTTAAAATCTTCTGGGATCCAATTATCTCCATCGTCTCCATCAAAGTCTCCTTCCAGAACTACTATTTCCACCTTTGCCGATGACATAAGACCAGACTTAATCACATCTTCAGTGAAAGCATCAACCAAAGCCACTTTTACTGAAGATCCACTTTCTCCTTCAATGCGTGTTCCTGTGAACACCGGCAGACTCAGTGTGCTCAAAAACCTTAACCGCAAGCTTCTATGGGAGCCGAACATGTCTCTACCATCATTCCTGGATATTATGTGACAGGAAGGACATTTGATAAGGTGGTTATTCACAGATTGAACTTGCTAAACTCTCTACCCTAAAGAAAATTGAGAAATATTTTACCTCATACAACTTTTGGCATAATTCCTTAAGGCCACCTCAATTTCCTCCTTCACCTGAAACATACATGAAGATTTATACATTGTCTATCTCACTTTTTGTAATTCAACTACAGGATCACCAGATAATTTGACTGATATCTTGATAAATTCAAAGATGTTCACAAAATCTGGATTTTCGTGAACTCAGGTATAAACAAGGAAGCAAAAGCTCATATGTGGACACATCCATGTTGAGAAAGCAATATAGAACATGAAATGAGCATATACATGCAATAGTCCGTGGAGAACTTACAACTTTACGGATCATAGGCTCCAAGAAATTCTGGATGGAATGCTTCCTCATCACTTCAAGCACCACACTAA
This sequence comes from Fagopyrum esculentum, assembly GCA_033239045.1. Lineage (NCBI taxonomy): Eukaryota > Viridiplantae > Streptophyta > Magnoliopsida > Caryophyllales > Polygonaceae > Fagopyrum > Fagopyrum esculentum. The sequence continues at coordinate 137,260,591 of BSUD01000001.1, read as the reverse complement.
CACATTAAGTTACAAAACACCAGAAAACCAAGTCAGCATCATCTACAAGGAATCACCCAAATTTCAAATTTGAAAGGATTCTTAAACAGTATTGTATTAATTCATAGAACTCATTGATAAATTTACACTTGCAAACCAGAAGCAGTTATATCCAAATCCAAAAGAAGCTTCAAAGAGTCAGTACAAACTACCAAATAGAGGTTTTCATTACGTCGTCATTAAATAGAGTCGGGAGCATATCAAATTATAAAAGCATATAAATAACCAAATAGCTTTGAAAGACGTACAAAATTTTGGATAGCTTCCACCAGGAAACCTATATACATAGCAAATTTCCTGGAAACGTAAATGCAACTTGAAATGCCCATCAAATTCTCTTCCGTCAACAAGTATGTAAAACAAGCAACCATTTGCAGTGTGTATTGGTTTAAAACACATGATTATCCCAAGAAGGATAGAGCATCAAAAGCGCACTCTCAGTCTGATCTTTATGAAACTTGAGATCACAGAGAATCAAAACATGTGGACCCAATAAAGCAGTAATCTTACAAATTTTTATGGGCTAAAAACCCCACGAGGGAATAGAGAAAAAGAAAAAGACCCAGAGCAAATTAGTAAAATAACCCATTAGATAAGGGTGGCATGCGGTTCGTTCAAGGCTGACAAGTTCTTAAGGATTATTTTTACCATTGTACTTAACCCCATCTTAACCATATTGAAATATATTGAAAAGATATGATGGAAGAGAATATAATGGAGGCTACTTGATGTGTTTGGAGTGAGACTTGGGAATATAATTGAAGTAGAGACCCTACCCATGAGCTTAAGCTTTTGTATTATAAGGGTGCATCCCCACCTTATGAGTTAAAATCTGAAAGCCAATACTTATCCCCCACAAAAACATGGAATATCAACAAAACACAGCTTGCAAAAGATAACTCATATGCCATGATTTTTTATAGATTCACGAATTCAGACCGCCTATTTTGCAAATGGGATTAAGTTGGCCTATGTTTCGGTTGTTTCCGGATGATCCGTATAGACAGATCCAACTTACAGGAAGACAAAAAAGTAAATAGGTCTGCCTGAATTTTTAGGTACTTGGGGGTGGTGAATTGCAATCAAAAGCAGATAACATGGTACTTAAATTACGTGTTACATAGCAACTTTGTGTAGGGTAACATAAATTACAAGTTGTTTTGTGTAATTTACACAAAACAGCAATTATGCCAATCACACAAGAATTTTCATGAATCAGCCTCGTATTCAAAACTTTGACAATCAACTGAACCAACCCTCCAGACTCGGAGGGTTCGTTAAGCTGATTGTCAAAGTTTTGTTTGATTGGGTGTACTTGGACATGGATATATAAAGGGTGATTACTTTCTAAAAGCAGGAGGTTCGCCCTCTTCTAAACTTAAACAATCAACTCAACCAACCGTCCAAGTACTTTCTAAACGCAGGAAGTTCACCCTCTTCTGAACTTAAACAATCAACTTAGCCAACCCTCCAAGTACACCAAATCAAACAAAAGCAAAACAAACATAAAAGTTGAAGAGATTAAACAAAATACACTATAAAGGGATAGAAAAAGGGGCGATTACTTTCTAAAAGCAGGAACTTTCGCTCCCTTCTGATCATCAGGGCTGACACTCTCCGAACTGCCCTTAGCGCTGGCAAAGCCATCAGTTTGCTGCCTCCTCTGAGACATTTTATCGAACACCCAGAGCGTAAAACTAAGCACAAGAGTCTTTGAGGTTAGAATTGCCGAAAAATGAAGAGGGTTCAGTAGTAGGAGAGAGTGAGGAATTGTAACGCCCACAAAGGAAGGATTTCCGTTTCAGTTGGGTTAACATGTGAAGGCAGTCAGATTAAGAAGAGGAAATAATAAATAGAAGTAAATGGGTAGGCTCCAAAACAAGAGGCTGGACCCTCCATTCACGTTTCAATTTGGCAGCTTCTATAACAAACAAAGAAGCCCACAAAACTGAATAACAACAAGAACACGTAACAACACAAACACAAATTGGAGGCTTCACCAAGAACCTTCTTTGCCTGCATGTCCTTCCACCACTGGGAAGGGAGGAAGAAAAGAAAAAGACGGAAATCTCTTCTTCCCTTCGAAATAATGAAAGGTTATTTTCTTTCATATTTAAACTGACGTGCAAGAGCGATGGAGACTGGATAGTGGAGAAGAGGCGTGGGTTATACCTTCCTGTCCTGTATTGTGTTCTACTGTTCTACTTACTCAGTGGAGCGGTTACAGTAAAACGTCAGGACGATGGTGAAATGTGTGACATACATTATTATTGGATTTTCTGGGTACAGTAACTCTAAAATATTAAAATTTTAGATTTAAATATTACTTAGCCCAAAATAATTAGAGTGGCTCACGGCTCACCATCTTTGCGCATCTTCAGTATATTAGGTCTAGACCGGTACAAATCCAGGCCGGCTAGTCTAGCTAGTCCGTCCGAAAAAAACATGGTATGGGCAGCTAGTTTGGTTCCTTTGGGTCCGACCCGACCCGTACTTTGGTAGTACAGGTATGTGTAAATATTTTGACTCGCTGATCAATCCGGCTCGGCCCGTATGTAGTTTTATATATAATTTTTTAGGCTGAATTTGCAATGTAGGCCTTTTACAATGTAGAGTTTGGATTTTGGGCATCTCATAATTTCATTTAGAAAATGGGCTCCTATTGTAGAAAAAATCAGAAAAGTAAGGAACATAGGTATCTAGACTGATTTGATGGGTGACACGTAGAAAAAATCAGAATATAGATCAATCAATTCAGTCATCCCATCTTCTTCCCTCCATTGTCCCTTCTTCTTCCTTCCTTTCAAACGTAAATTTATATCTGGGTATCCATATGCAACTCTTTTCTTCTTCCAATTGAAACGCAAGAATCTGGACTGCTTGTTGAGCTTCTATTTCTGGGTAAGCAGTGTTTGTTCCTATTTCTGGGTAATCTCAAACTTCCTGGATAATGTATTTGTGGGTAATCTGAAACTTCTCATCTTTTGTTTTTGTGAATCTAAAACACTGAAACTTCCTGTTCTATTTGTGGGTAAGCAGTGCTTGTTTACATTTTCTATTTGTGGGTAAGCGGTGTTTGTTTGTATCCATGGATAATCTCCAACTTGTCATCTTCCTGGGTAATGTATTTCGGGGTAATCTAAACCAGTCAAACTTCTTGAGTAATCTATTTCTGGGTAATCTCAAAATTCCTGGGTAATGTATTTCGGGATAATATCAAATTTCTCATCTTCCTGGGTAATGTCAAACTTCTTGGGTATCCATATACTCCAACACTAATATATACATATCTATATAATCTAAATAACTGAACTTGGGTAAACATACAATTGGGTAAGCATACAATTGGGTAAGCACATATCCATATACTCCAACACTAATATACACATATCCATATCCATATAATCTAAATAATTGGAATTGGGTAAGAATTTTTTGGGTAAGCACGTATCATATACTCCAATAGATATTCATATAATCTAAATAAGTGAACATTATCATACCCAAAAAGTAACTACGTATGCATACAATTGGGTAACCCTAGTATTAGCGGAAACCCTAGCTTCATCCGCCATCGAAGTCTCGTCGGCCATCCTACGCTCCTCTGCTTCAATAACAGCCTGCGTAAACCCTAGACTGTAAGAGGGCGCCGGAATCTGAGCAGAAAAGGAAGGGAGATCCGCCACTAAAACAACGTTCCCAAGCGGTTTCAGGGGAGGAAGAAGAGGGCAAAGAAAGGAGAAGTGAGCGCGGTTTGGGTAAGGTTGAAGAATAGGTCGCAAATGAAGGGGAAGTGGGCGCCGCCTTTAGCGGACGAAGAAGGAGTGCTCCGGCTTCAGAAGAAGTGCAAGGAGAAGTGGGCGCCGGCTTTGTGGTACCAGTGGCGTAGCCCCTCCTCGTGTCAACCTTGACGGCGAAACCCTAGATCTCTCGCTTGCCCTTCTCCCGCTCGAAGGAAACCCTAGATCTCTCGCTCACCCTTCGGTGTCGGCTTGGTGGCCAAATGTCCTGGCGGCGAAACAGTGCTCCCTGTCGTTGAAACTCCGGCGGATCTCCGTTTCATCCTCTATTTCTCTTTCTTCTCTTTCGTTCCTTTCTAGATCTGTTTTCTCTCTCTTTACAAAGAGAATGAATGTTTTCTCTTGCTTCTCTACAAATAATACCAACAGTCATTTAATATTCAATTTTTTTGACAGCCCATCCATCCATTCATCTTTTCTTGGAAGGCCCACAAATACAGCTATTAATTTTTTTGCAGGCCTAAATTATATTAGGAGCCCACTTTGCAAAAGTAAAATTTTAGGAGCCCTATTTCCCTCATTTTTTCAACTTTTTATATATGTGTATATATAATTTAGATTGTTTTGAGTGTCACATATTTGATTTTTTATTAAGTTTGTTTGGAGTATGTTGACGAGTTATACTCGTTTGTAATACAAGTTTACAATAATAACTTGATCGTAATGGTATTTGTTGTTTTTTCAAGCATTTGAATTTATTCATATTTGTGCATTGATGGTTGTTGAACTCATTGGTAGTGCACTATGCAAGTATAATTGGATTATAAGTTCGTGTTAAATACATTATATTACTTGTTTTGAACGATAAATTTCGGAAAAAACCGAAAAATCAAGTACGTACATGTCATCCGGACCGACCCGATAGCTCGCCAACTTTTTTACGTGGATAGACAACATTTGTGGGTCGGGACGGGCCCAACTTCCGGGTAGAGTTTTTGACCCGAACACGACCCCAAACGCTTTTGTACAGGTCTAAATAGGTCCATTTAAAAGGTCATATTTGTACCAGTTTATTAAAAAAAAAGTATTTTAAGAAAGTTAATGAAAGTTATAATTAGGGAAAGTGTTCAAGTAAGGCCCATTATTCCGGTACGGCCGTGTGGCCGTCTGTACGGTCGACACGTGTCCTGGGAAAAAAAATATTTTTTTTTCTGAACGAGTTTTTTTTTTTTTTTTTTTTTTTTTTTTTTTTTTTTTT
>BSUD01000001.1:137189990-137255428 GCA_033239045.1 Fagopyrum esculentum | reverse complement strand
AAAAGTAATAGTTCAAATTTTATTATGGAATAGTTCATAACTTATAACAGGATAGTTCATGAACTATAATAGGATAGTTCATAGTGCAAAATTTATAAAGAAATGAAAGTAATAGTTCAAAACTTATTAAGGAATAGTTCATAACTTGTAAAAGGATAATTCATGAATTATAATAGAATAGTTCATAGTGTAAAATTTATAAAAGAGTGAAAGTAATAGTTCAAAACTTATTATGGGATAGTTCATGAATTATAATAGAATAGTTCATAGTGCAAAATTTATAAAGGAGTGAAAGTAATAGTTCAAAACTTATTATGGGATAGTTCATGAATTATAATAGAATATTTCATGAATTATAATAGAATAGTTTAAAGTGCAAAAATTTATAAAGGAGTGAAAGTAATAGTTCAAAACTTATTATGGGATAGTTCATGAATTATAATAGAATAGTTCATGGATTATATTAAAAAGTAAAAGTTCATGGATTATATGGGAATAGTTCAAAGTTTATAGGAGAATAGTGCATAAATTATAACATGGTAGTTCAAACAAATTTTCATTCGTTTCCGGAAAAAAAAAAAACGTTTCAGAAAAGAAAGAAAAGGAAATTTTTTTTTTTTTTCGGGACACGTGTCGCCCGTACGGTCGGCCGTACGACCATACCGCAATATAATAACCGTACCTGAACATTTACCTATATTATAAATATAATTCTATTAAAATTAATATTTATTGTTTTAATAATTGTATTGCTTGTTTTATTTATAAAATATGATGATGATAGGAACATCAATATTCCGACGTTTAATTACTACTTGGCCGGCCAATTTAAATTCTTCATCATCTTAAGATGGTGGATTGTATTATTTAGTTTATTTTATGTTAATATTATATGAGAATATTTTATTATTTTGTTAACAATAGAGTAATATGTTATACGTCTTTAACATTGATTATTAATGAATGAATTTTTGGCCTTTGGTAACTTTATAAATTGTATTATGATATGATAGTCTTTAATCCTTAGGATTGTTACAAACTGAAGAAAAATAGAAAGAATTTATTATTAGTTTGTAAGTTATGAAACGTACCGTATTATTGTATTTTATTTTGAAAATAAAAGGTATTAAGGTTGATCTATTTCCTAAAGGTAGTCCAATTTAAAGTATTCTTATGAAAGAAAATACGAAGTCTGAGATCATTTGAAAAATTGGTGTTAGGTGTCGAGTTTTTCAATTGGGTCAGCTGATCAAGTTAATTTCTCTGCAAAATGTCTAATTGGAATTCATCCAATTTGAAATTCATCAAAGAACGAAGGTCCAAAACCTCGCGCTCTCCCCGTTAGAAACCAACCATCGAGAGCTTTTCAGCAAGAGCTTCTCCTTAACCCATATAATACCCCTAAGAATAATAGAGTCTTGCTTGTGTTTTGAGACGTCCAACAAGTCCCTACATCCCAATATCCTATACTTACGAGAGAGAAGCAACACCCACGGTTTTTCGTGATCCTGAAGTAGTCGCCAAGGCTAATTTACCAAGAGTCACCATGCTGTTATCCCTCGCCATCCGGATAGCCAATCCTCAAGCTCAAGGGTTTATAAATGTCCTTTCATGCTAAATGGACATTTAGAAACCCTTGAGGTTGACCAATTGGGCATAAATTCTAGGGAGGTGGACCAACTGCCTTGCTCTTTTAGGCTGCTTTGGATTTCACTAGGTTCGCTAATTGTGATGTGGCTTTAGGTTTAATTGGCAATGATGGAGTTTTATTATAGTATGTAATTGTCAATTCTTTATCTATCGTAATCGTTTCTTCATTAATGGTGATCGACGCTTTCCCCGAACTCTCCACCGGCTTGAGTTGATCTTCGACAGACTGGAGGACAAAGAATCTATTCTCCGACGCGGCACCCTTAGCCTGATTATTCTTGCTCTTGTCTTGTGAAAAAGTTCTATTTGGTCTTCTACTCATTGACATCCAAGGGCCTAAGTAGGATAATCCCGACTGCTTTTCATCCCCAAGTATAGTTTATTGCATCTCTAACCCCGACTCGGTCCCTCTTCATTTGCAACAGAGGTCACAATGTTAGCTTGAGCATTCTGAGTCCCCATATTAGGACCTTACCCCATCTCCTCATCAAGTGCCCATAGAGACCACACTGGTGACAAATGGAGTTCAGTCCCTCGTATTCCACGTGCACCATGGATTCACCAATGAGGATATGATGAGGGACCATCCCAAACACCTCTTACTACACAAGGACCAATCACTAGAGTAAGGGCAAGAACATTGAAGAAGAAGGAATCTAAATTATTCACAAGTCCTATCATGAAAGGATCTATTAGTAGATCAAGATCAAGAGCCATCAAGAAGAGGTTTCTAGCTTTTTGACATCATTAGTTTTTAAGGAGACCATTGGTGATCTATTTGTGTCTAAGTATTCTTTAGTCACATTGATGACAATTCCAAGTGGAAAGTAAGATCAAAGGAAGAACCCAAGCAACTTAGTCTAATTTTGGAGCTACAAATTCATGGAAGCAACAAAATAATTGATCTAATAATCTACAAGATATTGTGAGGATAATCAAAGGGAAAATCTTTTTCATACTAGATGTCTTGTTAAAGGGAAGGTGTGCAACATGATTATTGATGGAGGTAGTTGTTGTGATATTGCTAGTGTCAATTTGATCAATAAGTTACAAATTACTACGTTTTATTATCCTAAACCATATAAGTTGCATTGGGTGAATGATTGTGGTGAACTGAAAGTGAACAAGCAAGCGAGAGTCAGCATCATCTTAGGAGTTATGAGGATACTATCACTTTTGATGTTGTTCCCATGCAAGCATGTCATATTCTTTTAGGACACCTATGGAAATTTTATAGAAGAACTAAGCATGATGGGTATACTAATAGACATTTAATTGAGTTTAATGGTCAAACATTAACCCTTAAATCCATGAATCCCTTGCAGATTGCTGAAAGCTATGAGAAAAAGAAGGACAAAGGTAAGGAGCAAGACTTTGGCAAGAGAAAGGAAGAAGAAAAGCAAGCCAACAAAGAATCTCGCCCCGGTGTAGAGGCATCTCGCCCTAGGTAAGGTTTATCTTACCCTAGTGAAGAATCTTGCCCCCGGGGAAGGCTTGTCTCGCCCCAATGCATCTTCATCTCGCCCTAGTGAAGGAAAATCTCACCCCAACGCCAAATATCGTCCTAGTGGAGGAATTTTTCACCCTAGTGCAGAATCTCGCCCCAGTGCAAAAATGTCGCCCCATTCTACTAGAGTAAGAAAGAGTACATCTATGAATATACCCCTTTGGATGGCATTCTCACGAGCCTTTGCAAAATCCTAGTGACTTTAAGTAATAAAGTTAAGGCTACCTTACCCAAACCATCCTAAAACTTCTAGATGAGTTTTATGATGTGTTTCCGAATGAGATTCCAGTAGGACTTCCTACCTTTTCGAGGCATTGAGCATCAAATTGACTTAATTCCAGGTGCTACGCTTCCAAATCGTCCAACCTATAAGATGAATCGTCAGGAAAATCAAGATATTCAAGAGCTCTTAGACAAGGACTATGTGAGAGAAATCTTGAGTCCATATGCAATTCTCGTCCTTTTGGATCCTAAGAAGGATAATACATGGAGAATGTGTGTTGATTGTCGAGCAATCAATAATATTACCATCAAGTATCGTCATCCCATTCCCAGGCTAGATGATATACTAGATGAGCTTAGTGGATCCACCTTGTTCTCAAAAAGTGATCTTAAGAGTGAATATCACCAAATCAAAATGCAGGAAATGATGAATGGAAGACGACATTCAAGACTAAATTTGGTCTATATGAGTGGTTGGTTATGCCTTTTGGCTTGAATAATGCTTCCAGCACATTCATGGGGTTGATGAACCATGTGCTACGTCACTACATTGGGAAATTTGTGGTGGTTTACCATGCTGAAATCCTGATATATAGTAGATCACTTGAGGATCATGAAGAGAAAATGAAAAAACTTGGAACTCTTAGAAATGAATCTTTATATGCTAATGTTAAGAAATGTGAGTTTAGCACTAATCAAGTTTCTTGGTTTTGTAGTGAGTACAAGAGGTCTATAGGTAGATGAAGAGAAGATTAAGGCAATCCAAGAGCAGCCCACACCTACAACCATCGTTTATGTTCGAAGTTTTCATGGACTTGTCACCTTCTATCAACGTTTGTACGATATTTTAACACTATAGCAGCCCCAATCACATCTTTCACGAAGAAGAAAGTACATATCGTGTGGGGAGATGCTCAAGATAGGGCTTTTAAGGAGTTGAAGTGGAGGTTGTCCCATGCACCTCTTCTAGCACTTCCGGACTTCACTAAACCCTTTGAAGTCGAGTGTGATGCATTCGGAATTGGCATTGGAGTATTGCTCGTGCAAGAAGGTATGCCACTTGCATTCTGTAGTGAGATATTGAAAGGAGCATGCTTAAATTATTCGACTTATGATAAGGAATTATATGCTTTATGTCGAGTATTTAAGACATGACAACATTATCTTTGGCCTAATGAATTCGTCCTTCGTACTGATCATGAGTCCTTGAATCATTTTTGGAGTCAAGATAAGTTGGATAGGAGACAGGGTAGATGGATGGAGTTTATAGAGACTTTTCCTTATATCATTAAGTATAAGAAGGGCAAGGATAATGTTGTAGTTGATGCTCTTTCTAGGAGGTATTCTTTGATCACTACTATGGATTTTAAGGCTTTGAGTTTCTATTACATTAAGGACTTATGTGTTGATGAAGTTGTTTTTGGAGACATCTATAGGCATTATAAGTCTCGAGGTTCATTAGATAAGTTTTTACTTGTTTGAAGGATTTTTATTTTAGGTTGATAAGGTGTTTATTTCTAGATGTTCTCTTAGGCTTTCGCTTGTTGAGGAAGCCCATATGGAAGGCTTAATGGGACATTTTGGAAAGGATAAGACACATCATATGTTGCAATCATATTTTTATTGGCCTCATATGCTTAAGGATCTAGAGAATATGATTAAGAGATGTCTTGTGTGTTTGAAGGTTAAAGCTAGATTGAAACCATGGCTTGTATACCCCCTTACCTACGCCTAGTTCACCTTGCTTAGACATTAGTATGAACTTTGTAATAGAATAACCTAGGACTAATAGGGGGATACATTCAATATTTGTGGTTGTAGATCATTTCTCTAAGATGGTCCATTTTATTGCTTTTCAAAAGACCGATGATGCTTACATTTTTGCTAACCTATTCTTTAGGGAAATTTTTAGGTTGCATGGAGTACCTAGGACTTTGAGTGATAGAGATTTTAAGTTCCTTAGTTTATTTTGGAAGACTCTTTGGGGAAAGCCAGGAACTAGGTTGATATTTTCAACTTCTAGTCATCCTCAAACGAAGGTTACTAAAAGACTTTCACTACCATCTGCGGGCTGTTTTGAAGGACAATTTAAATGTTTGGGAAGATGTCTTGCCTCATTTTGAATTTTCATATAATCAAACCAATCTTTCTTCTACTAACCTAACGCCTTTTGAGTGTGTGTATAAGTTGAATCATTTGACCCCTTTTGATCTTAAATCGTTGCCTATAGAGCCGCGAGTAGATTTTAATGCTGGAAAACAGGTGGAATTCATGCAAGAGTTGCATGCTAAGACACAAAAAAAGCTAGAGGAGAAGGGAAAGCTACTTACGGCCAAGACTAATAAAAATCACAAGGAATTGCTATTCAATTCAGGGGATCTAGTTTGGTTGCATCTAAGGAAAGAAAGGCTCCTTAAGAAGAGGAAATGGAAGCTCTCACCACAAGGAGATGGACCATCTAGGGTGCTACGTAAGGTGGAAAACAACGCTTATGTATTGGATCCTTTTCAAGAAGTTGAAAATATGGACCAATCACTAGAGTAAGGACAAGAGCATTAAAAGAGAAGGAGTCTACATAATCCACAAGTCCTATCATGGAAGATCTATCACTAGGTCAAGATCAAGAGCCATTCAAGAAGATGTTTCTAGCCTGTTGGCATCATTAGCTTCTAAGGTGACCATTTGTGATATATTTGTGTCTAAGTCTTCCTTAGTCACATTAATGGGAATTCCAACCATGAAGGACACAAGAGAGGAGCCACGTGGAGAGGAAGCCACGACTTAAGCTTGTTAAAAAGCTTCTAGTTAGTTACGAGTATTTTAATACCTTCAAATCTCTAGACATTCTAAACATATCTTTTATCCTATATTTTGTAGGATTACTTTATTATTTTATTTTTAGAGTTTCGGCTATATATTTTCCCTAGGGTCGAGATCGTTGATTAGTTTGGATTTGATAATTTTGTTCCACAATATTGTGAGATACTCGTTACTCGTTTATGAAGTTTTCGTTCTATTCATTCCTATTCAATTAAAAAGAGAGTATTTGATTGAATCGTTGTGAGTCCTTGTTAGGTTGTACTTGTGTGTGTTAATCTTCTTAGATATTGATGCTCCTAGTCGATCTAGTTGCTCCTTGTGATTGTCTCGGTTTGAAAACTTGTGTAAGATTGAAGAAGGAAAGGTTAAGGTAATTCATAGTTCGGGTTTTGATCCAATTGATCAAGGTTCTTGCAAGTATATCTTGATTCTTATCTTCCTATATTTTCCATCAAGTTCATCCATATGCATCTTCTTAAATCTCTTCATATATCATCCATATCTCGCCTTTTTTGTTCCTCCGCCTTTCATATTAATCTCGCCCTAGGTTTTATTGATCTCGCCCCTGAATCGAGATACGCAGTCGAGGTTACTCAAAGATCGAAGCTTTTGTAAACTTTCAATCTAGATCCGTCTATTACGGCTTCAACCCCACATTAGGATAGTACCAATAAGTGGTTTATCCAATTCGATTTCCACACAAACTCTAGTGAATTTACCCCTCATTGCATATAACGTATTGAGGTCCACCTTCGGCTGTGTACCCAATGCCGACGCTAACCCGTATAAGATTGCCTCATCGTACAGGTGCATTGGAAGGTCCGATAATCTGGCCCAAATGAAATTGGTACGTGGCGAGTCAATGTAGAGGTGGAAGATTTCCTACAACTCTTCCGTGAGTGCCCATAGAAAGTCCTCCTCCCTATCAAACCTAACAACACAATAACCATTTGGAAGATCCAAGATGGTCATCATACTAGATGGTCGCCATAGTTGTTATATTCTCCTTTCGAACAAACAATAGGCAACATTTCTTTCAAGAACCTTGATTATTACCGCCGCTTTCCATTTTTCTGACAAGACATCAACCACTTCAGTATCAATTTCGGCAATAGCAAGACCTCACATGCCTTCTATGAATGTGATACGCATACGCCTCAATTGAATAAAGGTATCACAACAGAAAGGAGCGAAGGGGGTCTTAGAGACACCCACAACATCCGCGTAGGAACATTGTTTATCCGGTGGGTTTGGTTGGGGAAGGGGGAGCATTTGGATTTAGTGTTGCCGGGGGGTTGGAGAGAGGGACATTGTGAGAGAGCTTCAAAGTCACTAACAAAATAGTTTACAAAGACACAAATTTGTAGGCATGTGAATACAAATTTTAGAACTTGAACACGCGACTAAGAAAAGAAGAGGATGATAAAGGTTGAGACATGGTCCTTGATTGCACTAAAAATCTTCCATCGAAGATTTTGCACATTTTATATAGCAACAATGAGTCATCAAGAGTTTAGGAAATATACACGAATGAATACATCTTATATAGCCTTCTTCAACCTTCAACTCTTCATATCTCTCAAGCTCTCTCAAGCTCTCTCTTTCTTGTGGAAATCATAGCTCTCAATGCAACTTTGTTATAGCAGATGTCGATTAAGGTTTGAAGTGTGACACACTCAAATTTTGTACCGGTTCAGAAGATAGTTATCAAAGCTCAACGCTTTCTTAAAATTTTCTCTGTAAAACATTTGTAAAGTTTGTTCGCTCGTCATACCTGCTTATTACAAGATTACACACTATTAGTTAGATTATAAAACTCTTAGCATTAGTATGATTTTCACATCACTTAAGCTGCCAAAACTTTTCCTTTGGCAATATGGTAACTTAAGGTTAGGTAAATCTCATCATATTATAATATACATCAAATCTACCTAGTTGTCCTAAGCTAAGAAACCTAGTATCATACTTCAAACATGTCATACAAGATCTAATTCTTTGTATTAACACTTTGATACAAGAATCAAAGAACACAACATGTCCAATGATAAACCAACTCATTTATACAATTAAGAAAAAAAAAGTGTTGATAAACACTCAATGCAGCCATATTGCCCCAAGTATAACGTTAATCATTTCTATTCTAAGTGTAGGAATCAAAAAGTTGGATCTACATGATCCAATAATGAATTCATATAAATAAAGTAAAGTGAAATTTCGATGATGATAATTTAAAATGTGAAATGAAAATAATAAACATATCTTGGTAAGAAATTGATATCAATGGGATAAACCAAAACAAACAAAAAGTTTTAAACAAATTTAGGCGGATCCACGAGATTTACCGATCTGTAATAACAAGGTGGTTATCGTTGAAATATTGACACTTAAATGGGAATTACCAAAATAAAAATTAATAAATAAAGATATCGAAACATAAAATTAAATTCGATAACTTAACTATTATTGATATCGTCTAGTGTCCTAAGAATCTGTCTTGGACCATTGATTTTTGCAACTTTGAAGAAATATTTCTCATCTTATTTTTGAAAAAGTTAAGAATATAGTCGACAATTTTTATGGACTTTACAACCTTTATTTCATTTGTTATAAATATAACTCGATATTCAATGTGTAAAAATACTTTAACATGACCACAAATTCATGATCCACACAAATCCATTTCCTTTTAAAAAAGGGCTAATTTGTTTAATAGACTTTTTTGAGTTTTAGTTTTAGTAACTAGGCCCTTTAGTTTTTTAATTAGGTAAATATATCTCAACCTTTTTTTTACTCTCAACCCCTAAGCAAACACACGGTTCTCTTCTCTCAGTCTCTTAGCCGTCACTCTCTTCCAACCTCTCACTCTCTTCTGTATCTTCAAGCTCACCTCAAGATTGATCTGTTCTATGACTTTCGATCTTGCTGTGAGATGTTGAAATTGAAGGTTTTGGAAGTGGAAGTGGAAGTATTCATCCGATCTTCTCTCCAATCACACAATTGTTGTTCGAACTTTCAAGCTTGTTGTGAGATGTTGAAATTAACAAATGTCCGACGAGTATTTCAAGCCATTCAATGTCACCTACGACCACCGTGTTGTCATCATTGATGGACGCTGTCGTGTTCTCATCTTCAGCAGTCTCCACTACCCTCGCGCTTCTCCCGAGGTTTTTATTTATGCCTTCTACTTTTATAGGTTTACCAATTGAGCTTCAACTTGACTAAAAGTTCGACAATTGCGCGACCAATTGATGTCAATAATTGTTTGTTTTGGGTCATCCCGATCAGGTCCTCAATCTTCTATGCTTTCATTCTGTTACGATAATCAATTTGATTTATTCTTCTAGATGTGGCCTGATCTTATTGCAAAGACCAAGGAAGGTGGTATCGATATCATTCAAACTTATGTGTTTTGGAGTGGACATGAACCTATGAAAGGACAGGTTTGGTTGCTCTATGTTCATAGCTTCTGCATTTCTTCTTCTCTAATGGTGTACTGATCGTTGACTACCTGTATAGTTCAACTTTGAAGGGAGGTTCAACCTTGTCAAATTTGTGAAGTTGGTGGCTGCCAATGGACTATATCTCCATTTCCGAATTGAGCTTTATGTGTGTGTTGAGTGGAATTTTGGGCATTACTTTCTTAAATTTTGTGTTTCTTTCCCCCAATTATTGGATTCGTAGATCATTATAACGTGCACATGTTTAAATTAGGATGTTCATTTATAACCTGAAAAGCTATGAAGAAGGCACAACAGTGAAGAAGGAAGGAAGAAGTGAGAAGCGGCGGATCTTGTTTTCTGGCCACTTCTTGTTTTGTGGATGTATGTCTGAGACTTTGATCTTGTTTTATGGATGTAGGGCTGAGATTTATGTGGTATGATATTGATTATTATATGGTATGATATTTCCTCTCATCTTTGCATTGAAGCTTCTATTGGTATGATATTATATGGTATGGTATTTTTTGTATGAATATTTTCTGATATGAATATTTTCTGATATGAATATTTTCTGATATGAATATTTTCTGGAATGAATATTCCAGTAAAATTATGGTATGTAATTTTGGTATGAAAATTCTGGAATTATGAACTTCTGGTATGAACTTCTAGTATGAAAATTTTCTGGTATGAGAAATTCTAGTATGAAAAATAAAAAAAATAATAAAGAAAATAAAAAAGGCAAAAAAATAAAAAACAAATTCAGTAATTAAAACCTACACTTACATAACAAATAACAAGCATCAATTATTCTTTTTTTAATAGAGGGGTTAATTATTTTTACCTACCATTAAATGAAAGTGGTAAAATAATGGCGTACATTTACTAAACACAAAACTGGTGTATTCAATACAGACGTTTAAAGATTTTGATTGATTCTTAAATTTGCTGATTCTATGGGATATTTTAATTCTATATAGAGTCAATACAAATTCTGTGGAAATCTTATGTGTTGGGGAAAGATTTCTATGGAGTTTAGCTATGTATATAAGTAATAAAGAATACTACAAAATCAATCAAATAATAGATTCTTTTCAAATCAACAAACTTTTAAATACCATAGGAATTTTATGGAAAATTTTAAATCCTAATTAAATACCTAAAGATTTATATGGACATTTAAACATCTATATCAAATACCCATACACTTTTAAACTCCAAAAAATTCCTCTAAAGTCTTAATTGAATACACCCCTTTAAAAAAAGGCCTAGTAGGCCAAATTCTTTCTTTAAAAAATATATAGTCATCATATATTGCGTGTCAATAAAATTATATTCATCACATACATAAATAACACAATGAAGAATCGTGATCAATATTATAGTCAAACAACTTATTATTTTATGGGATATATTGACGAGAGCAACACCCTACTACGAACATAAAACTATACATGTAGGAACGTTGTTTGGGATTCTTCCGATTAAACTGTTAAGACAATGAAAAAGAGAGGAAACGATACCATTAGTGTATGCATAGTCGAGATAGGAATCCTTTGTCCTTAATTCTGAAAATGCCCCGGATTACAACAGTTGAAATGGCGTTCCGAATTCCAGGGTAAAACTGCACTAGATCCAAATCCCATAATGACTTTGAAAATCTAGCGAACTACTTTGTATAGCACTCTCGTTTTTTGTAAGACTTAAAAAGAGGGAGGAGACCAGCCCAACACCATTAGTCTAGTTCATTCTCGTCATGATCCAAAAAGCCCAAAGCCAAAATCTGAAATCCGAATTCCGGGTCCGGAATTGAAGCCGGAGCTGGGCACGTGTTGTCGGTTTAGCTACACCCGCTCCCCATTGAAAATGGGTAGTGATTCAAAGGCCACGAGCTCTAAGCATATTTACTCGTTATATACTATACATGTTATTCTCCTTTTAGTCGATGTGGGCTACATTTTTGTTCTTTTTTCCCAAGTTTGTATTCCATACACATAACTTCAGACATCATTATCTTATTCACTCGAAATCCAATTTTAGTAAATAAGTATACCACGATTAAAAATACTCGTGAAGACGAAGTCAATGCTTACATTTTCCGGTGTTGATGATGGCCACAGGCCACCGGAAATTTGCCCAAAAAAATCCGACGCAATACTTATTAAAAAATTGGTTCCAACAATTCCCACATGAATAGAAATGATTCTAGACACATGTTTTTGAAAAAAACACAAAGTTTTGTTGAGAGTACGTCCAAAATGACTACATTTGTGAAGAAAGCGTTTTTCAGCCCTGAACCGCCCGTAGTGAGTAGCTTTTGGCTTTACTTTCCAAAAGGTGACCATGAAGTCTTGAACCACCCGGGTCTTGAGGTAAACCAAGACAATAACTATCACACAATTTCATTTTCTCATAGAATCAAGTTCTCTTTTGTACTCATTTTGGCCTTGAACATGCCGGGTTCGGGTCGGGCCATACCTAAAAGTTCTACCCGTAAGGTCCGGGCCACAAACGCTACCCATGTCCACCCATGTAAAAAGCAGGCGGGCTACCGGGCCGGCCCGGGTGGCCCGTGTGTACTTGCTTGTGTGTTTTATTCCCGGAATTTATCATTCAAAAAAAGTAATATAATGAATTTAATACACACTTTCAATCAAATTATAGTTGCATAGTGCACTACCAACAAGTTCAATAACAATCAACACACAAAAATGAACAAGTCGAAACATCTAAAAAATAATAAGTATCATTACAATCAAGTAGTCCTACAATATTGTATTACAAACGAATATAACTCGTCAAAATACTCCAAACAAACTGAATGAACAATCCGAATATGTATCACTCAAAATAATAAAAATTATATATATATATATATATATATATATATATATATATATATATATATATATATATATATATATATATATATATATATATATATGTGTGTGTGTGTGTGTGTATGTGTGTATAAAACTATATACGGGCCGGGCTAGCCCGCGGGCCAAAAAGTTTACCCGTACCCGTCCCATCAAAATGTGGGTCGGGCCGGGCCAGACCCGAACGGGCCAAACTTGCTGCCCATACCCATGTTTTTTTCCGGGCAGACGGGCGGGCTGGACGGGCCGGTCCGGTTTTGTTCAGGTCTAGTGATTTGTCCATATCGACTATCTTTAATACCTTGATAGAATCATTAAAAGCAAACACTTAACCGTAGGTCATACAACTTGAACTGTGTATCATCTAGGAACTGGGTAGAGACGTAAGTCTCACAATTCTCTACTCGATTCAATTTGGTTAGGTTTTTCCTTTGAACCTACATCGTGGGATCTCCAATCACGTAGGTGGAGATGTCCTTCAAGCATCCTCATTTGTCATAGGCTTTAAGTCTATCCATCTTGATTATTTAACTGTTTGACCTCTTGACATTCCTTTAGTAAATGAATCTGCAAGGTTGTCTACTGAATTGTTGTACTATATCGAGAATACTTCAGTTAAGATCAGTTTCTAATGGATTTATGTCGTCGTCTTATGTGACGTAATTTTCCATTATACAAGACGTTCAATGCCCATGCCATAGCCGACAGGCTGTCATAGTGTACACTTATATCCGTCACTAGGTTCTACCACATTGGAATATCTTCCAAAATTTTTTTGAAGAAACTCAACTTCTTCGACAACTTTGTCCAAAGCAATGAACTTAGACTCCATCGTGGAACTGGCTAATGACACTTGTTTGGACGATTTTCATGACATTGTTGCACCACCAAGTGTAAACACCTATCCACTCGTAGATTTTGAGTTTATTAGAATTTACTATCCAATAAGTGTCGTCGTATCTTCTTAGAACTGCTAGGTATATGTCATAGTGCAATCCATAACTTTTAGTATGAAATAAGTAGTTCAATACTCTAGTTATGTATTTCTAGCGTTTAAAGCCTAGATTACTTCTTAGTATATTGATTGAGTGCACCAAGTTCGACGTGTGCAATTGGTTAAATACGTAAGACTACCAATAACACGTGCATATTCCAGTTATGACACCGTCTCCCCCATATTTTTATTTAAGTGGAGATTAGGATCCACGAGAGTGATTGTAGTCCCTATTGAGTGGATTTTAAATCTCTCAAGGATTTTTTCAGAATAATGAGATTGGGACAGGATAAATCCTTTAGAGTGTCTAGTGATCTTGATCCCTAGGATGACATCCTCTAAATCTCATGTCTTTTATGTCAAACTTTTCACTAAGCATGTTCTTAGTGTATCTGATCATGTCTTTTTTGCTGCCAATTATGAGCATGTCATCGACGTACAAACATAACAAGATGTATCCATTAGGAGTAGTCTTTATAATATATGCATTTGTTGCTTTCATTGATGTTGAAACCGTTTGATACCATTACGTTGTCAAACTTTTCATGTCATTGCTTTATAGCTTGTTTGAGCCCGTATAGGGACTTTACAAATCAGCACACTTTATATTGTCCAGGAACCACATACACATCGGTTTGTTTCATATAAACCTCCTCTTATGACTCTTCATTTAGAAAGGTAGTTTTGACATCCATTTGGTGGATAAAAGATTTCGTAACGGCGCTATTACCATTCTTATAGAAGTTATTCTTGTTACCGGAGAATAGGTGTCAAAGAAATCCAAGCCTTCTTTATGGTAGAATCCTTAACCCACAAACCTAGCCTTGTACTTCTGTATTGAGCTATCGGTGTTCAATTTTCTTTCGAAAATCCATTTGTACCCAAGTGCTTTGGTACCTTGAGGCAAGTCTATTAACTCCCATGTGTGGTTTTGCATAATGGAGTCTATCTCACTTTTTATTGCTTTCTTCTAAGAAGGTACGTCATGTGTAGACATGGCTTTTCTATAAGTTCTATGTTCTTTCTCTAAAAGAAAGGTCGTTATGAACTCATCACGAAAGAATTCTCTTTTCGAGCCCTTTTTCTCATTTGAGGTTCTTCCTTTTCAACTTCGTTTTGCACGGGAGTAGAGGTGTCCTCATCTCGTTTTTTTACGAGTTTGTTTAGGATACTATTATCTTTACAAGGAAATACTTTTATCAATGAAAGACGCATTCCTCGATTCACTATCGTACTAATATGGATATCCGGTATATCCGATTTATGTACAAAAAACCGATAAACACTACTATTGCGTGCTTATCCAATGAAAATACAATCAATGATTTTAGCTCCAATGGTGACCTTTTTAGAAAGTTTCCTACTACTTTAGCGAGGTACCCACACTTTGAGGTATTTGTATGATGGTACGTTACCTTTCCACAACTCCTATGGTGTTTTACTAGTTACTTTATGTGGTATTTTATTGAGGATGTAGTTTATGGTAAGCAATGCTTCTCCCACATGTCTTGAGGTAACCCAGATTCCTACAACATTGCATTCATCATCTCTTTCGGAGTTCATTTTTTGTGTTCCGTAACTCCATTTGATTGTGGAGAGTAAGGATCGGTTATTTGATGAACAATTCAGTGTTCTCTACATAATACGTTGAACGGTTCATCGTATTCTCTTCTTCTATCACCTCGTCTAATTTTTACTGTTTTACTGAGTTGGTTCTCCACTTCCAACTTGTATTCCCTAAATTTTTTCAAGGCTTCATCTTTGCTTCTTAGCAAATATACACTATGATGCACGAACACTTCTAGAAGGCGGCGTGTCCCGTGTCCTTCCGTGTCAGAAACGGGGACACAACCGGACACGGCTCGGACACGGTCAAATATGACCGGACACGATCAAGACACGTTTCCAAGGTAGGACACGTCTAGGACACGGTGAGGACGTGGATTGTGTCCGTTCAAGACATGATCAACGAAATAAAAACTTATATACCGTAATATTTTTTCTTGTTTCCCATTTTTTCCGACTAAACCTAGCTCCACATGACCACCTGCGAGATTGTGGTTGTCGAAAGTAGGACACCGATCTTCTTCTCCGGCTCTAATGTTGAAATGTTGTTCCACCAGCCGACTCTACTCTCCATTTTTCTTATGATTTTATAAAATAATTTTGAATCTTTGATTATTAATTTATTTTGTAATTTTTATTTGTTGAATTTTGACTATATTATTCTAATTCTTTCACTTTTTATAATTCACAAATATTTATTATTATTTTCCTTTGTTGATCTTGTTGTTCGGTTATTGTTGATTTGCAAATGAATGATTCATTCTTCAATTTTGATACTAAGTATGATTATTTCAGTTTATAAAACCAAATATGTTTATTTCTATGTTTTGTAAGACTGAAAATGTTTGTTTCTAAGCTTTTATTTCGATTATTTTATCATTATGTTAATATTTTTATCAACTCATATATCATTGTTTTTTTTCATATATATATGTATCTCATTATGATATAGTAATTCTATATTTCAATATCTTTAAAATAATATATTAATTATTTTACTCGCCGTGTCCCCGTTTCCTATACTTTTGAGGATTGCCGCTTCCCCGTTTCTCGCCGTGTTCGTTTCCCGTATCCGTGTCTGTAACACCCCGAATCCGCGGGACTCAGGATGTCACATTGGGCTAGGATCTCACAATGGATCCTGACCCTAGTCTGACAACAAGTTCACTGGACCTTACAACATGGCACTGACAGATATAAAACAAATACATAAAATAGTATAAACTGTACGACCCAAAGAAAAAAAACAACATAGCCGAGTATATAAAACGACATCCTCACATAGGAGGTACAAAAGATCATCCTCACGCAGGAGGAGAAACACAACAACCCCAAACCAACCACCTAATGTACGAGAGTCCTCGGCCTGTCACCCTGCCAGATCACCCAGTAGCACCTAACCTGTAAACATCTACAACACGGTATGAAACCGTTAGCTAACCATACATATATGAGGTAATGCATAAGCACAAACACAATCATGGAAGATAAACACATCATCATGCTTTCACACATTTACCCATTTTATTATCTTTATATAATAACCATTCACTCAAAAACCGTATATATATATATATATATATATATATAGATGAAAGTATGTGACACGAGGACCGATACATCCCCGCCTCTGAGTACAATGTCCAGCTGTACGAGTATCGGTCACACAATCCGTGTACCCTATGGGAGTGAATTGCGCCCTTCCTGTAAACCAGTCTGGCCTGACATCAGAGAACCTCCCAGACTCCACGGCGGGATGAAAGGGAAAGGTTATCACAGCCACGTAGTGGGGCAGTCAATAGAACATAGGTCGATAAAAACGACAACTCATGCTATCATAGCAAACATATAAAGCACACACCACTCATGCAAACACCCAATATAGGGATGGTAGCTAAGTAAGTCCTACGGACTTACCTCAACCTCACACAACCACAACCACGATCAACCTCCAATCCTGAGAGGGACACTGCCTAATAACAAGGCATAAAGAGATATCAATACTCCTATCAATTAAAAAGGTCACATCTAGACCCAAGGGATCCATAAGGATCATAATCAATCTATAAGTCTCACAACCAACTAAACCTCAATATCTCAACATAACTCACAATTCCTCAAATCTCAAGGTAGTATCTAATCAACATTCCTCAATCTCAATTCTAATCCTAATTTAATTAATTAACCTTTAATTAATTAATTAGATTTCTCCAGAATAACGTTTTGCCCGCAGGCAATTTCTAAACCCCTTGTCATCAGATTTCATCAAACAAACTATCCATAATCACCAGAATAATATAACGACCATAATGGAATTTCTAATTATCCATTTTGACAAGCCTAAAGTCAATTTAGGCCAAATCGCAGTACGGAAAACGAATAAATTCATAACTTATTCGTTACTAGCCCGATTGACGATCTGAAAGAAGATTCGGAAACACAGCGACGCAGGCTACGCATGGACAACATCAAATTCACCGGAATCTGAGCGACGGAACCGTTCTGGTGACATATATGCTCGACCAGCCCTCCATATACTCGGAAATGCAGAAACTCGGTACCGTTATGAAGAGAATGAAGAGAGGAATCCAGAAACTCAAACGGAATTGAAATCGGATTAGAAACGGAGAGTAGATCTGAGTTTGAAGGTTGAGAGAAATCAGAGCTTTTACGAGAAAACGTGAAAGGAAATGAATTAATAAAGGATTTTCCGCTATTTATAGTGAAGACGATAATTATCCTTTAGTAAAGTCGATAATTATCCATTAACCGATCAAAAGGCGGGTCGAACCTCTTTCTCCAAACTTCTCGAGATTTGAACATTAAATCTGGAATATTGTAGGGATAATTATTCCACAACTGCCTCGGAAAACGTGTAATCCTAAGCCGTCTTTCTTAGCCGTTAAGAAACGAAGTAGCGACTCTTTTGGCCGTTTTGCCTCTCCATGTTGTTTCATATCTAGGACATATCCGATGTCCTGATCATTTCTCTCAACTGCATTTTTATTAATTGGAGCTCTCAAATGCTCCAAATAACACCGGAGGGTAAAAATAATTACCCGGGGGAAAAAGTAAAAATTTCCCCAAACGTCCAAAATTACGCCAGGAACATAACGGTGGGACTCTTACTCATCACTTGCGAAATCTTCGCAAGTTATATGTCAATCACTATCAACGATTAAGTTAACCAACATTAATTAGAATTCGGAAATCCTAGCTATTACATCACACACCCCTAAAAAAAAGTTTCGGCCCGAAACTTGAACAATTCCCAAATCCTCTCGGACCCATACGCCGAGGTATAACTCTCACTCTTTCTATCGGAGGTATCACATCTCCGTTCAAAAGATCACAACATATAACAATCTATAACCTCAAGTATAAACATGGAGGAATCATCTCCAGGAAAAAGGGCCATAGTGCTACCCAAAGGCGTAGAGGAATCACGTCTCTCGCCATACCACATCACAAGGCATAGAGGAAGCACATCTCTAGCCAAAACATATCACATGCATAGAGGAAATACGTCTCTAGCCAACCCATAAACATATATATCGCATGGAGGAATCACATCTCCACTGAACTATGTCCATCAAGGTAG
Organism: Fagopyrum esculentum; assembly: GCA_033239045.1. NCBI lineage: Eukaryota > Viridiplantae > Streptophyta > Magnoliopsida > Caryophyllales > Polygonaceae > Fagopyrum > Fagopyrum esculentum. The sequence goes on along the minus strand of BSUD01000001.1, from coordinate 137,236,749 downwards.
CATGGAGGAAAGAACCATCTCCAGCTGAATCCTAATCCCACTCAAATAGCATGGAGGAAAGAACCATCTCCAGCTATAAATATAATCATAGTCGGGTAGCGTGGAGGAAGTAATCATCTCCAGCTATAACATACATCACGCTAGCACATCAAGACCTACTAAGATCATAAATCACATCACAACTAGCATGGAATAACACATCAAGGCATATAAGCACATAAGCACAACATTCATCAAGATAGCACTATGATCTACTCGTGCTCCCACAAATGGGTCTGTCCCAACATATACTCTGGATAGTCCATCAGAACACTATCCTCAGTCTCTCACATAGCCTCTTCAGGTCTTCATCTCGACCATAATATCCTCAATATGGGAATGTCTTTCGAATGCAAGCGTTTCATATCTCATTCCAAGAATGTAATCGAATGCTCAACAAAAGTGTGGTTGGACTCAACCATCAAATCATCGTAACTCACAAGGTGTCTCGAGTCTGGTATATACTTCCTCAGTTGAGACATATGGAACACTGGGTGGATATCCTCTAATCTCAGAGGCAAAGCTAAACATCATGCTACCTTCTCTGTACTGGTCGATCTCAAATAAACCATCATATTGGAAACTCAGTTCCCTTTTCATATTAACACGTCTAACGTCTCGCAGCTGAGATACTTACAACCGGACATGAACTCTCGCTTAAACTTTAGAGGTTAACGCCTCTTGTCTACATATAATATCTGGAAACTCTGTACATCCAACATTCTTCCTTCAATCAACGTTACTTGAACTATAAAATCCTGAGTCTGGTCAGGTGTTATTCCACTTCTACTGCTAGATCACTTCTAGCATAAGGATATACGATATCTATGTCTATATATTGACCCATAAGGTCATCCCAAAAAGATGCACGTCCTTCATTGTTATATAATAAACTCATTAATGTCAGGGGGTGAAGTGTAGTCATGAGGTACATACTCATCCCCAAAGCAGTCTGAATCTGCTGCCCAAAATCTCAAAGTAAAAACATCCATCTCGATCAGAAATGATCGTTCTCGGTATACCATGGAGTCTCACTATCTGTCTAGTGTACTCCTCAGCCAATTCATTCACTAGCCACGTCCTTCTGATAGAAATGAAACGTGCCGGTTTCATTAATTTGTTACCAACAATCCAGATAACATAAATCTTCTACTGGGTCACAATCCCATAAAAAAAGTCCATAGAGATGTCCTCCCAAATTCTACTACTACACTGGTAGTGGGTGGGGCTTATCTCTAGATCAGAAATACTCTATCCGGACCTTCTAACAGGTTACATACTGTATCACAAATTTGGTTATATCGGCTTCATACAGTATAATCGTCTCATCTCGTGGTCCATCTTACTCGTACCTGAATGTACTGAATAAGGCGTACAGTGGGTATACCGTAATATTCTCTGTCTCCATATGCATCAGCAGGTACACAAAAGTGGTCATGACTCTTCATCAGTCCATATACTCCCATGGAGAACTATGGTGCCTCAGTACGAGACATCCTTTCTCTAAACCTTGTCAAGGCCGGGCAGGTCTCCTACTTCTGTTGGACCTCATCCAATAGACCAGGTAGAACCTCTGAGGTATAACTGGGTATCCTCATCAAGGAACTGATTGTCTAACTCTAGTCAAGCTAGATCTCTCTGAAGCTGAGGCTGAACTATCAGTCTCACAATCATCTTCTCTTGGAGCGTCTTTCCATTCAAGTTATCGGCGATAACATTCAACTTCTATGAATGATATAGAATCTTCAAGTCAAAGTCTTGATCAACTTAAGCTCTTAATACTGGCGGTTATTCAACCCCCGTTGCATAAAATATACTTCAGATTTCTATGATCTATAGAAATCTGACATGAAGATCACACCGGTACGGTCTTCAACACTTAAAGGCTTGAACTACCACTACTAACTCTAAATCATGAGTCGGGTAGTTCTCATTATACGTTCTCAGCTGTAACCACACATATCAATAACCCTACTCCTCTGTAGTAATACACATCTCAGACTTAGCTAGGATGTATCACCGTAAATCATGGGATCCCAAAAATCTTCTAACTACAACAGAATGGAAGCAGAGGTCAAATGCCTCCTCAACTCTTCAAAACATAGGCACGCTGCTTTCATCACGTAGTTATAGTGGTCTTCTCAAAAGACTCGCAAATGAATACGTAATCATATAAAATCCTTCCTCAAAGCATTGGTACCAATCGGCTGAGCCGAGAAACTACATATTCCTTAATGTTCATCAGTATCTCACATGGTACAACATACTAAATTATCGCCTGGTCAACCATGATCCCACTGGCGGAGACAACATGGCCTAAAAAGGCTACCACTGGCATCTCAACTTACACTTAGAGAGTGTAGCATACAACCCTCTATCTCTCGAAATATGCAGAACGGTCCTCAGACGATCGGTCTACTATTCTCTGCTATGAGAGTATACCGACATGTCATCCATGAAGTCCACCACCAAATAATCAAGGAAGTCGATGAAGATACTGTTCATCAACTCCATAAAAACTACTAAAACATTTGTCAACCCAAATGACATCACTATAAACTCGTAGTGTCCATAACGGGTATGGGATGTTATCTCATACACATGTTGCTCTCTCATCCATGACTAGGGATATCTTGAGCACAAAGGAATCCTGAAAACACAATTGCTTCTTGAAGCTAACTCATCAGGTCGTCAATACGGAACATGGAACCTACTAGGGTAAAAGAAGCCCGTTTCAATCAAATTTTCAAGTTATCAGTACAATATCTCAACAAGCACCATATAGTGTGGCTTTCCCATTCAATCTTGTATCATACTTCAACTCGATAACAATGTCCACACTCCGCTGAGGTGGCAGCTAGACGGTTCAGTAACACGTCTATAAACTCATAAACAGCTAGAATACCTTCCAATGTTGGACTATCTCGCTCCTTCATGATATAACACTAGAAGGCGTCACATGCCTGTGCTATCAGCTCACTGCTCGTACATTCCTGATGACAAACCCGTCTCTTCAAAGGTCTTAACCTCAGAAGACCTCTATTTAACTCAACTCAGTAAAGACTATAATAGTCTTACTATTAAAAGCTAACACCACATGATATCTATTCATCCAAACCATACACATAATGAATTCCTCATGCACCTACGACATGACAAAGAAGTCTGCAATCATACACGGGTCCCTGAAAGAAGGGAACAAACACGCATCTCACGGGTATCTCAAACCCAAAAAGGTAATCCTGTAAAGGAAAATCCACCTTCTACTATATACCAAAATTCAACCATTAACGCATGCATCGAAAGACATGACGTGCATAACACTCACAACAGCAAAACTCCACATGGTAAACCATTAACGAGAAGGGTACCTATAACAGCTAACACTCGTAGCTCCTCTACATATCATCACTCAATGTCAAATCTATGCTCCTCAGGTATCACTGAGGTCACTACTATAGCCTCCACTTCCACTCTTTCTGCACCGGAAAGAGGAAGGTTTTGCTGGGAAGAAACACCACCGTGCTGACAGAAAGAGTCAGATGGCCTAGGTCACCACAAGTGAAACAAGCTATCAGTGCCAAAGGGCACACAGAACGCTAATGATTTGGATAGCCACAACTGAAACATAATCATCCCATCCTTGCAACCTGTGCAACTGAAGGGTAACTCGACCTTCGTCGTCCACCTGGAATGATCTCACTCTTAAAGGGAACCTGTAAAGGCAATGCCTTTACAGGTTGTGGCTATCCAGATGATGGGCACCTTTGGGCACACAGTTTGCTAGTGTCCCAACTTCCATGCAATTAAAACACTGTAGTTCCTTGCCAGTCATCTTCATGGCCAAAGAATCACTAGATTGTCCTGATATCGGACTTGGTTCCCCATTCATCATCTTTGCTTCTCTAGTAACAGATTCAGTCCACTGCTTCTTTCCGGATTCATAAGCTTCAGTTGATCTCACAATTGTTGGTAAATCCGGTGTGGATCTACCCGCTATCACCGCTTCATATACTTGTTACATATATTCTTGAAACTCGGATCTACTCATGGAGACACGATCAGCCTCTTCAAACTCGTTCTCTGCCATAGGCGAAACAACAACGGAAACTGGTCCCTGACTTATCACCACTGGAGGAAGAGGGGGTGTACCCCTACCTCATCCCACTACAGGTACTACTCTTGTCTGAGTCATCTGTAGGATATACGCACCTAATCTTATAAGGCTATATATGCCATAGGTATCGATATGTATATAATACATCCACATAATCCATAGTACACACACACATATATATATATATATATATACATATCTATGTTGCAGAGATCCATGGCAGAGGTGACGACTTCTCGTACATTTTATCCCAAACCCACATTTCAAAAGTAAAACCTTTGAAAGCGTCAGATCCCATGTGGGCTCTGTTTATTTTACCTATCAAACCTCATTGCAGGTAGCAAGTGCCATTGTTGTCAACCTGGGCTCTGATACCAACTTTGTAACACCCCGAATCCGCGGGACTCGGGATGTCACATTGGGCTAGGATCTCACAATGGATCCTGACCCTAGCCTGACAACAAGTTCACTGGACCTTACAACATGGCACTGACAGATATAAAACAAATACATAAAACAATATAAACTGTACGACCCAAAGAAAAAAAACAACATAGCCGAGTATATAAAACGACATCCTCACATAGGAGGTACAAAAGATCATCCTCACGCAGGAGGGGAAACACAACAACCCCAAACCAACCACCTAATGTACGAGAGTCCTCGGCCTGTCACCCTGCCAGATCACCCAGTAGCGCCTAACCTGTAAACATCTACAACACGGTATGAAACCGTTAGCTAACCATACATATATGAGGTAATGCATAAGCACAAACACAATCATGGAAGATAAACACATCATCATGCTTTCACACATTTACCCATTTTATTATCTTTATATAATAACCATTCACTCAAAAACCGTATATATAGATAGATGAAAGTATGTGACACGAGGACCGATACATCCCCGCCTCTGAGTACAATGTCCAGCTGTACGAGTATCGGTCACACAATCCGTGTACCCTATGGGAGTGGATTGCGCCCTTCCTGTAAACCAGTCTGGCCTGACATCAGAGAACCTCCCAGACTCCACGGCGGGATGAAAGGGAAAGGTTATCACAGCCACGCAGTGGGGCAGTCAATAGAACATAGGTCGATAAAAACGACAACTCATGCTATCATAGCAAACATATAAAGCACACACCACTCATGCAAACACCCAATATAGGGATGGTAGCTAAGTAAGTCCTACGGACTTACCTCAACCTCGTACAATCACAACGACGATCAACCTCCAATCTTGAGAGGGAGACTGCCTAATAACAAGGCATAAAGAGATATCAATACTCCTATCAATTAAAAAGGTCACATCTAGACCCAAGGGATCCATAAGGATCATAATCAATCTATAAGTCTCACAACCAACTAATCCTCAATATCTCAACATAACTCACAATTCCTCAAATCTCAAGGTAGTATCTAATCAACATTCCTCAATCTCAATTCTAATCCTAATTTAATTAATTAACCAATAATTAATTAATTAGATTTCGCCAGAATAACGTTTTGCCCGCAGGCAATTTCTAAACCCCTTGTCATCAGATTTCATCAAACAAACTATCCATAATCACCAGAATAATATAACGACCATAATGGAATTTCTAATTATCCATTTTGACAAGCCTAAAGTCAATTTAGGCCAAATCGCAGTACGGAAAACGAATAAATTCATAACTTATTCGTTACTAACCCGATTGACGATCTGAAAGAAGATTTGGAAACACACCGACGCAGGCTACGCATGGACAACATCAAATTCACCGAAATCTGAGCGACGGAACCGTCCTGGTGACATATATGCTCGACCAGCCCTCCATATACTCGGAAATGCAGAAACTCGGTACCGTTATGAAGAGAATGAAGAGAGGAATCCAGAAACTCAAACGGAATTGAAATCGGATTAGAAACGGAGAGTAGATCTGAGTTTGAAGGTTGAGAGAAATCAGAGCTTTTACGAGAAAACGTGAAAGGAAATGAATTAATAAAGGATTTTCCGCTATTTATAGTGAAGACGATAATTATCCTTTAGTAAAGTCGATAATTATCCATTAACCGATCAAAAGGCGGGTCGAACCTCTTTCTCCAAACTTCTCGAGATTGGAACATTAAATCTGGAATATTGTAGGGATAATTATTCCACAACTTCCTCGGAAAACGTGTAATCCTAAGCCGTCTTTCTTAGCCGTTAAGAAACGAAATAGCGACTCTTTTGGCCGTTTTGCCTCTCCATGTTGTTTCATATCTAGGACATATCCGATGTCCTGATCATTTCTCTCAACTGCATTTTTATTAATTGGAGCTCTCAAATGCTCCAAATAACACCGGAGGGTAAAAATAATTACCCGGGGGAAAAAGTAAAAATTTCCCCAAACGTCCAAAATTACGCCAGGAACATAACGGTGGGACTCTTACTCATCACTTGCGAAATCTTCGCAAGTTATATGTCAATCACTATCAACGATTAAGTTAACCAACATTAATTAGAATTCGGAAATCCTATCTATTACAGTGTCCGTGTTCGTGCATCATAGAATATACATAACAATATTTTGTGCATTCGTTGATAAAAGTCCCAAAATACTTTTTACCGCCTCTAGTTTGCTCAAATTTTAAATCACGCAAGTCTGTATGAATTAAGCCTAGAGGTTCAGTTGTTCTCTCCGCTTGTAAAAATAAGGGTTTTGTAAGTTTTGCCTGTACGTAGACTTCACATTAATCTTTAGTCAATTTGTATTTTGGAATTATGTTCAAACTAATTAGTCTTTGTATAGACTTATAATTCACATGTCCTAATATGTCATGCCAAATCTTAAAAGACTCAACAACATAAACAATAGGATTTTTATTCATTGAACTTTCAGTTACAGCTTTTGGGATGACTGTCAAAACATTCATTTTGATAAGTCTATCTTTTACATAACCTTTGCCTACATAAGTCCCTTCTTTAGTGAGAGTCATCTTGTCAAAACCGATGTTTACATTAAACCCGTTCTTTTGTTTAGCAGAGTTCCGGAAATCAGGTTCTTCCGGATGTTGGGGATGTGCATGATGTTGACGAGGGTTAATTCTTTCTGGGACATCATCCTCAACACTATATTTCCGTGACCTTTGACTTTGGAGGTGGATGAGTTCCCCACAAACAAAAGCTTGTTGATTTTGTTTTTTATATAAGTAGTTAGCATACTCTTGTCAAAACCGATGCGGCCAGTAGCACTAGTGTCGTACCATCACTCCACCGGGTTACCTCCGATCATGTTGACTTTAGACATCACGACACACATATCATCCACTATTAGGCCACCTTCGGTCATGCGGACTTGAGTCTTTCCTTTGTCGTTGCTCTTGTACAAATCACTTTTGCTACGACACTCGTCATCTTGGTGACCCATGTTGCCACATTTGTGACATTTCCCACTAAACTTTTTTGCTTGTGGCTTGTATGAGTTGTTGTCTTGGGTTTGGAACTTGCATTTTGTTCCCTTGGTCTTATGATCAACAACGTTGGCTTTTGCAAGTGGATACATATCAGCCTTGCGGTTTCTTAATTAAACCCGTATCTTGACCATGAAGTCTTTAACTATCATCTCCTTAGTCTTGTGCATAAGGTAGTTCTTGAAGTCTTTCCAAGATGAGGGAGATTCCTAATGAAGGCTGTACGACCCCAGCTTTGCCTTCACCGCCCCCGCGGTGAAGAAGGCCGCCCCTGCGACAGCCCGCCCCTGCGGCTGTGTTGATCCGCCCCTGCGGCTGAAGACAGATCACGCCCGATCGTTCTTTCGTTCGTTTTATCTTCCTTCCATAGATAGAATATCCGATATTCTATCATATGGGCCGATTTCCTTGTCTTCTTTCTATCCCTAGATGCCCTTTCCGTCTAGCGTTCCAGCCGTCTCTATACCCTTGTGTCCTTGCTGAACATGTAAGTTCTTCCTTCTTGTTCTTCATCACGTTCACGTGCTTCTGCACCTTGCTTCTCTTCTATTTCGTTTTCCTCTTCGTTTTCTCTTTTCTTCTTCTCCAAGGATCAAGCTTGAGCCTTGATTCTTGTGGAACGTTCCGTTGTTGATCCTTTGATATTCTCAGGCTCTCTGGGGTTGAGTCTTGACATGTTGGAGTCAAAGGTTCGAGCTTTGGTGTCCCTTGCTGTGAGTTTTGTCGAAGAGAAACCCGACAATAGCTTTTGTCGAAGATCCGCCCCTGCGCCAGCACAAAGCCTCCCTTGCGCCTCTGTCACGTGCCGCCCCTGCGCCTCTGTCCAGTCGCCCCTGCGGGTTCTTCTGCAGTAACTCCCGTTCTTGTGAGTTGCTTCCTTCCTTGCTTTCCTCGTTCCTTTCCTTGATCCTTTTGGTTGTTCCTTGTTCCCTGAGTTGTTGTTAGACTAAGGTTGAGCCCTTAACTTGTGTAGATCTTTTAGAGATCCTTGAGACTAGAAGTTATAGACTTCTAGCAACCGTTTCGTTCCTGAACCGTGATGCTTGTTCGTACAGGCTTTCCTTGCTCCTTTCCTGTGGGAAACTGAGCTTTCTTGAGTGTTCTTTGAGTTGTTGCTGAGCCTTTGTGTTATCTTCGAGTGAGGTAAGTCCCTTGGACTTACTTAGCTTCATTCCGCGTATTAGTTGGATTGTATTGGCTTGTTTGTGTTGTCATCATGTTTATAACGGATAATCGGAAATAGGATTCACCCTTTGTACCCTTAACTGGCCCAAGTGTACTATAACCGGGCGGTGACCACTTGTCTAGTTCTTCAGGGGACTAGAATGTGCTCTTGCAACCTAGGCCCGTAGGTAACGGATAGTACTGATCTATTCCTATTGGTAGACGGAAGCGGAATCGAATTTCGGGAGATTCTCGTGTGACAAAAGAAGTTGAATTAGTAATGGATAGTCTTAATGAAAGATAATAACCGGTAGTGTACAAGCATGCTATGTGTTTTCTTTACCTTATGTGTGTTTGTGCCTTTACGCTCTTGCTAGTATCTAGAATGTTAGCTAATGGTTTATACCGTCGTTGTAGATGTTCCGCAGGTTCAGGATGCTGCTGAGTGATCCGGATGGTGTGGTCAATTGGGGTTCCCGTACGTTATAGGACGGGATCGGGTTTTTGTTTCTTTTGTTGTTTCCCTTTTGTTTTGAACTCGGCTGCGAGTCTTTTACGTTTTCCTTTGTTTGAACCTTTGATTTTATATTGAGTTTTGGTTTTCATTCGTCTGTGCCTTGTTATAATATCCGTTTGGTGTTGCTACTCTAAGGGTCGGGACCCATTGTGCGGTCCTAGCCCGTAGCGTTTCAAGTTCCCATAACTTGGGGTGTTACAATATGGTATCAGAGCTCTAGGTTGGCAACAATGGCACTCGAAATCTTCTAAAGGTCGGATGGATAAATAAATAGAATTCGCAAGGGGTCTAACATTTTCAAAAGAGGGTTTTGTTTTAAACTTGTCGGTCTGGGATAGATGTACGGGCGACCACCACTACCTCCGCGGATCTCAACATTGTAGTTTCTTGTGTGTTGGCCTCTATATGTGCTTTTTCTGGTTTTCTGTTTTAGTTGTAGCGTGGCCTTGTATATAGTTTCTTATACCTATGCTTATAGCAAATGGCGCGTACTAGAGCTACATTTGCTATGGGGCGATGAAGGGGTCAACCACCACTTCCACCTGTCGTTCGTGGACGAGGACGTGCAGGAAGACCTCCACTAGCTAGAGTTCGTGGCCAATCCCTAGTTGTTGATCTGCCTATCGCTGAGGCGTTTGCTGAAGAAGTCGTTGAGAGTGTTGTTCCTGAGGCTGGGAACGAGACCGATGCTAGGTCCGGAGCGCAGAGAGCGTCATCGACGGAGTCTGCACGAGTGTCTATCGGGGCTTCTGCATATCGCGACTATGTGTAGAGATTTGAGGAGGCAATCATGACTGGAGGACCAGCACCAGTGCCACCAATTCCTACGAGATCAGCTGAGGTTTTGCAGAGAGTTTCAAAGGTTGGTTCTCCTCCTGCGGGAGTTACTGAGGTTGTCAGAGTACCGGCTAAGGCGAAGGAGCCGAAGCCCGACAATTAATTGAACGCTTTCGATCGGCTGAAGGTTCCCACTTTCATGTGAAAGACTGGATTGGAGGCGGAGCAGTGGCTAGGACAGCTGGATACTGCTATGGAGGCTATCAGTTGCCCAGAGGGACGTCGAGTCAACATATCACAGACGCTACTGAAGGATCAGGCTCATTCTTGGTGGAGGACCTGATAACACAATTTATGACTTAGGTTTAGGCACTCATTTAGATAGTTTTCCCGCGCATTCATGCATGGTTTGCACTAGTTCGTGACGATTTGCACTCATTTCACGTATTTTGTCGAGATAGACGTCTACACGGACTTTTGCTTGCTTTGTAGGTATTTTGGGAGCTTTAGGAGCTTAATCGATACATTTGAGGATCGTTCCTCGAGGTGACACACCTTCAGACTCATTGGGAAGCAAGTTAGGAGCTAAGGAGGACACATGGGACCTTATTGGTGCATGTCATGCACCAAATCGTGGCTTAATGATCATTAGAGTGCAGAATCACCAAAACCACGGCCACTGGGACTTCCACGGGCGTGGAAATGGGCCGTGGTTTTCCCCAGACAGCTGTGACAGCTGTCCCACGATCTTCATGGCCGACTCTTGCAAATTTGGAGGATAAAAGGTGGTCTTGCAAGGCTGTTAGGATAGACCCCTCACTCCCATTCTCTCCCACACTCTCAACAAGAAAGATTCTCTCATTGGAAGATTAGATAAGAGCTACGATTGGAGAAGAAGAAAGGCTTCTATTGGAGAAGAAGAAGAAGCACACTAGTTCATAGTTCCATAGTCTTTTTGAGTGATTTTGAGTGAGCTTTGTGAAACGTTTTGCAAGGGTTTGTAAGAAACGATTCAAACCTTCTTTTGAAGGGTTGTAAGTCCTTCTTGAACCTTGATTTAGCTTGTTTTACTTGTTTCATTTGTTTAATCCATCTTTCATTTCATCTTCTTGCCATGGATTCTATGATTTTATGCTTGTTGAGTTTGATTGTTAAGATGCATGTTGTTGGCTAAATAGATGCGATTCTAGGGTAAGGAAAAGATGGTTATGGCTTGGACTATGATAGAATAGACTTAAATGAATACTTGGATGACTCGCTTGATTGAACCTAGTCACTGTCTAAAACCACGGTTGGATCTTGCCCTTCCACGGCCGTGGAAAGGGATGAACAACCCGTGATTTTGACTAACTTGCTTGTTTTGATGAATCTAAGTGCTAGGATGTTAGATTGTTGAAATCCTAGTGTTTGTTGAGCTAAACCTATCCTAGGGTGACCTAGTGTTAGCAACTAAGTGTTAGAAGAGACCTACCCGGTGATTCTTGCTCTTAGATACCGAAGATGACGAACTCTAGGTAGTAGTGAGCCTCACAAGCCGCTATTGGACTGAGTGTGCTAGGATAGGTGTTTAGGACTTGCCTTCCCAAGACTTACCCGGTAAGGAAAGGTTAGATCCCTAAATAACCATCCGGTTTGTGTAGATATCCCTACCTTAGGCTCCTAGAGACTTACCCGGTAATAGGACCTTAGGAGCGGGATTAGTGGATCATGAGACCTACCCGGTAATTGACCCCATTTGAGAAACATTCCTATCCCAACGTACTATAGTTTATCCAAGGTTGATTAGAAGCTTGAGTCCAATGCCATAACCGGAATTTCCAACCCCTAGAATCCGCTTTTCTCTCTTTGATCTCATATCTCGTGTTTGTCTTGCTTGTTTGTGTTGATTTGCTAGATTGTTAGTTTGTTTTGCATTCTTATATCGTTGTGATTCTTGATTGATCACCACACAAAACCAAACCCAAAAATATTGAGATTTTCATTTATTTGTTTCTTTCATCTTTTCTTAGCCTAGATCGACACTATACTTAGTCACTATTTGACTCGATTTCACCTCAGTCTTCGTGTTCGACCTCGGAATACTATCCCTACTATAAAACGTCCCGTACACTGCGGGTTCGCTAGGAGTTAGGAGAAATATAAAGAGTATAAATTTAAGACTTTTGCGTGCATCACATTCTTAGCGTAACAAGTTTTTGGCGCCGTTGCCGGGAACTAGGTCTAGATTGAGTCATTGTTTGTGATTGTTTATATTGTAGGTCTTTCTTGTTTCTTTTGATCTCGTTTGGTTTGTGTCTTTGCTTTTCAGGACATCTCTTACTCTGTAGGTGTATGCGAAGATCTCGTGGCAAGGATTTAGCTCCATTCGATCCCGAACCAGAGAAAACCCTTAGATCTAGATCCAAGAGCATTAGAAAGGGAAAAGAGATGGCCGAAAGAGATCTCCAAGCTGAGTTAGACGAAGCTTTAGAGCAAATTAGGCTAAGGGATGAAGCCTTGGAGAATGAGAGGAGACTTGCCAATGAGAGGCAAGAAGCAACTAGGAGGGAGATTGAAGAGATTAGGCAAGCTCTTGTGCAAAGAGAGCTTAATCGTCAACAACCTCCACCTCCACCACAACCGCAGCCGGCGGTTAATATTCGGGTTGTGCCCATTGCTATTGAAGAGCCACAAACGTTAGGGAAACGTATGGATCCGGCACAAAGAGCACACCGTCCGGGTGTGAACTTAGGAGATCCCGCAACCCATGATTACGAGCTCCGCCCTCAAGTTCTACAAATGATCCGGCATAATCAATTTGGAGGGATGGAAGGAGAGTCTCCTCATCAACACTTGATGAACTATGAGATCTTGATGGAGACTCTAAGACCGCCTAGATTGGAGAGCAACAACCATAAGCTTAGGGCTTTCTCCTTCTCACTTAAGGATAAGGCCTTGGCTTGGTATCAATCTATTCCACAAGGGCGAGTGAGTACTTGGGAGGATATGACAACCGAGTTTTTGACCAAGTTCTTCCCACCTTCCAAGACTACCGAGTTAAGAGGGAAGATCAATGCCTTTGTGATGAAGGATAGAGAAAGCTTATTCAAGTCTTGGGAGAGGTTCAAAGACCTTCTCCTAGATTGTCCGCACCATGGTATACCGAAAATAGAGCTTTTGGAGATCTACTTCAAGGGACTTGATGAAGATAGCCAATTCAAGCTTCAATCTCTTTCCGGTGGGACTTTCATGGAGAAAAATGTGGATGAAGCTTGGGAATTCGTAGAGAAACAAGCTTTGGTGATTGAGAAGTACTCCCATAGAAAGAGTGATGGGAGGAAAGCGGGAGCATATGAGGTGAGTGAAGTCACCATGAGTAACTTCAAGCTTGATGCAATCAACAATGAGCTTAAGTCTTTGAGGGAGTTGTGTGCTACAACTTTGAAGAATCAAGCAACCCCTCAAGTGCAAGTGCAAGCAAACTTGTCTTCCAAGGAGGAAGATTTGAACTACATGGGAAGGGGCAACTACAACAACTATCAAGGCCCAAGGAACTTCAACAACAACCGGCAATTCAACAATTACCGGCCTAACCACAACCATCCCGGGTTTTCCTATTCTAACCCGGATGGAGCCTTGAACCCTCCCGCTTCCACAAGCGCAGCTCCACCACCAAAGGCTTCACAAGAACCTCCACCCGGATTCACTCAACCTCCAAAGGATAGAACCGAGATGATGTTTGAGCAATTGCTTGGAAGGTTGAGTGGTCTTGAGAGCACGGTGACTTCCATTTCTAAGGCTCAAAAGGTGTTGGAAGCACAAGTGTTCCAAAAGGCAGGTGAAGCTCATAGAGATCCGGGAAAGCTTCCCGAAAGAACCGAAGACAACCCGAGAGGCCAAGTATTGGCCATCACAACAAGGAGCGGGCTGAGCATGAAGGATCCCTTACCTAAGGGAAATGATAAAGGGAAGCAAGTGGTGATAGAGGAAGAGACATTGCAAGAAGATGGAGGCAAGAGCAAGGATGATGAGCCAACATATGTGGCACCACCTCCATACAAGCCACCACTACCATTCCCACAATCATGAGCAAGAGCTCGCTTGGACAAACACTTCGGTAAATTCCTTGAACTTATGTCTAAATTGCATATTAACATTCCGTTCATGGATGCTATTCTAGGAATGCCAGCATATGGAAAGTTCTTGAAGAAAATACTCTCCAACAAAAGGAAGTTGGAGGAGTATGGGGAAGTGAGGATGACAAAGAGGTCCTCGGAATTGATCCAAACCATGAAGGAGGATATGCCTCCTAAGCTAAGAGATCCGGGATCCTTTTGTGTGCCAATTGGAGTGGGAGAAGTGAAGTATGAAGCCCTATGTGATCTTGGGGCAAGTGTAAGCATCATACCGCTTGCACTTTGCAACAAGGTTGGGCTAGGAGAGCCAAAGCCGGTCAAAATGACCCTCTACATGGCGGACCGTTCTATCACTCACCCGGTTGTAATCTTGGAGGACATACCGGTGCAACTCGGGAAGTTCTATGTGCCAATAGACTTCGTTGTTTTGGACATCCCGGCGGACTATCCGGTTCCCATCATCTTGGGGAGACCTTTCCTAGCCACTTCCGGATGCTTGGTGGATTGTAAGAATGGAATTCTCTCCTTCAACATTAGAGAAGAGAATATCAAGTTCAAATTGTCCACAATGATGAAAGGGCCAGCCCTTGGTGAAGATGTGTTCAACATTGTCGAGCAAGAGGAGTCTAGAGAAGTTGTGAGCTCGATCTTGATCAAGGACCCCTTGGAGAAGGTTCTTAGCTTAAGTTTGATGGAGGAAGGAGTTGAGGAGGCTTGTAATGAAGAAATCAAGGCTTTGGAATCATTGGAAAAGGAGACAAGAGCTGAATTTGAACCACACGAAGGTGTGCTGAATTTATGTGAAAACCACGGCCAGGTAGGGGAAACCATGCCCGTGGAAAGTCCCGTTGAACTCTCTGGAATGCTCAAAAAGGCTAGTTTTGCAAGTTCCACGGCCGTGGTTGTGCCAGAGCCCGTAATTTTGCCCGTGGTTTCTCCAGAAACTGCCTTAGCTGTTGATCAAGCTTCAAAGAGCCTTGAGGAGTCTTCCATGGCTTTGGATTCATCTCAACCAACATTGTATGGAGCGTCTCCATTCGATAAAGGTCCTCCTAAACTTGAACTTAAACCCCTCCCCTCTCATTTGAAGTATGCTTTTCTTGGTGAGAATTCTACATATCCGGTTATTGTGAATGCATGCTTGAATGATGATGAACTTGCTAGATTGTTGCATGAATTGAGATCGCATAGGAAAACTATAGGCTATACCATTGATGATTTAGTTGGCATTAAACCTTCTTTGTGCATGCATAAGATCTTAATGGAAGATAATCATAAACCTTCAATTGAACCTCAAAGAAGACTAAACCCTATCATGAAAGAAGTAGTCAAGAAAGAGATCCTTAAATTGCTAGATGCGGGAATCATTTTCCCGATTTCGGATAGTAAGTGGGTTAGTCCCGTACATGTGGTTCCTAAGAAGGGTGGGATGACCGTAGTAACCAATGAGAATAATGAACTAATTCCAACTAGAACGGTTACGGGATGAAGGATGTGCATAGACTATAGGAAACCAAATGTTGCCTCTAGGAAAGATCACTTCCCTCTTCCCTTTATTGACCAAATGCTAGAGAGATTAGCTCAACATTCTCACTTTTGCTACTTAGATGGTTATAGTGGATTCTTCCAAATCCCTATTCACCCCGATGATCAAGAGAAAACCACATTTACATGTCCTTGGGGTACTTTTGCATATAGGAGAATGCCATTTGGGTTGTGTAATGCACCCGCCACCTTTCAAAGGTGTATGATGGCTATCTTTTCCAAGTATATTGAAAACATCATGGAAGTGTTTATGGATGATTTTTCTGTTTATGGATCTTCCTTTGATGATTATTTAGCTAACTTGTCTCTAGTGCTAAAAAGATATGAGGAGACTAATCTAGTCTTGAATTGGGAGAAATGCCACTTCATGGTAAGTGAAGGTATTGTGTTAGGACACTTGGTGTCCAACCGTGGCATTGAGGTTGATAGAGCTAAGATAGAAACCGTAGAGAAGTTGCCACCACCTACCTCGGTGAAGGGGGTAAGGAGTTTTATAGGGCATGCCGGTTTTTACCGGAGATTTATTAAAGATTTCTCTAAGATTTCTAAGCCTCTTACTAACCTACTAATGAAAGATGTTGAGTTTGTTTTCTCCAAGGATTGCCTTGAGGCTTTTTGTAGGTTGAAGAATGCTTTGATCACCGCTCCCATAATGCAACCTCCGGATTGGAGTTTACCGTTTGAGATCATGTGTGACGCGAGTGATGTAGCCGTTGGGGCTGTTTTGGGGCAAAGGAAAGATGGGCTTACACATGCCATCTATTATGCTAGCAAGACGCTAGATGATGCCCAACTCAATTATGCTACCACCGAGAAGGAGTTGCTAGCGGTTGTGTATGCATTTGAGAAGTTCCGCTCGTATCTTGTTGGAGCGAAGGTCATTGTGTATACGGATCATGCCGCGATCCGTTACCTCCTTACAAAGAAGGATGCCAAGCCTCGTTTGATTCGGTGGATCCTTCTTCTTCAAGAGTTTGATTTGGAAATCCGGGATAAAAAGGGGTCCGAAAATTCTGTGGCGGATCACCTTAGTAGACTCCCACCATTGGAGATCGAGAGAGATAACATCCCTATTGATGACTCATTCCGGGATGAGCAATTGCAATTGGTGGAGGAGTGCTTGTTTCAAGTGTCAAGGGGTAATGAGCCATGGTATGCCGACATTGTGAACTACCTTGTGTGTGAGGAAGTGCCGCCCGGTTTATCTTATGCCCAAAGGAAGAAGTTCTTCAAGGATGTGCGGCACTACTATTGGAGTGAACCGCTTTTGTTCAAGAGAGGGCCGGATGGAGTCTTTAGGAGATGCATACCGGAGGATGAGGTGGAGAGTGTGATCCGCCATTGTCACTCCTTGCCACGTAGAGGTCATGCTAGCTCACACAAGACATGTGCTAAGGTGTTGCAATCGGGTTTCTTTTGGCCGAGTTTGTTCAAGGATGTGCAGAATTTTGTGGTAGCTTGTGATGCTTGTCAAAGGACGGGCAACATCTCAAGGAGGAATGAGATGCCCTTGAACAACATACAAGAGGTGGAGATATTCGATGTTTGGGGTGTGGACTGTATGGGACCATTCCCCTCTTCTTGTGGCAACCTCTACATCCTATTGGCGGTGGACTATGTCTCGAGATGGGTGGAGGCAATCGCCTCTCCCACAAATGATGCCAAGGTTGTGGTGCGGTTCTTCAACCGAGTGATCTTCCCTAGGTCTGGGACACCAAGGGTGATCATAAGTTATGGAGGAAAGCACTTAATAGGAACTTTAGGACACTTTTGGCTAAGTATGGGGTGACTCATAAGGTGGCAACACCTTACCATCCCCAAACTAGTGGCCAAGTGGAGATCTCCAACCGGGAGATAAAAGGAATTCTTGAGAAGACGGTTTCTAGGACAAGAAAGGATTGGGCTATGAAGCTCGATGATGCTTTGTGGGCTTATAGAACCGCTTTCAAGACACCGATCGGCACCACTCCCTACAAGCTAGTCTATGGCAAGTCTTGCCACCTTCCGGTAGAGATGGAGCATAGAGCATATTAGGCCATTAAGTGGCTGAATTTTGACCTCAAGAAGGCCGGAGAGAAAAGGTTGCTAGACATGAATGCTCTTGAGGAGATCCGGTTGGATGCCTATGAAAACGCCCGGATCTACAAGGAAAGGACCAAACGTTGGCATGACAAGCGTCTCATCCCGAAGGAGTTGAGTGAAGGCGACCTTGTCCTTCTCTTCAACTCAAGGCTGCGGCTCTTCCCCGGAAAGCTAAAGTCAAGATGGACGGGTCCTTATGTGGTGAAGAAGATCTTTCCCCATGGAGCGGTTGAGATAGGAGGGGAGCATTGTGGAGATTTCAAGGTGAATGGGCATTGGTTGAAGAAGTATATCCCGGGAGCTCCGGTGGATATGATTGCCCCACTTCACCTAGAGTGAGACGCCCCCGAGTTTGGTCAAGCTAATGACC
Organism: Fagopyrum esculentum; assembly: GCA_033239045.1. Classification (NCBI taxonomy): domain Eukaryota; kingdom Viridiplantae; phylum Streptophyta; class Magnoliopsida; order Caryophyllales; family Polygonaceae; genus Fagopyrum; species Fagopyrum esculentum. Next base: position 137,218,588 of record BSUD01000001.1, on the reverse strand, counting down.
TTAAAGAAGCGCTTAATGGGAGGCAACCCATTGGTAATCGTTTTTCCCTTTTCGTTTTTGTTTTTGTTTTGATTTTTCTGTTTTTGTGTGTTTGGTGTGCTTTGTGTGTGTGCTAAAGTCTTGGTAGCATGTAAGCCTTGCATGGCATGTGGATGATGATGATGAGTCCCTCATCAATTGTGGGTGGAGCGGACGCGGGACTTGGACGGCTAGCGGTGCCTAGCGCGGATCCCGACGCCATAACGGACACTTTGAGCTCTCTACCATCGTTGATAGGATCATCCGACATCACTCCATTTGAGTAATCCCAAATACCAAAGCAAACCATTTTTACATTGTGAGAACCCTCTTTCACTCTTCTTTACTTCATTTACACATTGGGGACAATGTGTTTCTAAGTATGGGGTGGGGTTTGCATGATCTTTTGCATGATTAGCATCTAGGGTAGTTTCTTTTAGTCACATGCTTCATTATGTCTTGCATTGTACATACATATTTCGAAAATTCCAAAAAATTCAGAAAATTTTATAAAAATTTTAGTGCTTCTAAGCTTGGGAATGACCCTTATGATGAGATTGTTGTGTGGATTGGCTATGGATGGCCTTATGTGTTGAATAGATGAATGCATATGTGGACTTGAATTACTTATCTTGAATCCCATAAATGGATTGTGATCATGATGTTTGTCTTGATTGGATTGAGTATTGAAAGTCGAAATTACATGCTAGTTCTTGCACATCATCTAGGAGTGATTAAGGCAATTCATCTTTCTCTACTTCTCATCTTGATCATGTTGTTTGAGCACCTCGATTGATATAAATTTGACCTGTTTTGACCCATCCGGGAATAGGAGCATGTTAATGTGTTGAGTGTGTGAAAAGCAAGTGTGGGGTGAAGTTGTTTATGAAAGAATTTTGTAAATGAAGTGCTGAATTTGTTGTGAAAGTGTAGAAAAAATATAGGTTTGGGGACGTTGGTTTAAATGACGAGTAACTCGGCACCATTCACATAATCGGGTGTTTGTGCCTTGCCAAAGTCAAATAAACCGATAGTCCTAATGAGCTTTGGTATGTGTGCCCGGTGTGGATGCACCTCGAAAAATAAAAAAAAACCCGAGGACGGCTAATCACCAAGGTTTCGGCTTTTGTACACCAATGCCATTGTCTCAAAAATAAGAAAAAGAAAAGAAAAGAAGGAAAAGATGGAGAAAATATACACTTGTGGGAAGTTGATCAAAAATGTGAAATTGTGGAGTTAGTTCCATTCCCGGATTAGCATCACTTAACCTAGAAAAATTCCCACCTAATCACAACGTTTCTTGGCCTTTTATTTCACAAGCCCTTGTGACCTATTTGCATGTGTGTAAGACTTAGTGATCTAGATTGAATATGCTCATGATGATCTTGATTTCTTCGTTTTCGCATTTCATGCATGCTTTCGAGTTAAGTGTAATTGTCTTTCCGTGCCTTCATTTATTTGATACATGATTGCTTGTCCATTGCTATGAAACATGACTATGAAGGTGATCCAATATTAGAAGCACAACTCCAAAAAGATTTTGTCGTTTTTCTGCATGCATAAATCATGTCATCTCTTAGTCTATAGTTAGGACTTGCTCGGGGATGAGCAAACCTTAAGTATGGGGTATTTTTGATAACACGATTTATGACTTAGGTTTAGGCACTCATTTAGATAGTTTTTCCGCGCATTCATGCATGGTTTGCACTAGTTCGTGACGATTTGCACTCATTTCACGTATTTTGTCGAGATAGACGTCTACACGGACTTTTGCATGCTTTGTAGGTATTTTGGGAGCTTTGGGAGCTTAATCGATACATTTGAGGATCGTTCCTCGAGGTGACACACCTTCGGACTCATTGGGAAGCAAGTTAGGAGCTAAGGAGGACACATGGGACCTTGTTGGTGCATGCCATGCACCAAATCGTGGCTTAATGATCCATAGAGTGCAGAAGCACCAAAACCACAGCCACTGGGACTTCCACGGGCGTGGAAATGGGCCGTGGTTTTCCCCAGACAGCTGTGACAGCTGTCCCACGATCTTCATGGCCGACTCTTGCAAATTTGGAGTATAAAAGGTGGTCCTGCAAGGCTGTTAGGATAGACTCCTCACTCCCATTCACTCCCACACTCTCAACAAGAAAGATTCTCTCATTGGAAGATTGGATAGGAGCTACCATTGGAGAAGAAGAAAGGCTTCCATTGGAGAAGAAGAAGAAGCACACTAGTTCATAGTTCCATAGTCTTTTTGAGTGATTTTGAGTGAGCTTTGTGAAACGTTTTGCAAGGGTTTGTAAGAAACGATTCGAACCTTCTTTTGAAGGGTTGTAAGTCCTTCTTGAACCTTGATTTAGCTTGTTTTACTTGTTTCATTTGATTAATCCATCTTTCATTTCATCTTCTTGCCATGGATTCTATGATTTTATGCTTGTTGGGTTTGATTGTTAAGATGCATGTTGTTGGCTAAATAGATGCGATTCTAGGGTAAGGAAAAGATGGTTATGGCTTGGACTATGATAGAATAGACTTATATGAATACTTGGATGACTCGCTTGATTGAACCTAGTCACTGTCTAAAACCACGGTTGGATCTTGCCCTTCCACGGCCGTGGAAAGGGATGAACAACCCGTGATTTTGACTAACTTGCTTGTTTTGATGAATCTAAGTGCTAGGATGTTAGATTGTTGAAATCCTAGTGTTTGTTGAGCTAAACCTATCCTAGGGTGACCTAGTGTTAGCAACTAAGTGTTAGAAGAGACCTACCCGGTGATTCTTGCTCTTAGATACCGAATATGACGAACTCTAGGTAGTAGTGAGCCTCACAAGCCGCTATTGGACTGAGTGTGCTAGGATAGGTGTTTAGGACTTGCCTTCCCAAGACTTACCCGGTAAGGAAAGGTTAGATCCCTAGATAACCATCCGGTTTGTGTAGATATCCCTACCTTAGGCTCCTAGAGACTTACCCGGTAATAGGACCTTAGGAGCGGGATTAGTGAATCATGAGACCTACCCGGTAATTGACCCTATTTGAGAAACATTCCTTCCCAACATACTATAGTTTATCCAAGGTTGATTAGAAGCTTGAGTCCAATGCCATAACCGGAGTTTCCAACCCCTAGAATCCGCTTTTCTCTCTTTGATCTCATATCTCGTATTTGTCTTGCTTGTTTGTGTTGATTTGCTAGATTGTTAGTTTGTTTTGCATTCTTATATCATTGTGATTCTTGATTGATCACCACACAAAACCAAACCCAAAAATATTGAGATTTTCATTTATTTGTTTCTTTCATCTTTTCTTAGCCTAGATCGACACTATACTTAGTCACTATTTGACTCGATTTCACCTCAGTCTTCGTGTTCGACCTCGGAATACTATCCATACTACAAAACGTCCCGTACACTGCGGGTTGGCTAGGAGTTAGGAGAAATATAACGAGTATAAATTTAAGACTTTTGCGTGCATCACATTCTTAGCGTAACATGACCGTTCGTAGTAAGGTCACCAGTTATGAGTAGATGAAGACGGTGACCAGAGATCACTACTGTCCTGCAACTATGAGGAGGGATCGTCTTCAGGATTTCCTTGAGGCTGGATTCGAGGATTTGCCTATTACTGAGATCATCAGCAAGTTCCAGGATGAGTTATCTTTGTTGGGTCCGTTTGCACCACTTGAGGATCAGCATGTTTACCTTTTCTCTCTGAGATTGAGAGAGTCTACACGCTCTTATCTTGCTGGTTTCCATTGTAATTCTTTGACAAACTATCAGGATAGAGCTTCTGCTTATGAGATAGATCGACCGGGTCAAAGGAGAGCTTCTCAGACAGGAGGTCATGAGAAAAGACAAAAGACTGGATCAACCACTGCTGGAGCTGGAGCAGCTGGTTTTGAGCAAAGTCAGACGTCTGGACTTTCTGGTTTCCAGCAGAGTTCTGATAGAGGATGGCAATGTCATAACTGCGGAGTAGTGGACACATCCGAGCTGATTGCAAGAAGCCAACAGTGAATTGCTTTTCTTGTGGCAAGCCCCGACACAGAGTTGCGTTTTGCCGTTAGGGCAAGGTGCTATCACAACAGGGTTCTTCACCTGCCAGTGTTGCTGGAGGAGGACAGAGATCTCAATATCATCAGCAACAACAAAGAGTTCTGGTTCTACCGCTCCTCAAGGTTCCACTCCGGGACAAGGGAGAGGTAGAGGACGTGTTGGTGGATCTGCAGACACCAGAGATGCATCAGCCAGAGTGTATGAGTTGAGAAGTGTTGTAGAGCCGACAACGCCAGCAGCCACATGTACCATTCATATTAATGGTTTTCTTGTCAGAGTTCTTTTCGATACCGGTGCTACACATTCTTTTATATCTGATGCATGTGTAGATAGATTGACCTTAGTTACTGTAGAAGGTAGACCCTTCTTTATAGGATTACCCGATGGGGGTAAGATTTGAGGTACACGAGAGGCTCGCGATTGCCCTATCAGATTGGGAGGTCGCAATTGGCCAATTGACTTCTTCGTCATGTACTTAGTACATGAAGAAGTTATTCTGGGCATGGATTGGATGGATCGACATCGAGCAGTTTTAGACATCTGCAAGAGGACAGTGACAATAACTACAAATGCAGGCCTGATAGCATGTATTTTAGTCTATATTTTGGGGCTAGTTTAGACGTTTTATCTTCATAAATCTGCATGTATAGATGTATATTCTTTGATTATATTGTTATTTCATCTACCTTTACGGGAATCGAGGTCTACACCTAGTTTCGATGTAATTGTAGGTAAAATGGCACGTTTTGAATTAAAATGGAGCTAAGGAGTCATTGGAGCTACATTTTGGAGCTTAAAAAAGACCCCAGGAAGCATGAAAATGATTAAGAAGATTTACTTTGAACCAGATTCGAGAGATTTCACATTCAGTTGAGATTCACCTCGGTCAGCTACAGTGTCACCTCGACCGAGGTGATCTTGAGGAGCGTCCCGACCGAGGCGAATACCCTGCCGCCGGCGAGATCCATATTTTTGGCTAAGATCTTTTATTTTTGAAATGAAGATATCTTATATTTTTGGATGGATTTCTGGAAGGAAGATATGAATTCTGATTGATTTATTTTGAGAGAGATATATATTTTAATAGGAATTTATCTTTTTAAGATATTTTATCATTGAAACATAAATCTCTTATATAAAGGGTTGGATTTTCCACAAGTTCAAGCATGCTTGGAGCATCCAGGAATTAAGGGATTTTCTGGAGGGTTTGAAGGAAGTATTGAAGATTGAAGTTTAAGGAAGGAAGGAATCATAGTTGGAGATAGCTTTTGAAGGAGTTTGTAAGACTTTCTTAGATTTCTTTTGATTTGTTGTCTTTGCTGATTTGTGACTTGAGGAACGCAGTTTGTTTGTTATTTGATTCAGTTATTGAGACCTTTTTCTTAAGGTTTTGTTGTTCGAATATTGATTCCTTTCCCATATATTTGTTTATAGTTATCATGATGATTGTTGGCTAAGTTTTTTATGCGATTCTAGGGTGATTGGCTGAAAGTTGTGGGAAAGGTGATGATAGAATGATCTTAATCCCAACAGGACCCTGAAAGCTCGAGTCTTTAACCTTAACCCTAGAACACCTCGCTCAGTCGATGAACATCTCGGCCGGGGTGGAATCTGACTAAACGAGGTGACCTTTTCCTGAACCTATTATGAAGTTAAGTGTTCTAGTTTGCCAAATCCTATCCTTATTACACCTTTCCTGGTTCAATGCAAGCTTAGGATGAGACTTACCCGGTGATTCCTTTGCTTGTTTACCTAAGATCATGAGTGTATGTAATAAAGGTTTATCCTTTATTGAGTTTTGAGTGTGCCTTCCTCCCATCTTTGTGAGTTAGCCTGAGACTTATCCGGTAAATGTTAATTCTATTCCCTTGGGTGGTGTGTTGGTTTGAGATTATAGTTCCTTTCCTTAGTACCTTGAGACTTACCCGGTGATAGGAGCTTTGGTTTGGGATAGTGAGTAGTGAGACTTACCCGGTAATCTATTCCCACCTTAGAAACACTTTCCCTTTGCAAACCTCAGCTTTGTTCACGTTATCCTTTGAGATCTTGAGTCGGAACCACAACTAGATGCTTTAATCCCTAGAATCCGCATTTCCCCTTACTTAACTTTTACATCATCTTTGATTGCTTTAATTGCTTTTAGTTAATTGCAATATTTGATAACCTGATTTTGTGCTTTGTTTCACCTAAGTCCCTGTGATCGACCCCTGGAATTCTTGCTTTTATTACAATTGACCCGTACACTGCGGGTTCGCATATTTGTTCAAGCATACGTCTTGGTTTATAAATTTAAAGCTTGCACACACCGTTTGGAGCGAACAAGGCCATGTTGAGATCTTCCGAGGATGGGATCTCGGGAAGACTGGTATAGTCATCAGTGTAGTTTGAAATGCGAGACTTATCAGTCAGGGTTGTGAGGCTTTTTGGCGCTATGCTATGAAGGATAGTACGAGTCCGGCTTTGGAGGAGATTCCAGTAGCTTGCGAGTTTGCTGACGTCTTTGGAGAGCCATTAGGTTTACCTCCACAGAGGAGTGTAGACTTTGGCATTGACTTAGAGCCCGTACGAGACCGATCTCTAAGGCTCCTTATCGTATGACGCTATCGAGATGCTTGAGTTAAAGAAGCAACTCGAGGAGTTAGCAGAGAAGGGCTTCATCCGCTCTAGTGTATCTCCTTGGGGCGCACCAGTTCTCTTCGTCAGGAAGAAAGACGGGTCAATGAGGTTATGTATCAACTACCGAGAGCTGAACAAAGTGACAATCAAGAACAAGTACCCATTGCCCCGTATCGATGATCTTTTGGATCAACTGCATGGAGCTTCGGTGTTTTCGATGATCGATATGAGATCTGGATATCACCAGCTGAGGGTGAGAGAGCAGGACGTAGCAAAGACGGCATTTCGGACCAGATATGGACACTACGAGTTAGTAGTGATGCCATTTGGGCTCACGAATGCGCCCGCAGTCTTCGTGGAGTTGATGAGCAACATCTTCATTGACTTCCTAGACTAGTTTGTAGTTGTCTTCATAGACGACATTCTAGTTTACTCTCGTAGTAGAGTGGAGCATGCATGACACTTGAAGATTGTTCTTCAGGTCTTAGGTAACACCCCGAATCCGCGGGACTCGGGATGTCACATTGGGCTAGGATCTCACAATGGATCCTGACCCTAGCCTGACAACAAGTTCATTGGACCTTACAACATGGCACTGACAGATATAAAACAAATACATAAAACAATATAAACTGTTCGACCCAAAGTAAACAACAACACAGCCGAGTATATAAAACGACAACCTCACACAGGAGGTACAAAAGAACCTCCTCACGAAGGAGGGGAACACAACAAACCCAAATCAACCACCTAATGTACGAGAGTCCTCGGCCTGTCACCCTGCCAGATCACTCAGCAGCGCCTAACCTGTAAACATCTACAACACGGTATGAAACCGTTAGCTAACCATACATATATGAGGTAATGCATAAGCACAAACACAATCATGGAAGATAAACACATCATCATGATTTCACACATTTACCCATTTTATTATCTTTATATAATAACCATTCACTCAAAAACCATATATATACATATAGATAGATGAAAGTATGTGACACGAGGACCGATACATCCCCGCCTCTGAGTGCAATGTCCAGCTGTACGAGTATCGGTCACACAATCCGTGTACCCTATGGGAGTGGATTGCGCCCTTCCTGTAAACCAGTCTGGCCCGACAGCAGAGAACCTCCCAGACTCCACGGCGGGATGAAAGGGAAAGGTTATCACAGCCACGCAGTGGGGCAGTCAATAAAACATAGGTCGATAAAAACGACAACTCATGCTATCATAGCAAACATATAAAGCACACACCACTCATGCAAGCACCCAATATAGGGATGGTAGCTAAGTAAGTCCTACGGACTTACCTCAACCTCGTACGAACTCAACCACGATCACCTCTACACTGGAGGGACAACACGGCCTATAAACAAGGTATAAAGAGATATATCAACCTCTATTCATCAAAGGGGTCACACCTAGACCCAAAGGGATCCATAAGGATCATACTCAATCTATTAGCCTCACAACCAACTAAACCTCAATATCTCAGCATAACTCACAATTCCTCAAGTCTCAAGGTAGTATCTAATCAACATTCCTCAATCTCAATTTTAATCCTAATTTAATTAATTAACCTTTAATTAATTAATTAGATTTTGCCAGAATAACGTTTTGCCCGCAGGCAATTTCTAAACCCACCTGTCATCAGATTTCATCAAACAAACTATCCATAATCACCAGAATCATATAACGACCATAATGGAATTTCTAATTATCCATTTTGACAAGTCTAAAGTCAATTTAGGCCAAATCGCAGTACGGAAAACGAATAAATTCATAACTTATTCGTTACTATCCCGATTGACGATCTGAAAGAAGATTCGGAAACACAGCGACGCAGGCTACGCATGGACAACATCAAATTCACCGGAATCTGAGCGACGGAACCGTCCTGGTGACATATATGCTCGACCATCCCTCCATATACTCGAAAATGCAGAAACTCGGTACTGTTATGAAGAGAATGAAGAGAGGAATCCAGAAACTCAAACGGAATTGAAATCGGATTAGAAACGGAGAGTAGATCTGAGTTTGAAGGTTGAGAGAAATCAGAGCTTTTACGAGAAAACGTGAAAGGAAATGAATTAATAAAGAATTTTCCGCTATTTATAGTGAAGACGATAATTATCCTTTAGTAAAGTCAATAATTATCCATTAACCGATCAAAAGGCGGGTCGAACCTCTTTCTCCAAACTTCTCGAGTTTGGAACATTAAATCTGGAATATTGTAGGGATAATTATTCCACAACTGCCTCGGAAAACGTGTATTCCTAAGCCGTCTTTCTTAGCCGTTAAGAAACGAAATAGCGACTCTTTTGGCCGTTTTGCCTCTCCATGTTATTTCATATCTAGGACATATCCGATGTCCTTATCATTTCTCTCAATTGCATTTTTATTAATTGGAGCTCACAAATGCTCCAAATAACACCGGAGGGTAAAAATAATTACCCGGGGGAAAAAGTAAAAATTTCCCCAAACGTCCAAAATTACGCCAGGAACATAACGGTGGGACTCTTACTCATCACTTGCGAAATCTTCGCAAGTTATATGTCAATTACTATCAACGATTAAGTTAATCAACATTAATTAAAATTCGGAAATCCTAGCTATTACATCACACACCCCTAAAAAAAAGTTTCGTCCCGAAACTTGAACAATTCCCAAATCCTCTCGGACCCATACGCCGAGGTATAACTCTCACTCTTTCTATCGGAGGTATCACATCTCCGTTCAAAAGATCACAACCTATAACAATCTATAACCTCAAGTATAAACACGGAGGAATCATCATCTCCAGAAAACAGGGCCATAACGCTACCCAAAGGCGTAGAGGAATCACGTCTCTCGCTATACCACATCACAAGGCATAGAGGAAGCACATCTCTAGCCAAAACATATCACATGCATAGAGGAAATACGTCTCTAGCCAACCCATAAACATATATATCGCATGGAGGAATCACATCTCCACTGAACTATGTCCATCAAGGTAGCATGGAGGAAAGAACCATCTCCAGCTGAATCCTAATCCCACTCAAATAGCATGGAGGAAAGAACCATCTCCAGCTATAAATATAATCATACTCGGGTAGCATGGAGGAAGTAATCATCTCCAGCTATAACATACATCACGCTAGCACATCAAGATCTACTAAGATCATAAATCACATCAAGGCATATAAGCACATAAGCACAACATTCATCAAGATAGCACTAAGATCTACTCGTGCTCCCACAAATGGGTCTGTCCCAACATACACTCTGGATAGTTCCTCAGGACACTATCCTCAGTCTCTCACATAGCCTCTTCAGGTCTTCATCTCGACCATAATATCCTCAATATGGGAATGTCTTTCGAATGCAAGCGTTTCATATCTTATTCCGAAAATGTAATTGAATGCTCAACAAAAGTGTGGTTGGACTCAACCACCAAATCATCGTAACTCACAAGGTGTCTCGAGTCTGGTATATACTTCCTCAGTAGAGACACAGGAACACTGGGTGAACATCCACCAACTTCAGAGTGAAAGCTAAACATCATGTTGCCTTCACAAAACTGATCAAGATCTCAAGTAACCGAGATATTGGAAACTCAGTTCCCCTTTCCATAATACACAACTAACGTCTCACAGCTGAGATACCTCCAGCCGGACATGAACTCTCGCTTGAACTTTAGAGGTTAACGCCTCTTGTCTACATATAATATCTGTCGACTCTGTAAAACCAGCATTCTTCTTTCAATCAACGTTACTTGAACTATAAAATCCTGAATCCGGTCAGGTGTTATAACACTACTACTGCTAGATCACTTCTAGCATAAGGATATACGACATCTATGTCTTTATATATTGCCTCATAGGGCCATCCCAGAAAGATGCACGTCCTTCATTGTTATATAATAAACTTATTAATGGAAGGTAATATAACCATCCACGTTTCCCATTCAACTTACAACTTATAATAGATCTTTAAGATCTAGATGATCCTCTCTAACTGACCATCTGTCAAGGGGTAAAGTGTAGTCATGAGGTACAAACTCGTCCCCAAAGTAGTCTGAATTTGCTGCCTCAAATCTCAAAGTAAAAACATCCATCTCGATCAGAAATGATCGTTCTCGGTATACCATAGAGTCTCACTATCTATCTAGTGTACTCCTCAGCCAATTCATTCACTAGCCACGTCCTTCTGATAGAAATGAAACGTGCTGGTTTCATTAATTTGTTACCAACAATCCAGATAACATAAATCTTCTACTGGGTCACAATCCCATAAAAAAAAGTCCATAGAGATGTCCTCCCAAATTCTACTACTGCACTGGTAGTGGGTGGGGCTTATCTCTAGATCGGAAATACTCTATCTAGACTTTCTTACAGGTCACACACTGTATCACAAATCTGGTTATATCGGCTTCATACAATATAATCGTCTCATCTCATGGTACATCTTACCCGTACCTGAATATACTGAATAAGGCGTACAGTGGGTAAACCGTAATATTCTTTGTCTCCATCTGCATCAGCAGGTACACAAAAGTGGTCATGACTCTTCATCAATCCATTTACTCCCATGGAGAACTATGGTGCCTCGGTACGAGACATCCTTTCTCTAAACCTTGTCAAGGCCGGGCAAGTCTCCTGCTTCTGTTGGACCTCATCCAACAGACCAGGTAGAACCTCTGAGGTATAACTGGGTATCCTCATCAAGGAACTCATTGTCCAACTCTAGCCAAGCTAGATCTCTCTGAACTTGAGGTTGAACTATCAGTCTCACAATCATCTTCTCTTGGAGCGTCTTTCCATTCAAGTTATCGGCGACAACATTCAACTTCTCTGAATGATATGGAATCTTCAAGTCAAAGTCTTGATCAACTTAAGCTCTTAACACTGGCGGTTATTCAACCCCTGTTGCATAAAATATACTTTAGATTTCTATAAACTATAGAAATCTGACATGAAGATCACACCGGTACGGTCTTCTCAAAAGACTCGCAAATGAATACGTAATCATATAAAATCCTTCCTCAAAACATTGGTAGCAATCGGCTTAGCCGAGAAAACTATGTATTCCTTAATGTTCTTCAGTATCTCCCATGCTACAACATACTTAATTCTCGCCAGGCCAACCATAATCCCACTGGCGGAGACAACATGGCCTAAAAAGGCTACCACTGGCATCTCAACTTACACTTAGAGAGTGTAGCATACAGCCCTCTATCTCTCGAAATCTGTAGAACGGTCCTCAGACGATCGGTCTACTATTCTCTACTATGAGAGTATACCGACATGTCATCAATGAAGTCCACCACCAACTAATCAAGGAAGTCGATGAAGATAATGTTCATCAACTCCATAAAAACTACTAAAGCATTCGTCAACCCAAATGACATCACTACAAACTCGTAGTGTCCATAGCGGGTATGGGATGCTATCTCATACACATGTTGCTCTCTCATCCATGACTAGGGATATCTCGAGGACAAAGGAATCCTGAAAACACAATTGCTTCTTGAAGCTAACTCATCAGGTCGTCAATACGGAACATGGAACCCATTAGGGTAAACCCGTTTCAGTCAACTTTTCAAGTTATCAGTACAATATCTCAACAAGCACCATATAGTGTGGCTTTCCCATTCAATCTTGTATCATACTTCAACTCGATAACAATGTCCACACTCCGCTGAGGTGGAAACTAGACGGTTCAGTAACACGTCTATAAACTCATAAATAACTGGAATACCTTCCAATGTTGGACTATCTCGCTCCTTCATGGTATAACACTAGAAGACGTCACATCCCTGTGCTATCAGCTCGCTGCTCATACAGTACTGATGACAAACCCGTCTCTTAACCTTAGAAGACCTCTATTTATCAACTCAGTAAAGACTATAATAGTCTTACTATTAAAAGCTAACACCACATGATATCTATTCATCCAAACCATACACATAATGACTTCCTCATGCACCTACGGCATGACAAAGAAGTCTATAAGCCTTACACAAGTACCGGAATAAGGGAACAAACACATATCTCGCGGGTATCTCAGACCCAAAAAGGTAATCTTGCAAAGGAAAGTCCACCTTCTACTATATATCAAAGATCAACCATTAACGCATGCAACGAAAGACAAGAAATGCATAGCACTCATAACAAAAAAACTCCACTAGGTAAACCATTAACGAGAATGGTACTTGTAACAGCTAACCCCCGTAGCTCCACTACATATCATCACTCGATCTCGGATCTATGCTCCTCAAGTATCACTGAGGTCCTCACTATAGCCTCCACTTCCACTCTTTCAACACCGGAAAGAGGAAGGTCTTGCTTGGAAGAAACACTACCTTGTTGACAGAAAAGGGCCAGATGGCCTAGTTCACCACAGATGAAACAAGTTATCGGTGCCAAAGGGCACTCAGAACGCAAATGATCTGGATAGCCACAATTGAAACATAATCGTCCTATCCTTGCAACCTGTGCAACTGAAGGGTAACTCGACCTTCGTCGTCCACCTAGAATGATCTCACTCTTGAAGGGAACCTGTAAAGGCAATGCCTTGTCCTGTCGACAAAACTTCGCTCTATGCCCTACTTTACCACACGTAAAGCATATGATGGGCGCCTTTGGGCACACAACTCGTCAGTGTCCCAACTTCCACGCAATTAAAACACTGTAGTTTCTTACCAATCATCTTCATGGCCAAAGGATCACTAGGTTGTCCTGGTATCTGACTTGGTTCACCATTCTTCATCTTTGCTTCTCCACTAACTGATTCAATCCGTTGCTTCTTCTCTGATCCAAAAGCTTTAGTTGATCTCACAGATGTTGGTAAATCCGGTGTGGGTCTACCCGCTATCACCGCCTCTTATACTTGCTGCATATACTCTTGAAACTCGGATCTACTCATGGAGACACGATCAGCCTCTTCAAACTCGTTCTCTGCCATAGGCGAAACAACAGCGAAAACTGGTCCCTGACTTATCACCACTGGAGGAAGAGGGGGTGTACCCCTACCTCATCCCACTACAGATACTGCTCTAGTCTGAGTCATCTATAGGATATACGCACCTAATCTTATAAGGCTATATATATGCCATAGGTATCGATATGCATATAATACATCCACAAAATCCATAGTACACACATATATATATATACATATCTACGCTGCAGAGATCCATGGAAGAGGTGACGACTTCTCGTACATTCTATCCCAAAACCACACTTAAAACCAAAACCTTTGAAAACTTCAGATCCCATGTGGGCTCTGTTTATTTTACTTATCAAACCTCATTGCATGTAGCAAGTGCCATTGTTGTCAACCTGGGCTCTGATACCAACTTTGCAACACCCCGAATCCGCGGGACTCGGGATGTCACATTGGGCTAGGATCTCACAATGGATCCTGACCCTAGCCTGACAACAAGTTCACTGGACCTTACAACATGGCACTGACAGATATAAAACAAATACATAAAACAATATAAACTGTACGACCCAAAGTAAACAACAACACAGCCGAGTATATAAAACGACAACCTCACACAGGAGGTACAAAAGAACCTCCTCACGAAGGAGGGGAACACAACAAACCCAAATCAACCACCTAATGTACGAGAGTCCTCGGCCTGTCACCCTGCCAGATCACTCAGCAGCGCCTAACTTGTAAACATCTACAACACGGTATGAAACCGTTAGCTAACCATACATATATGAGGTAATGCATAAGCACAAACACAATCATGGAAGATAAACACATCATCATGATTTCACACATTTACCCATTTTATTATCTTTATATAATAACCATTCACTCAAAAACCATATATATACATATAGATAGATGAAAGTATGTGACACGAGGACCGATACATCCCCGCCTCTGAGTGCAATGTCCAGCTGTACGAGTATCGGTCACACAATCCGTGTACCCTATGGGAGTGGATTGCGCCCTTCCTGTAAACCAGTCTGGCCCGACAGCAGAGAACCTCCCAGACTCCACGGCGGGATGAAAGGGAAAGGTTATCACAGCCACGCAGTGGGGCAGTCAATAAAACATAGGTCGATAAAAACGACAACTCATGCTATCATAGCAAACATATAAAGCACACACCACTCATGCAAGCACCCAATATAGGGATGGTAGCTAAGTAAGTCCTACGGACTTACCTCAACCTCGTACAATCACAACCACGATCAACCTCCAATCCTGAGAGGGTCACTGCCTAATAACAAGGCATAAAGAGATATATCAACCTCTATCAATCAAAGGGGTCACACCTAGACCCAAAGGGATCCATAAGGATCATACTCAATCTATTAGCCTCACAACCAACTAAACCTCAATATCTCAGCATAACTCACAATTCCTCAAATCTCAAGGTAGTATCTAATCAACATTCCTCAATCTCAATTCTAATCCTAATTTAATTAATTAACCTTTAATTAATTAATTAGATTTTGCCAGAATAACGTTTTGCCCGCAGGCAATTTCTAAACCCCCTGTCACTAGATTTCATCAAACAAACAACCCATAATCACCAGAATAATATAACGAACATAATGGAATTCCTAATTGTCTTATTTGACAAGCCTAAAGTCAATTTAGGCCAAATCGCAGTACGGAAAACGAATAAAATCATAACTTATTCGTTACTAACCCGATTGACGATCTGAAAGAAGATTCGGAAACACAGCGACGCAGGCTACGCATGGACAACATCAAATTCACTGGAATCTGAGCGACGGAACCGTCATGGTGACATATATGCTCGACCAGCCCTCCATATACTCGGAAATGCAGAAACTCGGTACCGATATGAAGAGAATGAAGAGAGGAATCCAGAAACTCAAACGGAATTGAAATCGGATTAGAAACGGAGAGTAGATCTGAGTTTGAAGGTTGAGAGAAATCAGAGCTTTTACGAGGAAACGTGAAATGAAATGAATTAATAAAGGATTTTCCGCTATTTATAGTGAAGACGATAATTATCCTTTAGTAAAGTCAATAATTATCCATTAACCGATCAAAAGGCGGGTCGAACCTCATTCTCCAAACTTCTCGAGATTGGAACATTAAATCTGGAATATTGTAGGGATAATTATTCCACAACTGCCTCGAAAAACGTGTATTCTTAAGCCGTTAAGAAACGAAATAGCGACTCTTTTGGCCGTTTTGCCTCTCCATGTTATTTCATATCTAGGACATATCCAATGTCCTGATCATTTCTCTCAACTGCATTTTTATTAATTGGAGCTCCCAAATGCTCCAAATAACACCGGAGGGTAAAAATAATTACCCGGGGGAAAAAGTAAAAATTTCCCCAAACGTCCAAAATTACGCCAGGAACATAACGGTGGGACTCTTACTCATCACTTGCGAAATCTTCGCGAGTTATATGTCAATTACTATCAACGATTAAGTTAATCAACATTAATTAGAATTCGGAAATCCTAGCTATTACATCACACACCCCTAAAAAAAAGTTTCGTCCCGAAACTTGAACAATTCCCAAATCCTCTCGGACCCATACGCCGAGGTATAACTCTCACTCTTTCTATCGGAGGTATCACATCTCCGTTCAAAAGATCACAACCTATAACAATCTATAACCTCAAGTATAAACATGGAGGAATCATCATCTCCAGAAAACAGGGCCATAACGCTACCCAAAGGCGTAGAGGAATCACGTCTCTCGCTATACCACATCACAAGGCATAGAGGAAGCACATCTCTAGCCAAAACATATCACATGCATAGAGGAAATACGTCTCTAGCCAACCCATAAACATATATATCGCATGGAGGAATCACATCTCCACTGAACTATGTCCATCAAGGTAGCATGGAGGAAAGAACCATCTCCAGCTGAATCCTAATCCCACTCAAATAGCATGGAGGAAAGAACCATCTCCAGCTATAAATATAATCATACTCGGGTAGCATGGAGGAAGTAATCATCTCCAGCTATAACATACATCACGCTAGCACATCAAGATCTACTAAGATCATAAATCACATCAAGGCATATAAGCACATAAGCACAACATTCATCAAGATAGCACTAAGATCTACTCGTGCTCCCACAAATGGGTCTGTCCCAACATACACTCTGGATAGTTCCTCAGGACACTATCCTCAGTCTCTCACATAGCCTCTTCAGGTCTTCATCTCGACCATAATATCCTCAATATGGGAATGTCTTTCGAATGCAAGCGTTTCATATCTTATTCCGAAAATGTAATCGAATGCTCAACAAAAGTGTGGTTGGACTCAACCACCAAATCATCGTAACTCACAAGGTGTCTCGAGTCTGGTATATACTTCCTCAGTAGAGACACAGGAACACTGGGTGAACATCCACCAACTTCAGAGTGAAAGCTAAACATCATGTTGCCTTCACAAAACTGATCAAGATCTCAAGTAACCGAGATATTGGAAACTCAGTTCCCCTTTCCATAATACACAACTAACGTCTCACAGCTGAGATACCTCCAGCCGGACATGAACTCTCGCTTGAACTTTAGAGGTTAACGCCTCTTGTCTACATATAATATCTGTCGACTCTGTAAAACCAGCATTCTTCTTTCAATCAACGTTACTTGAACTATAAAATCCTGAATCCGGTCAGGTGTTATAACACTACTACTGCTAGATCACTTCTAGCATAAGGATATACGACATCTATGTCTTTATATATTGCCTCATAGGGCCATCCCAGAAAGATGCACGTCCTTCATTGTTATATAATAAACTTATTAATGGAAGGTAATATAACCATCCACGTTTCCCATTCAACTTACAACTTATAATAGATCTTTAAGATCTAGATGATCCTCTCTAACTGACCATCTGTCAAGGGGTAAAGTGTAGTCATGAGGTACAAACTCGTCCCCAAAGTAGTCTGAATTTGCTGCCTCAAATCTCAAAGTAAAAACATCCATCTCGATCAGAAATGATCGTTCTCGGTATACCATAGAGTCTCACTATCTATCTAGTGTACTCCTCAGCCAATTCATTCACTAGCCACGTCCTTCTGATAGAAATGAAACGTGCTGGTTTCATTAATTTGTTACCAACAATCCAGATAACATAAATCTTCTACTGGGTCACAATCCCATAAAAAAAAGTCCATAGAGATGTCCTCCCAAATTCTACTACTGCACTGGTAGTGGGTGGGGCTTATCTCTAGATCGGAAATACTCTATCTAGACTTTCTTACAGGTCACACACTGTATCACAAATCTGGTTATATCGGCTTCATACAATATAATCGTCTCATCTCATGGTACATCTTACCCGTACCTGAATATACTGAATAAGGCGTACAGTGGGTAAACCGTAATATTCTTTGTCTCCATCTGCATCAGCAGGTACACAAAAGTGGTCATGACTCTTCATCAATCCATTTACTCCCATGGAGAACTATGGTGCCTCGGTACGAGACATCCTTTCTCTAAACCTTGTCAAGGCCGGGCAAGTCTCCTGCTTCTGTTGGACCTCATCCAACAGACCAGGTAGAACCTCTGAGGTATAACTGGGTATCCTCATCAAGGAACTCATTGTCCAACTCTAGCCAAGCTAGATCTCTCTGAACTTGAGGTTGAACTATCAGTCTCACAATCATCTTCTCTTGGAGCGTCTTTCCATTCAAGTTATCGGCGACAACATTCAACTTCTCTGAATGATATGGAATCTTCAAGTCAAAGTCTTGATCAACTTAAGCTCTTAACACTGGCGGTTATTCAACCCCTGTTGCATAAAATATACTTTAGATTTCTATAAACTATAGAAATCTGACATGAAGATCACACCGGTACGGTCTTCAAAACTTAAAGGCTTGAACTACCACTACTAACTCTAAATCATTAGTCGGGTAGTTCTCATCATACGTTCTCAGTTGTCAACACACATATCAATAACCCTACTCCTCTGTAGTAATACACATCTCAGACTTAGCTGGGATGTATCACCGTAAATCACGGGATCCTAAAAATCTTCTAACTACAACAGAATGGAAGCAGAGGTCAAATGCCTCCTCAACTCTTCAAAACATAGACACACTGCTCTCCTCACGTAGTTATGGTGGTCTTCTCAAAAGACTCGCAAATGAATACGTAATCATATAAAATCCTTCCTCAAAACATTGGTAGCAATCGGCTTAGCCGAGAAAA
This sequence comes from Fagopyrum esculentum, assembly GCA_033239045.1. Taxonomy (NCBI): domain Eukaryota; kingdom Viridiplantae; phylum Streptophyta; class Magnoliopsida; order Caryophyllales; family Polygonaceae; genus Fagopyrum; species Fagopyrum esculentum. The sequence continues at coordinate 137,199,730 of BSUD01000001.1, read as the reverse complement.
CTATGTATTCCTTAATGTTCTTCAGTATCTCCCATGCTACAACATACTTAATTCTCGCCAGGCCAACCATAATCCCACTGGCGGAGACAACATGGCCTAAAAAGGCTACCACTGGCATCTCAACTTACACTTAGAGAGTGTAGCATACAGCCCTCTATCTCTCGAAATCTGTAGAACGGTCCTCAGACGATCGGTCTACTATTCTCTACTATGAGAGTATACCGACATGTCATCAATGAAGTCCACCACCAACTAATCAAGGAAGTCGATGAAGATAATGTTCATCAACTCCATAAAAACTACTAAAGCATTCGTCAACCCAAATGACATCACTACAAACTCGTAGTGTCCATAGCGGGTATGGGATGCTATCTCATACACATGTTGCTCTCTCATCCATGACTAGGGATATCTCGAGGACAAAGGAATCCTGAAAACACAATTGCTTCTTGAAGCTAACTCATCAGGTCGTCAATACGGAACATGGAACCCATTAGGGTAAACCCGTTTCTTCAAAGGCCTTAACGTTAGAAGACCTCTATTTATCATCTCAGTAAAGACTATAATAGCCTTACTATTAATATCTAACACCGCATGATATCTATTCATCCAATCCATACACATAATGACTTCCTCATGCACCTACGGCATGACAAAGAAGTCTATAAGCCTTACACAAGTACCGGAATAAGGGAACAAACACATATCTCGCGGGTACCTCAGACCCCTAACTGGTAATCTTGCAAAGGAAAGTCCACCTTCTACTATATATCAAAGATCAACCATTAACGCATGCAACGAAAGACAAGAAATGCATAGCACTCATAACAAAAAAACTCCACTAGGTAAACCATTAACGAGAATGGTACTTGTAACAGCTAACCCCCGTAGCTCCACTACATATCATCACTCGATCTCGGATCTATGCTCCTCAAGTATCACTGAGGTCCTCACTATAGCCTCCACTTCCACTCTTTCAACACCGGAAAGAGGAAGGTCTTGCTTGGAAGAAACACTACCTTGTTGACAGAAAAGGGCCAGATGGCCTAGTTCACCACAGATGAAACAAGTTATCGGTGCCAAAGGGCACTCAGAACGCAAATGATCTGGATAGCCACAATTGAAACATAATCGTCCTATCCTTGCAACCTGTGCAACTGAAGGGTAACTCGACCTTCGTCGTCCACCTAGAATGATCTCACTCTTGAAGGGAACCTGTAAAGCATATGATGGCCGCCTTTGGGCACACAGCTCGCCAGTGTCCCAACTTCCACGCAATTAAAACACTGTAGTTTCTTACCAATCATCTTCATGGCCAAAGGATCACTAGGTTGTCCTGGTATCTGACTTGGTTCACCATTCTTCATCTTTGCTTCTCCACTAACTGATTCAATCCGTTGCTTCTTCTCTGATCCAAAAGCTTTAGTTGATCTCACAGATGTTGGTAAATCCGGTGTGGGTCTACCCGCTATCACCGGCTCTTATACTTGCTGTATATACTCTTGAAACTCGGATCTACTCATGGAGACACGATCAGCCTCTTCAAACTCGTTCTCTGCCATAGGCGAAACAACAGCGAAAACTGGTCCCTGACTTATCACCACTGGAGGAAGAGGGGGTGTACCCCTACCTCATCCCACTACAGATACTGCTCTAGTCTGAGTCATCTATAGGATATACGCACCTAATCTTATAAGGCTATATATATGCCATAGGTATCGATATGCATATAATACATCCACAAAATCCATAGTACACACATATATATATATACATATCTACGCTGCAGAGATCCATGGAAGAGGTGACGACTTCTCGTACATTCTATCCCAAAACCACACTTAAAACCAAAACCTTTGAAAACGTCAGATCCCATGTGGGCTCTGTTTATTTTACCTATCAAACCTCATTGCAGGTAGCAAGTGCCATTGTTGTCAACCTGGGCTCTGATACCAACTTTGCAACACCCCGAATCCGCGGGACTCGGGATGTCACATTGGGCTAGGATCTCACAATGGATCCTGACCCTAGCCTGACAACAAGTTCACTGGACCTTACAACATGGCACTGACAGATATAAAACAAATACATAAAACAATATAAACTGTACGACCCAAAGTAAACAACAACACAGCCGAGTATATAAAACGACAACCTCACACAGGAGGTACAAAAGAACCTCCTCACGAAGGAGGGGAACACAACAAACCCAAATCAACCACCTAATGTACGAGAGTCCTCGGCCTGTCACCCTGCCAGATCACTCAGCAGCGCCTAACTTGTAAACATCTACAACACGGTATGAAACCGTTAGCTAACCATACATATATGAGGTAATGCATAAGCACAAACACAATCATGGAAGATAAACACATCATCATGATTTCACACATTTACCCATTTTATTATCTTTATATAATAACCATTCACTCAAAAACCATATATATACATATAGATAGATGAAAGTATGTGACACGAGGACCGATACATCCCCGCCTCTGAGTGCAATGTCCAGCTGTACGAGTATCGGTCACACAATCCGTGTACCCTATGGGAGTGGATTGCGCCCTTCCTGTAAACCAGTCTGGCCCGACAGCAGAGAACCTCCCAGACTCCACGGCGGGATGAAAGGGAAAGGTTATCACAGCCACGCAGTGGGGCAGTCAATAAAACATAGGTCGATAAAAACGACAACTCATGCTATCATAGCAAACATATAAAGCACACACCACTCATGCAAACACCCAATATAGGGATGGTAGCTAAGTAAGTCCTACGGACTTACCTCAACCTCGTACAAACTCAACCACGATCACCTCTACACTGGAGGGACAACACGGCCTATAAACAAGGTATAAAGAGATATATCAACCTCTATTCATCAAAGGGGTCACACCTAGACCCAAAGGGATCCATAAGGATCATACTCAATCTATGAGCCTCACAACCAACTAAACCTCAATATCTCAACATAGCTCACAATTTCTCAAATCTCAAGGTAGTATCTGATCAACATTCCTCAATCTCAATTTTAATCCTAATTTAATTAATTAACCTTTAATTAATTAATTAATTAGATTTCGCCAGAATAACGTTTTGCCCGCAGGCAATTTCTAAACCCACCTGTCATCAGATTTCATCAAACAAACAACCCATAATCACCAGAATAATATAACGACCATAATGGAATTTCTAATTGTCCTATTTGACAAGCCTAAAGTCAATTTAGGCCAAATCGCAGTACGGAAAACGAATAAATTCATAACTTATTCGTTACTAACCCGATTGACGATCTGAAAGAAGATTCGGAATCACAGCGACGCAGGCTACGCATGGGCAGCATCAAATTCATCGGAATTTGAGCGACGGAACCGTCCTGGTGACATATATGCTCGACCAGCCCTCCATATACTCGAAAATGCAGAAACTCGGTACCGTTATGAAGAGAATGAAGAGAGGAATCCAGAAACTCAAACGGAATTGAAATCGGATTAGAAACGGAGAGTAGATCTGAGTTTGAAGGTTGAGAGAAATCAGAGCTTTTACGAGAAAACGTGAAAGGAAATGAATTAATAAAGAATTTTCCGCTATTTATAGTGAAGACGATAATTATCCTTTAGTAAAGTCGATAATTATCCATTAACCGATCAAAAGGCGGGTCGAACCTCTTTCTCCAAACTTCTCGAGATTGGAACATTAAATCTGGAATATTGTAGGGATAATTATTCCACAACTGCCTCGGAAAACGTGTATTCCTAAGCCGTCTTTCTTAGCCGTTAAGAAACGAAATAGCGACTCTTTTGGCCGTTTTGCCTCTCCATGTTATTTCATATCTAGGACATATCCGATGTCCTCATCATTTCTCTCAACTGCATTTTTATTAATTGGAGCTCCCAAATGCTCCAAATAACACCGGAGGGTAAAAATAATTACCCGGGGGAAAAAGTAAAAATTTCCCCAAACGTCCAAAATTACGCCAGGAACATAACGGTGGGACTCTTACTCATCACTTGCGAAATCTTCGCGAGTTATATGTTAATTACTATCAACGGTTAAGTTAATCAACATTAATTAGAATTCGGAAATCCTAGCTATTACATCACACACCCCTAAAAAAAAGTTTCGTCCCGAAACTTGAACAATTCCCAAATCCTCTCGGACCCATACGCCGAGGTATAACTCTCACTCTTTCTATCGGAGGTATCACATCTCCGTTCAAAAGATCACAACCTATAACAATCTATAACCTCAAGTATAAACATGGAGGAATCATCACTCCAGGAAACAGGGCCATAACGCTACCCAAAGGCGTAGAGGAATCACGTCTCTCGCCATACCACATCACAAGGCATAGAGGAAGCACATCTCTAGCCAAAACATATCACATGCATAGAGGAAATACGTCTCTAGCCAACCCATAAACATATATATCGCATGGAGGAATCACATCTCCACTGAACTATGTCCATCAAGGTAGCATGGAGGAAAGAACCATCTCCAGCTGAATCCTAATCCCACTCAAATAGCATGGAGGAAAGAACCATCTCCAGCTATAAATATAATCATACTCGGGTAGCATGGAGGAAGTAATCATCTCCAGCTATAACATACATCACGCTAGCACATCAAGATCTACTAAGATCATAAATCACATCAAGGCATATAAGCACATAAGCACAACATTCATCAAGATAGCACTAAGATCTACTCGTGCTCCCACAAATGGGTCTGTCCCAACATACACTCTGGATAGTTCCTCAGGACACTATCCTCAGTCTCTCACATAGCCTCTTCAGGTCTTCATCTCGACCATAATATCCTCAATATGGGAATGTCTTTCGAATGCAAGCGTTTCATATCTTATTCCGAAAATGTAATCGAATGCTCAACAAAAGTGTGGTTGGACTCAACCACCAAATCATCGTAACTCACAAGGTGTCTCGAGTCTGGTATATACTTCCTCAGTAGAGACACAGGAACACTGGGTGAACATCCACCAACTTCAGAGTGAAAGCTAAACATCATGTTGCCTTCACAAAACTGATCAAGATCTCAAGTAACCGAGATATTGGAAACTCAGTTCCCCTTTCCATAATACACAACTAACGTCTCACAGCTGAGATACCTCCAGCCGGACATGAACTCTCGCTTGAACTTTAGAGGTTAACGCCTCTTGTCTACATATAATATCTGTCGACTCTGTAAAACCAGCATTCTTCTTTCAATCAACGTTACTTGAACTATAAAATCCTGAATCTGGTCAGGTGTTATAACACTACTACTGCTAGATCACTTCTAGCATAAGGATATACGACATCTATGTCTATATATATTGCCTCATAGGGCCATCCCAGAAAGATGCACGTCCTTCTGATAGAAATGAAACGTGCCGGTTTCATTAATTTGTTACCAACAATCCAGATAACATAAATATTCTACTGGGTCACAATCCCATAACAAAGTCCATAAAGATGTCCTCCCAAATTCTACTACTGCACTGGTAGTGGGTGGGGTCTTATCTCTAGATCGGAAATACTCTATCTGGACCTGCTGACATGTCACACACTATATCACAAATCTGGTTATATCGGCTTCATACAATATAATCGTCTCATCTCGTGGTACATCTTACTCGTACCTGAATGTACTGAATAAGGCGTACAATGGGTATACCGTAATATTCTGTCTCCATCTGCATCAGCAGGAACACAAAAGCGGTCATGACTCTTCATCAGTCCATCTACTCCTATAGAGAACTATGGTGCCTCAGTACGAGACATCCTTTCTCTAAACCTTGTCAAGGCCCGGAAGGTCTCCATCTTCTGTTGGACCTCATCCAACAGACCAGGTAGAACCTCTGAGGTATAAATGGGTATCCTTATCAAGGAACTGATTGTCCAACTCTAGCCAAGCTAGATCTCTCTGAAGTTGAGGTTGAACTATCAGTCTCACAATCATCTTCTCTTGGAGCGTCTTTCCATTCAAGTTATCGGCGACAACATTCAACTTCTCTGAATGATATGGAATCTTCAAGTCAAAGTCTTGATCAACTTAAGCTCTTAACATTGGCGGTTATTCAACCCCTATTGCATAAAATATACTTCAGATTTCTATAATCTATAGAAATCTGACATGAAGATCACACCGGTACGGTCTTCAAAACTTAAAGGCTTGAACTACCACTACTAACTCTAAATCATTAGTCGAGTAGTTCTCATCATACGTTCTCAGCTGTAAACACACATATCAATAACCCTACTCCTTTGTAGTAATACACATCTCAGACTTAGCTGGGATGTATCACCGTAAATCACGGGATCCCAAAAATCTTCTAACTACAACAGAATGGAAGCAGAGGTCAAATGCCTCCTCAACTCTTCAAAACATAGACACACTGCTCTCCTCACGTAGTTATGGTGGTCTTCTCAAAAGACTCGCAAATGAATACGTAATCATATAAAATCCTTCCTCAAAGCATTGGTAGCAATCGGCTGAGCCGAGAAAACTACGTATTCCTTAATGTTCATCAGTATCTCCCATGTTACAACATACTTAATTCTCGCCAGGTCAACCATGATCCCACTGGCGGAGACAACATGGCCTAAAAAGGCTACCATTGGCATCTCAACTTACACTTAGAGAGCGTAGCATACAACCCTCTATCTCTCGAAATCTGCAGAACGGTCCTCAGACGATCGGTCTACTATTCTCTGCTATGAGAGTATACCGACATGTCATCAATGAAGTCCACCACCAACTAATCAAGGAAGTCGATGAAGATACTGTTCATCAACTCCATAAAAAAAAACTCCTAAAACATTCGTCAACCCAAATGACATCACTACAAACTCGTAGTGTCCATAACGGGTATGGGATGTTATGTCATACATGTTTCTCTCTCATCCATGACTAGGGATATCTTGAGCACAAAGGAATCCTGAAAACACAATTGCTTTTTGAAGCTAACTCATCAGGTCGTCAATACGGAACATGGAACCCACTAGGGTAAACCCGTTTAAATCAACTTTTCAAGTTATCAGTACAATATCTCAACAAGCACCATATAGTGTGGCTTTCCTATTCAATCTTGTATCATACTTCAACTTGATAACAATGTCCACACTCCGCTGAGGTGGCAACTAGACGGTTCAGTAACACGTCTATAAACTCATAAACAACTGGAATACCTTCCAGTGTTGGACTATCTCGCTCCTTCATGGTATAACACTTGAAGGCGTCACATCCCTGTGTTATCAGCTTGCTGCTCGTACAGTCCTGATGACAAACCGTCTTTTCTTAACCTCATAAGACCTCTATTTACCATCTCAGTAAAGATTGTATAGCCTTACTATTAATATCTAACACCGCACGATATCTATTCATCCAATCCATACACATAATGACTTCCTCATGCACCTACGACATGACAAAGAAGTCTGCAACCATACACGGGTCCCTAAATAAGGGAACAAACACGCATCTCACGGGTGTCTCAGACCCAAAAAGGTAATCCTGTAAAGGAAAATCCACCTTCTACTATATATCAAAATTCAACCATTAACGCATGCATCGAAAGACATGACGTGCATAGCACTCACAACAAGCAAAACTCCACTAGGTAAACCATTAACGAGAATGGTACTTGTAACAGCTAACCCCCGTAGCTCCACTACATATCATCACTCGATCTCGGATCTATGCTCCTCAAGTATCACTGAGGTCCTCACTATAGCCTCCACTTCCACTCTTTCAACACCGGAAAGAGGAAGGTCTTGCTGGGAAGAAACACTACCTTGTTGACAGAAAAGGGCCAGATGGCCTAGTTCACCACAGATGAAACAAGTTATCGGTGCCAAAGGGCACTCAGAACGCAAATGATCTGGATAGCCACAATTGAAACATAATCGTCCTATCCTTGCAACCTGTGCAACTGAAGGGTAACTCGACCTTCGTCGTCCACCTAGAATGATCTCACTCTTGAAGGGAACCTGTAAAGCATATGATGGCCGCCTTTGGGCACACAGCTCGCCAGTGTCCCAACTTCCACGCAATTAAAACACTGTAGTTTCTTACCAATCATCTTCATGGCCAAAGGATCACTAGGTTGTCCTGGTATCTGACTTGGTTCACCATTCTTCATCTTTGCTTCTCCACTAACTGATTCAATCCGTTGCTTCTTCTCTGATCCAAAAGCTTTAGTTGATCTCACAGATGTTGGTAAATCCGGTGTGGGTCTACCCGCTATCACCGCCTCTTATACTTGCTGCATATACTCTTGAAACTCGGATCTACTCATGGAGACACGATCAGCCTCTTCAAACTCGTTCTCTGCCATAGGCGAAACAACAGCGAAAACTGGTCCCTGACTTATCACCACTGGAGGAAGAGGGGGTGTACCCCTACCTCATCCCACTACAGATACTGCTCTAGTCTGAGTCATCTATAGGATATACGCACCTAATCTTATAAGGCTATATATATGCCATAGGTATCGATATGCATATAATACATCCACAAAATCCATAGTACACACATATATATATATACATATCTACGCTGCAGAGATCCATGGAAGAGGTGACGACTTCTCGTACATTCTATCCCAAAACCACACTTAAAACCAAAACCTTTGAAAACTTCAGATCCCATGTGGGCTCTGTTTATTTTACTTATCAAACCTCATTGCATGTAGCAAGTGCCATTGTTGTCAACCTGGGCTCTGATACCAACTTTGCAACACCCCGAATCCGCGGGACTCGGGATGTCACATTGGGCTAGGATCTCACAATGGATCCTGACCCTAGCCTGACAACAAGTTCACTGGACCTTACAACATGGCACTGACAGATATAAAACAAATACATAAAACAATATAAACTGTACGACCCAAAGTAAACAACAACACAGCCGAGTATATAAAACGACAACCTCACACAGGAGGTACAAAAGAACCTCCTCACGAAGGAGGGGAACACAACAAACCCAAATCAACCACCTAATGTACGAGAGTCCTCGGCCTGTCACCCTGCCAGATCACTCAGCAGCGCCTAACTTGTAAACATCTACAACACGGTATGAAACCGTTAGCTAACCATACATATATGAGGTAATGCATAAGCACAAACACAATCATGGAAGATAAACACATCATCATGATTTCACACATTTACCCATTTTATTATCTTTATATAATAACCATTCACTCAAAAACCATATATATACATATAGATAGATGAAAGTATGTGACACGAGGACCGATACATCCCCGCCTCTGAGTGCAATGTCCAGCTGTACGAGTATCGGTCACACAATCCGTGTACCCTATGGGAGTGGATTGCGCCCTTCCTGTAAACCAGTCTGGCCCGACAGTAGAGAACCTCCCAGACTCCACGGCGGGATGAAAGGGAAAGGTTATCACAGCCACGCAGTGGGGCAGTCAATAAAACATAGGTCGATAAAAACGACAACTCATGCTATCATAGCAAACATATAAAGCACACACCACTCATGCAAACACCCAATATAGGGATGGTAGCTAAGTAAGTCCTACGGACTTACCTCAACCTCGTACAAACTCAACCACGATCACCTCTACACTGGAGGGACAACACGGCCTATAAACAAGGTATAAAGAGATATATCAACCTCTATTCATCAAAGGGGTCACACCTAGACCCAAAGGGATCCATAAGGATCATACTCAATCTATTAGCCTCACAACCAACTAAACCTCAATATCT
>BSUD01000001.1:137095776-137189589 GCA_033239045.1 Fagopyrum esculentum | reverse complement strand
TAGAGAACCTCCCAGACTCCACGGCGGGATGAAAGGGAAAGGTTATCACAGCCACGCAGTGGGGCAGTCAATAAAACATAGGTCGATAAAAACGACAACTCATGCTATCATAGCAAACATATAAAGCACACACCACTCATGCAAACACCCAATATAGGGATGGTAGCTAAGTAAGTCCTACGGACTTACCTCAACCTCGTACAAACTCAACCACGATCACCTCTACACTGGAGGGACAACACGGCCTATAAACAAGGTATAAAGAGATATATCAACCTCTATTCATCAAAGGGGTCACACCTAGACCCAAAGGGATCCATAAGGATCATACTCAATCTATTAGCCTCACAACCAACTAAACCTCAATATCTTAGCATAACTCACAATTCCTCAAGTCTCAAGGTAGTATCTAATCAACATTCCTCAATCTCAATTTTAATCCTAATTTAATTAATTAACCTTTAATTAATTAATTAGATTTTGCCAGAATAACGTTTTGCCCGCAGGCAATTTCTAAACCCACCTGTCATCAGATTTCATCAAACATACTATCCATAATCACCAGAATCATATAACGACCATAATGGAATTTCTAATTATCCATTTTAACAAGCCTAAAGTCAATTTAGGCCAAATCGCAGTACGGAAAACGAATAAAATCATAACTTATTCGTTACTAACCCGATTGACGATCTGAAAGAAGATTCGGAAACACAGCGACGCAGGCTACGCATGGACAACATCAAATTCACTGGAATCTGAGCGACGGAACCGTCCTGGTGACATATATGCTCGACCAGCCCTCCATATACTTGAAAATGCAGAAACTCGGTACCGTTATGAAGAGAATGAAGAGAGGAATCCAGAAACTCAAACGGAATTGAAATCGGATTAGAAACGGAGAGCAGATATGAGTTTGAAGGTTGAGAGAAATCAGAGCTTTTACGAGAAAACGTGAAAGGAAATGAATTAATAAAGAATTTTCCGCTATTTATAGTGAAGACGATAATTATCCTTTAGTAAACTCAATAATTATCCATTAACCGATCAAAAGGCGGGTCGAACCTCTTTCTCCAAACTTCTCGAGTTTGGAACATTAAATCTGGAATATTGTAGGGATAATTATTCCACAACTGCCTCGGAAAACGTGTATTCCTAAGCCGTCTTTCTTAGCCGTTAAGAAACGAAATAGCGACTCTTTTGGCCGTTTTGCCTCTCCATGTTATTTCATATCTAGGACATATCCGATGTCCTGATCATTTCTCTCAACTGCATTTTTATTAATTGGAGCTCACAAATGCTCCAAATAACACCGGAGGGTAAAAATAATTACCCGGGGGAAAAAGTAAAAATTTCCCCAAACGTCCAAAATTACGCCAGGAACATAACGGTGGGACGCTTACTCATCACTTGCGAAATCTTCGCAAGTTATATGTCAATTACTCTTACTCATCACTTTCCCCTAAAAAAAAGTTTCGTCCCGAAACTTGAACAATTCCCAAATCCTCTCGGACCCATACGCCGAGGTATAACTCTCACTCTTTCTATCGGAGGTATCACATCTCCGTTCAAAAGATCACAACCTATAACAATCTATAACCTCAAGTATAAACACGGAGGAATCATCATCTCCAGAAAACAGGGCCATAACGCTACCCAAAGGCGTAGAGGAATCACGTCTCTCGCTATACCACATCACAAAGCATAGAGGAAGCACATCTCTAGCCAAAACATATCACATGCATAGAGGAAATACGTCTCTAGCCAACCCATAAACATATATATCGCATGGAGGAATCACATCTCCACTGAACTATGTCCATCAAGGTAGCATGGAGGAAAGAACCATCTCCAGCTGAATCCTAATCCCACTCAAATAGCATGGAGGAAAGAACCATCTCCAGCTATAAATATAATCATACTCGGGTAGCATGGAGGAAGTAATCATCTCCAGCTATAACATACATCACGCTAGCACATCAAGATCTACTAAGATCATAAATCACATCAAGGCATATAAGCACATAAGCACAACATTCATCAAGATAGCACTAAGATCTACTCGTGCTCCCACAAATGGGTCTGTCCCAACATACACTCTGGATAGTTCCTCAGGACACTATCCTCAGTCTCTCACATAGCCTCTTCAGGTCTTCATCTCGACCATAATATCCTCAATATGGGAATGTCTTTCGAATGCAAGCGTTTCATATCTTATTCCGAAAATGTAATCGAATGCTCAACAAAAGTGTGGTTGGACTCAACCACCAAATCATCGTAACTCACAAGGTGTCTCGAGTCTGGTATATACTTCCTCAGTAGAGACACAGGAACACTGGGTGAACATCCACCAACTTCAGAGTGAAAGCTAAACATCATGTTGCCTTCACAAAACTGATCAAGATCTCAAGTAACCGAGATATTGGAAACTCAGTTCCCCTTTCCATAATACACAACTAACGTCTCACAGCTGAGATACCTCCAGCCGGACATGAACTCTCGCTTGAACTTTAGAGGTTAACGCCTCTTGTCTACATATAATATCTGTCGACTCTGTAAAACCAGCATTCTTCTTTCAATCAACGTTACTTGAACTATAAAATCCTGAATCTGGTCAGGTGTTATAACACTACTACTGCTAGATCACTTCTAGCATAAGGATATACGACATCTATGTCTTTATATATTGCCTCATAGGGCCATCCCAGAAAGATGCACGTCCTTCATTGTTATATAATAAACTTATTAATGGAAGGTAATATAACCATCCACGTTTCCCATTCAACTTACAACTTATAATAGATCTTTAAGATCTAGATGATCCTCTCTAACTGACCATCTGTCAAGGGGTAAAGTGTAGTCATGAGGTACAAACTCGTCCCCAAAGTAGTCTGAATTTGCTGCCTCAAATCTCAAAGTAAAAACATCCATCTCGATCAGAAATGATCGTTCTCGGTATACCATGGAGTCTCACTATCTGTCTAGTGTACTCCTCAGCCAATTCATTCACTAGCCACGTCCTTCTGATAGAAATGAAACGTGCCGGTTTCATTAATTTGTTACCAACAATCCAGATAACATAAATCTTCTACTGGGTCACAATCCCATAAAAAAAAGTCCATAGAGATGTCCTCCCAAATTCTACTACTGCACTGGTAGTGGGTGGGGCTTATCTCTAGATCGGAAATACTCTATCTAGACTTTCTTACAGGTCACACACTGTATCACAAATCTGGTTATATCGGCTTCATACAATATAATCGTCTCATCTCGTGGTACATCTTACCCGTACCTGAATATACTGAATAAGGCGTACAGTGGGTAAACCGTAATATTCTTTGTCTCCATCTGCATCAGCAGGTACACAAAAGTGGTCATGACTCTTCATCAATCCATTTACTCCCATGGAGAACTATGGTGCCTCGGTACGAGACATCCTTTCTCTAAACCTTGTCAAGGCCGGGCAAGTCTCCTGCTTCTGTTGGACCTCATCCAACAGACCAGGTAGAACCTCTGAGGTATAACTGGGTATCCTCATCAAGGAACTCATTGTCCAACTCTAGCCAAGCTAGATCTCTCTGAAGTTGAGGTTGAACTATCAGTCTCACAATCATCTTCTCTTGGAGCGTCTTTCCATTCAAGTTATCGGCGACAACATTCAACTTCTCTGAATGATATGGAATCTTCAAGTCAAAGTCTTGATCAACTTAAGCTCTTAACATTGGCGGTTATTCAACCCCTGTTGCATAAAATATACTTTAGATTTCTATAAACTATAGAAATCTGACATGAAGATCACACCGGTACGGTCTTCAAAACTTAAAGGCTTGAACTACCACTACTAACTCTAAATCATTAGTCGGGTAGTTCTCATCATACGTTCTCAGTTGTCAACACACATATCAATAACCCTACTCCTCTGTAGTAATACACATCTCAGACTTAGCTGGGATGTATCACCGTAAATCACGGGATCCTAAAAATCTTCTAACTACAACAGAATGGAAGCAGAGGTCAAATGCCTCCTCAACTCTTCAAAACATAGACACACTGCTCTCCTCACGTAGTTATGGTGGTCTTCTCAAAAGACTCGCAAATGAATATGTAATCATATAAAATCCTTCCTCAAAACATTGGTAGCAATCGGCTTAGCCGAGAAAACTACGTATTCCTTAATGTTCTTCAGTATCTCCCATGCTACAACATACTTAATTCTCGCCAGGCCAACCATAATCCCACTGGCGGAGACAACATGGCCTAAAAAGGCTACCACTGGCATCTCAACTTACACTTAGAGAGTGTAGCATACAGCCCTCTATCTCTCAAAATCTGTAGAACGGTCCTCAGACGATCGGTCTACTATTCTCTACTATGAGAGTATACCGACATGTCATCAATGAAGTCCACCACCAACTAATCAAGGAATTCGATGAAGATACTGTTCATCAACTCCATAAAAACTACTAAAGCATTCGTCAACGCAAATGACATCACTACAAACTCGTAGTGTCCATAGCGGGTATGGGATGCTATCTCATACACATGTGTCTCTCTCATACATGACTAGGGATATCTCGAGGACAAAGGAATCCTGAAAACACAATTGCTTCTTGAAGCTAACTCATCAGGTCGTCAATACGGAACATGGAACCCATTAGGGTAAACCCGTTTCTTCAAAGGCCTTAACGTTAGAAGACCTCTATTTATCATCTCAGTAAAGACTATAATAGCCTTACTATTAATATCTAACACCGCATGATATCTATTCATCCAATCCATACACATAATGACTTCCTCATGCACCTACGGCATGACAAAGAAGTCTACAAGCCATACACAAGTACCGGAATAAGGGAACAAACACATATCTCGCGGGTACCTCAGACCCCAAACTGGTAATCCTGTAAAGGAAAGTCCACCTTCTACTATATATCAAAGATCAACCATTAACGCATGCATCGAAAGACAAGAAATGCATAGCACTCATAACAAAAAAAAACTCCACTAAGTAAACCATTAACGAGAATGGTACTTGTAACAGCTAACCCCCGTAGCTCCACTACATATCATCACTCGATCTCGGATCTATGCTCCTCAAGTATCACTGAGGTCCTCACTATAGCCTCCACTTCCACTCTTTCAACACCGGAAAGAGGAAGGTCTTGCTGGGAAGAAACACTACCTTGTTGACAGAAAAGGGCCAGATGGCCTAGTTCACCACAGATGAAACAAGTTATCGGTGCCAAAGGGCACTCAGAACGCAAATGATCTGGATAGCCACAATTGAAACATAATCGTCCTATCCTTGCAACCTGTGCAATTGAAGGGTAACTCGACCTTCGTCGTCCACCTAGAATGATCTCACTCTTGAAGGGAACTTGTAAAGCATATGATGGCCGCCTTTGGGCACACAGCTCGCCAGTGTCCCAACTTCCACGCAATTAAAACACTGTAGTTTCTTACCAATCATCTTCATGGCCAAAGGATCACTAGGTTGTCCTGGTATCTGACTTGGTTCACCATTCTTCATCTTTGCTTCTCCACTAACTGATTCAATCCGTTGCTTCTTCTCTGATCCAAAAGCTTTAGTTGATCTCACAGATGTTGGTAAATCCGGTGTGGGTCTACCCGCTATCACCGGCTCTTATACTTGCTGTATATACTCTTGAAACTCGGATCTACTCATGGAGACACGATCAGCCTCTTCAAACTCGTTCTCTGCCATAGGCGAAACAACAGCGAAAACTGGTCCCTGACTTATCACCACTGGAGGAAGAGGGGGTGTACCCCTACCTCATCCCACTACAGATACTGCTCTAGTCTGAGTCATCTATAGGATATACGCACCTAATCTTATAAGGCTATATATATGCCATAGGTATCGATATGCATATAATACATCCACAAAATCCATAGTACACACATATATATATACATATCTACGCTGCAGAGATCCATGGAAGAGGTGACGACTTCTCGTACATTCTATCCCAAAACCACACTTAAAACCAAAACCTTTGAAAACGTCAGATCCCATGTGGGCTCTGTTTATTTTACCTATCAAACCTCATTGCAGGTAGCAAGTGCCATTGTTGTCAACCTGGGCTCTGATACCAACTTTGCAACACCCCGAATCCGCGGGACTCGGGATGTCACATTGGGCTAGGATCTCACAATGGATCCTGACCCTAGCCTCACAACAAGTTCACTGGACCTTACAACATGGCACTGACAAATATAAAACAAATACATAAAACAATATAAACTGTACGACCCAAAGTAAACAACAACACAGCCGAGTATATAAAACGACAACCTCACACAGGAGGTACAAAAGAACCTCCTCACGAAGGAGGGGAACACAACAAACCCAAATCAACCACCTAATGTACGAGAGTCCTCGGCCTGTCACCCTGCCAGATCACTCAGCAGCGCCTAACTTGTAAACATCTACAACACGGTATGAAACCGTTAGCTAACCATACATATATGAGGTAATGCATAAGCACAAACACAATCATGGAAGATAAACACATCATCATGATTTCACACATTTACCCATTTTATTATCTTTATATAATAACCATTCACTCAAAAACCATATATATACATATAGATAGATGAAAGTATGTGACACGAGGACCGATACATCCCCGCCTCTGAGTGCAATGTCCAGCTGTACGAGTATCGGTCACACAATCCGTGTACCCTATGGGAGTGGATTGCGCCCTTCCTGTAAACCAGTCTGGCCCGACAGCAGAGAACCTCCCAGACTCTACGGCGGGATGAAAGGGAAAGGTTATCACAGCCACGCAGTGGGGCAGTCAATAAAACATAGGTCGATAAAAACGACAACTCATGCTATCATAGCAAACATATAAAGCACACACCACTCATGCAAACACCCAATATAGGGATGGTAGCTAAGTAAGTCCTACGGACTTACCTCAACCTCGTACAAACTCAACCACGATCACCTCTACACTGGAGGGACAACACGGCCTATAAACAAGGTATAAAGAGATATATCAACCTCTATTCATCAAAGGGGTCACACCTAGACCCAAAGGGATCCATAAGGATCATACTCAATCTATGAGCCTCACAACCAACTAAACCTCAATATCTCAGCATAACTCACAATTCCTCAAGTCTCAAGGTAGTATCTAATCAACATTCCTCAATCTCAATTTTAATCCTAATTTAATTAATTAACCTTTAATTAATTAATTAGATTTTGCCAGAATAACGTTTTGCCCGCAGGCAATTTCTAAACCCACCTGTCATCAGATTTCATCAAACAAACTATCCATAATCACCATAATCATATAACGACCATAATGGAATTTCTAATTATCCATTTTGACAAGCCTAAAGTCAATTTAGGCCAAATCGCAGTACGGAAAACGAATAAATTCATAACTTATTTGTTACTAACCCGATTGACGATCTGAAAGAAGATTCGGAAACACAGCGACGCAGGCTACGCATGGACAACATCAAATTCACCGGAATCTGAGCGACGGAACCGTCCTGGTGACATATATGCTCGACCAGCCCTCCATATACTCGAAAATGGAGAAACTCGGTACCGTTATGAAGAGAATGAAGAGAGGAATCCAGAAACTCAAACGGAATTGAAATCGGATTAGAAACGGAGAGTAGATCTGAGTTTGAAGGTTGAGAGAAATCAGAGCTTTTACGAGAAAACGTGAAAGGAAATGAATTAATAAAGAATTTTCCGCTATTTATAGTGAAGACGATAATTATCCTTTAGTAAAGTCGATAATTATCCATTAACCGATCAAAAGGCGGGTCGAACCTCTTTCTCCAAACTTCTCGAGTTTGTTACATTAAATCTGGAATATTGTAGGGATAATTATTCCACAACTGCCTCGGAAAAGGTGTATTCCTAAGCCGTCTTTCTTAGCCGTTAAGAAACGAAATAGCGACTCTTTTGGCCGTTTTGCCTCTCCATGTTATTTCATATCTAGGACATATCCGATGTCCTGATCATTTCTCTCAACTGCATTTTTATTAATTGGAGCTCCCAAATGCTCCAAATAACACCGGAGGGTAAAAATAATTACCCGGGGAAAAAAGTAAAAATTTCCCCAAACGTCCAAAATTACGCCAGGAACATAACGGTGGGACTCTTACTCATCACTTGCGAAATCTTCGCAAGTTATATGTCAATTACTATCAACGATTAAGTTAATCAACATTAATTAAAATTCAGAAATCCTAGCTATTACATCTTACAGGATAGAGAGCTCTACGCCAAGCTCTCTAAGTGCAAGTTTTGGATGTCTGAGGTAGCATTCCTTTGTCACATTGTTTCAGCTGAAGGGATCAAGGTAGATCTGTTCGCTCCAAACAGTGTGTGCAAGCTTTAAATTTATAACCCTAGACGTAAGCTTAAAACAAGGATGCGAACCCGCAGTGTACGGGTCAATCGTAGTAAAAAGCAAGGAATTCCAGGGGTCGATCACAAGGACTTAGTGAAACAAAGTCCAATCACGGTATGCTTATGTAAATACTAACCACAAGAGCAATTAACACAATCAAAGATGAATAAGAAGTCAATAAAGGAAACATGGAATTCTAGGGATTAAAGCATCTAGTTGTGGTTCCAACTCAAGATCTAAAGATAAGCGGACAAAGTTGAGGTTTTTGTATGGGGAAGGTGTTACTAAAGTAGAATAGATCACCGGGTAAGTCTCACTACTCACTAATCCTAAACCGTAACTCCTATTACCAGGTAAGTCTCAAGGAATCAAGATAAAGAACTATAACCTCAAACTAACACACCATCTAAGGGAATAGAATCAACCTTTACCGGGTAAGTCTCAGGCTAACTCACAAAGATGGATGAAAGCACACTCAAACCCCAATAAAGGATAAACCTTTATTACCTACACTTATGATCTTAGGTACACAAACTAAGGAATTACCGGGTAAGTCTCATCCTAAGCTTGCATTGAACCAGGAAAGGTGTAATAAGAATAGGATTTGGCAAACTCTAACACTTAACTCTCAGTTTCGGATCAGATAAGTCACCTCGGTCAGCCAAATTCCACCCCGGCCGAGATGTTCATCGACTGAGCGAGATGCTTAGGGTTAAGGTTAAAGACTCGAACTTTCAGGGTCCTACTGGAATCTATGATTATTCTATCATTTTTTTTCCCACAACCTTCAGCCAATCACCCTAGAATCACACAAAGAAATTAGCCACTCATCATCATGAAAGTATTAATCAAATATATGGGAAGAAGGTGAATATTTGGACAAGAAGAATTCAATGAAAAGACTTCAATAACCGAATCAAATATCACAACAAAGCGTTCCTTGGATATAAATCCAACAAGCAAGACAACAAGGAAGAGAATCTAAGGTAATCTTACAAGAAAACCTCCAAAAGCTATAAAAGCTACAATCTTCAATCTTCCTTCAACCTTCAAAAAGGTTCTTCAAATCTCCCAACTGGAGTATGGCTGCTGCTGCGTATAAACCCTGATCGATGGTATAGCACCCCCCTGGATTTGTGGAAATCCAATCCTTTTTATAGGAAAATAACCCTCCAAAGATAAAATATCTTAGAAGAGATCTCTTCCCATAAAAATAGGTAAAATATAAGATCTTCTTCCTTCCAGGAGCCAAGCCCAAAAATATAAGATCACTTTTCAAATATAAAAGATCTCAGCCAAGAATAAAATATTCTCGCCGCGTCCTAGGTATTCGCCTCGGTCGAGTCGACTTCCCTGGATCACCTCGGTCGAGATGAATCTGTGGTCAACCGAGGTGAGTCACAACTGAATGTGAAATCTCTCAAAATTGGTCCAAAGTTAATCTTTAATCCATGGCTATGCTTCCTGGATGGTTCCTCATGTTCCTCAATGTAGCTCCAATGACTCCATAGCTCCTTTTGCTCCTTTTTGATGCAAAACGTGCCATTTTACCTACGATTACAACAGAACTAGGTGTAGACCTCGATTCCCGCAAAGGTAGATGAAATGGTAATATAATCACATAATATACATTCAAACATGCATATTATGAAAGATAAAACGTCCAAACAAACCCCAAAATATAGACTATAATTCATGCTATCAAAATACCCCATACTTAGCCCTTGCTTGTCCCCAAGCAAGTTCCGCATATAAGAGACAAGATAGAATGGATTATAAGTCAATAAAATCAATGAAAAGTCTTTCAAAAACATTTTTACGGTGTGCGACAATCATAGATCACTCTAAGAGAATACTTCATGGAATTTAAAATCCAAATATGATCAAAACATTTTATAAATATAAGAAAGTTGTTCATCTTTGCATAAAATCATAGAATGCATAATAAGTCATAATTATCAAAATTAATCATGTATAATCCAGTTTAAACCACTAAGTCAATCAGCAAGCTCAAGGTCTCAAGGGCTTCCCAAAAGAAAGGTCAAGAAACGTGTAGGGTAGGGATGCATGTAAGGTAATGTGGTGCTAGAATCCGGGAAAAGGATGAACTTCACTTTCACTTTGACTTGCAACATCTTCCACCAATAAGCTTTGCTTATTTCACTTTTTTTTCTTTTTACTTTACTTTTTGGGATGCATGGACAGAGGTGCACAATAACCGAAGCCTAGGAAATCCGCAATCATCAATTTCTTGAGATGCATCAAACCCTTGATGCACATACCATGACCCGTTAGGAATATCGCTCAATCCGACTTTGGCAAGACACAAACACCCGGCTATATGAATGGTGCCGAGTTACTCATCTTCATGATTGACTTCCCCAAACCTAAGATTACTTTCTAATACTTTCACTTCCAGCCAACTTCTCAACTTTACTTCACTTGCTTTCACCACTTGCTTGCTTCCAAATTCCCGGATAGGTAAAGGGAGGCAAAATGTATATGAGGGGCTAAGCATGATTAAGAAGAAGAAGAGAGAAGAATGAATTGCCTTGGTCTTTCCAGGAAGAAAGTGAGAGAACTCATGATGTGGTGTCAACCTTCAGATTCATCATAATTTAGACAAAAACAAAGTATTAAACATGCCAATAATTTCAAACAAAGCATTTAGCAACTTAAACATATTATAAAACCTTTCAAACACATAAAGAATTTCAAAACCAGTCAGTAAACAAGATCTTCACTGAGATCATATCCAGATAAGAAGCACAAAAATCGTTTTGAAAATTCTCAGATAACCCACCTCGGTCGAGGTGTTCGTAGGTCAACCGAGGTGAAGTACCTCGTTTGGCCAGAACTGCCCCGGTCGAGGTCCAAAATTTTTTTTTTAAAACCAGTTTTCTTTCAGTTTCGACGTTTTTCTCAATCAAATAACCTGTAAGTATGCATGCAATCTCAGATAAACATATAAATGCAAAAGTGAAGCATAAATATCAATATCCGGTCAATAGAGTCATACATCAAAGTCAAATAATACATCAAATACCCCATACTTGGGACACATTGTCCCAGTGGGTCAAAATAAGTCTAAAGGATAAAAGTACTCACCGGATAATAAGCTGAACTGCATAAAAAATAAGAAAGAAAATCCTGCAGCTCTCAGTAGTCCTGATCCGGTGGTGGTGGTGGTGGTGGCACATACGGATACTGGGATGGGTCAAATGGATAACCCATAGTCTGCTGGAACTGTATCTCCATCATCCTGCGCTGATAGTGCTGCCCCTCTAACATCTGATGAGTCCAGCTGTCAATCTGTCGGTGCTGGGCAGCAAATCTCTCATGTATGTCCACAGTAAGGGCAGCATAAGAGTCTATCATCTGATCTGTCAGATCATCGATCCGATGATGAGCCTCTGAATCTCTATGACGGCGTGTCCTACGCCTAGCAGGTCTAGCAGGTGATGCAGCAGGTGCAGGCTCAGTATCCTCATCCTCCAGATCTATAACTGGTGGTGCGCTCGTCCCTGCAGTATCCGTCCCTGTATCCATCGGGACTCCACCCTCTCTCTCATCAACTGTCTCCTCATCATCAGCCTCCTCCTCCTCAGCTGGGGCAGCTGCTGCCTCTCTATAATCCTCCATCAGTGGAGTCCAAGCGGTCTGCCAATAGTGAGGGTCATAAACAGAAAACTGGGCAGACCACCTGATCCCCTGTGGCGCAGTCAGCTCCCACGGCATAGCCACATACGTAGTAGTCAGACCTCGGGGAACTAGAATCCGCCGAGTGATCATCTCCTGCAATCCAAGCGGCTTCGCAGCCGCCACCATCGTGCAAGCACTGAGATCCATGTCCTGATAACTAGATATGTGGGTGACAAGCCCTCCGCAGCAGATGTCTCCCTTCGTCTTGGCCTTGATCTTGTGCAGATCCTCTGCCAACATCAAGCCAAAGTCCGGGATACCTCCAGTAACCATGCAGTATAAACTGAAAAGCTCTCCCTGTCGGATCTTCTGGGGCATCTCAGTACGCGCCAGAAGTGTCTCGCTAAATATCCGGTGGGCTAACCTAAAGGCTAAATGGAAGATGACCTTCTCTCTGGAATCTCCAAGGCGCCATCTATCTGCGTGCTCAACAATATGGGCTATCTGCCCCCAAAACTCCCTAGCTACTAATCGGGATGGGAAGTCAACGGCTGTGGGCTTCGGAAAGCCAAAAATATCTCTCCAGTACTCAAGTGGCACTAAGAAGTTCCGGTTCATCAACCGGTACTTCATATACTGCTCTGTGGGAAGGTAGGTGAAGGAGCTAACGAACTCTAGGGTCGGCTCCAAATAGGCTGGGGCTCGGATCTCAGTAAACTGATTCAGCCCAACTGTAGAAATCATCCTCCTAAGGTCTCCGTCTACCTGGAGGCAATCAAAAGCGGACACGTCCAGGAAGCGAGGTGCAATCACTGGACGGCCAGAAATGCGGTCGTAATCGACCTTATGTCGCTCATGGATCACCGGTCGATACGGTCGGGAAGAAGAGGAAGAAGGGGAAGGTGAGGATCTATCCCTAAGGACAAGGCGTCGGTCAGAACTCATTTTCAGAAAATCAAGCTGTCAGGTCACCTCGGTCAACTGACAACACTCAAGAATCACCTCGGCCGAGGCACAGCTCGACTGGACCGAGGCGAAAAACTGGATCGTAATTTCTTCAGAAAATTCAGTTCTTTTCCCCCAAAATCACTACAACTGCTTCCTATGGGGTACTTAAGCCTTTCCTCAACAAATGCAAGGGCAACCAAAGCCCAAATCGAAGCGAAAAAGCGAGGTAGGGTTTCGGTTTCGTTTTTACCTCGTTCGGCCGAATCGGTTCGATTCTCTTGCAGATCGATGTTGCACTGGAATCCTCTCAGTCTTAATCGCAGTTTGGAGACAGAAATCGTCGAAAACGAGCAAGAAATCGGAGAGGCGAGGTGAACTGTCGCCGCGGTCGAGGAGAAAGAGTGAAGTGAGGAGAGAGAAATCTTCCGCCTTTTATACCCTTTTCTGGACTGCTGTCACCTCGGTCGAGATGGTCTCGACTGGACCGAGGTGGTACGGACCGAGGTGGTTCTTCAGAAAACCCTAGTCGCCTCGGTTGCTCAAGAATCATCTCGGTCGAGGTGCTCTGATAGCAACCGAGATGCCTCAGTCAAACTCCGTCTTCTCAAATTCTCGAACTTCTGTCCTTCCAGTTATGTTCCTTCCTTAGATGTCTCCTGTTATCTGTCTAGAACGCCAAAAACAAAACAAAGCAAAGCAAAAGCAAAAACTATCTAAGCTAGACTAGAAAAAAGGGAAAAGAAAGCAATACCTTGGGTTGCCTCCCAAGAAGCGCTTGGTTTAAGGTCGCTAGCTGGACCATGCGGCATGTGATTACTCAATGCACTTCGAACGTCGTGGAGTGCTCATCACATCCATCATAAGAATCTTCCAAAAAGGTTTCGGTTCCTAATTTTACCGGCAAATGGTAAGATCTCCCACGTACAAGCTTGTACGGTTTGATTCTCACCGGAATTGTTCTAGATTTCCTGCACTTCAATGGGACATAATCTACCCTCGTGTCCCATCCTTTCCTGGATCGAGAAAACAGTTTCTCGAGAATCATAGCAGCTTCCCCATCTATAGCTTGGGGATGGTACAGGGTCCTGAGCATGCGAGGGACCCCATACTTGAACAAGAGACACTTCATCGCCTTAGCGGTGTAGTGCTTGCAAACTCCACTCCTCATCATCCGAGGAGCTTCTTCTTCCAACAATTTCAAGGGAGACTTCATCTTGATCGTTGGAGGTTCTTTCGGAAGAGACCTCCAACTCTCCGGTGCTTTCCTGAAAAATTCAGAAAGTTTAATAAGGAATTCGAATGGAGTAAGAGAAATTACCTTGTAAAGTTCTCCAAAGCTCGGATCAGGTTTCATGTTAGGTTGATGACCAACACATGAAATCTCTCTCAACTCAGTTGATCTTTCTTCCACCTTGGTCACAATCTCAGTAATTCGACCAAGGTTCTCTGCATCTTCTGCTTCCAGTTTTGCAGATTCTTCCATCTCGGCCGAGATCTCTTCCACTTTGACCGAGGTCTCAACAGTCAGATCGAGACCTTCCATATCCTCCTCTTCCTCAGAAGTTTCAGGGGAAATTTCTGGTTCGACTGGGGGAATGCTTGGAACGTGCAACACTTCCTTATGCTCCTCTTGCGGCCTAGCATAGGATAGGGTGCTTTCCTTGAGTTCCGCCACCCTCTTCATCATCTTCTCCAATCTTGATTCGAGAGAATCTTCAAGAGGCTGCTCATAAGTGTTTCTAGGGATATTCTTCTCATCCCATATCGCAAGTTCACGCTGAATGACTTCTTCTCTTTCCCATTCATTGTTGAACCAATAGAAGGAGTACTTCTCCTCCAAGTATTCATAATGATCTGCCCTAGCACTTTGTCTTGCTATCTAGGCTGGATCAAACATAGCCATCAGAAATCCTGAAAACTACAAAACTCATAGAAAGAGTAGTTAGTAGCAACAGGGGCAAGTGCCCCGAAAGCAAACCGCAACCGGCTCGGTCTAGACCAAGTCCCCGGCAACGGCGCCAAAAACTTGTTCGCTCCAAACGGTGTGTGCAAGCTTTAAATTTATAACCCTAGACGTAAGCTTAAAACAAGGATGCGAACCCGCAGTGTACGGGTCAATCGTAGTAAAAAGCAAGGAATTCCAGGGGTCGATCACAGGGACTTAGTGAAACAAAGTGATAACACGATTTATGACTTAGATTTAGACACTCATTTAGATAGATTCTTCACTCATTCATGCATGGTTTAGCACTAGTTCACGACGTTTGCACTCAAATCACGTATTTTGTCAAGATAGACGTCTACTCGGACTTTTGCTTGCTTTGTAGGTATTTTGGGAGATTTAAAAGCCTAATCGATACATCCGAGGATCATTCCTCGAGATGACACACTTCCGGACTCATTGGAATGCAAGCTAAGGGCTAAGGAGGACTCATGGAACCTTCCCAACACAAGCCATGCACCAAATCATGGCCTAACGAGCCTAGGAGAAGCTTCTGGAGCAAACCACGGTCTGGACCAAGACCACGGCCGTGATTCTACCCGTGGAACCTGCCAGGACCACGTTGATAGCTGGCCACGATCTCTTCCATTGCTCTTGCATCTTAGTGGGTATTTAAAGGATTTTGCAGCCTGTAATTGGGGATCTCTTCTCCTCTCTTTTGACCTATCTTCTTCCCCAAAACACTTCTCCATTGTTGCCTCTCTTCCAAGCACCCATTAGGGGTGTTCTTGGAAGAGATTAGAGTAGATTCTCGTTTTAGAGTGAGATTAGAGTGGTTTTGAGAGAGGAGTTCATTGTTGACAACTTGGATTAGCTCTTGGAGCCTTGTAAGAATTTGGTAATTTCTATTCTATGCTTTTAATGTCTTTTCTTTGGATTGTTCTTCATCATTTGACCATGATTTGCAAGCATGCTTTATTTGTGGAGATTGATCTTGAAATGTATGTTGTTGGCTAGATAGATTGCGATTCTAGGGTAAGGAAAGAAAGGTTATGGCTAGGACTCTGATAGGATGGACTTAGTTTTGCCCTTTGATGACTTGATTTCTTGAACAAAGCCTCTGTTGAAGTCCACGGTTTGTTCATGCCAAACCACGGCCGTGGAAGTGGTAGAACAGCCCGTGGTTTACATGGTTCGATGGATCTAAGTTCTAGATTGTTAGAATGTTGAAATCCTAGTATTTGTTGAGCTAATTCTATCCTAGGGTGACCTAGTGTTAGCAACTAAAGTGTTTAGAAGAGACTTACCCGGTGATTCTTACTCTTAGATTCAAAAGATGACAAACCCTAGGTAGTGGTGAGCCTCACAAGCCGCCTTTGGACTAAGTGTGCTAGGATAGTTGCTTAGAACTTCCCTTTTCGAAACTTACCCGGTAAGGATAGGTTAGATCTCTAGGTAACAATCCGGTTTGTGTAGAATTCCTATCCTTAGGTTCTTTGAGACTTACCCGGTGATGAGACCTTAGGAATGGACTAGTGGACCATGAGACCTACCCGGTGATTGATCCCAATCTAGAAACACTTAATCCCAACATATCATAGTTAACCCGAGGAATGAATAGATAGCTTGAGTCTATGCCATAACCGGGACTTCCAAACTCTAGAATCCGCTTTGTTACTCCCATTTTCCTAATCTTTTGTGTTAGTGTGTGTTTGAGTTGCTTGGTTGTGTTCACATACTTGTGATCTTTGCTTGATCACCCAAAACCCTCCAAAAACATTGTGTTTTCCATTTTCTTTATTCCTCATCTTATCTTAGTCTAGATTCACACTATCTTTGATCATTGAATGACTTAGTTTCACCTCAGTCCTTGTGTTCGACCTCGGAATACTATCCCTACTACATACGTCCCGTACACTGCGGGTTCGCTAGGAGTTAGGATAAATATAACGAGAATATAAATTTAAAACCCATTGCGTATCACATCCTGAGCGTAACAAGTTTTTGGCGCCGTTGCCGGGGACTAGGTTAAGATTAAGTCATTTGCTTTTGATTGTTTTTAGTTTTTATCTTTCTTGTTACTTTTGATCTTTTGTTGTTTTTGTCTTTGCCTTTTCATGTTTGCCATGGACGGATTGTACTTCCAAGACGACCTTGACAACATGGAGTATGAGGAATGGATGGAAAGCCAAGATCTAGGACCTCTCCATGATGAGTTTGAGTATTGGGAGGAGTTCAATGTCTATCATGAATCCCATGATCAAGCTCACATGACTACATTACCTCATGAGGAACCTCACCATCAACTTCATGAAGATCGATTGGAATCAATGCTAGAGGAAATGTTGAGGAAGATGGATGATCTAGAAAGCAACCTTGCTTCCATTTCTAGTTCCCACATGGAGCTTGAAGCGGAAGTATGTCATCAAGAGGAGGTTCACTATGAGGAGATCCAAGAATTGCCTGATTCAACCATAACCAATAGAAGCCTTGAGGAAGAGTTGAATGAAGCTCGAAAGCAATTGTGGCTAAGGGATTTGGCCCTGAAGGAAGAAAGGAGATTGAATACCGAGAGAGAAGAACGAATGAGGAGGGAGATTGAGGAGATTAGGAATGCTCTTATGCTAGGAGATCCTACCATTCTTCAAGGTTCACCTCCATCTCCTTCACCTTTGGAGGAGTGCAATGAAGTACTCTCATTCCCGGACATCCTTGCCATCAACCCCGGAACCATACTTGAAGAGCTCACTTGGAACGGATGCAACAGAGAGAACCACGGACGTGGAGGACAAATCACGCCCGTGGAAGCTTCTGTACTAGACAATCCTAAGCTGATTTCAGCTCCTTCCGATCCTTCCTTGCTTGCCCGGAGTACATGCGAAGATTGGAGTCCCTTTCCTAAGGATTCTCCATTATTGAATGAAGAAAGCAAGCATGATGGATCCATGATGGTTATGAAGTACTTCAATGAAGGATTCTTTCCAAGAATCGGCTTTCCTCGGATCATAGAGGATGAGGATGACAAGCACTTCACCGGTGTGACCGCGGAGTACAAATTGCCTAAGTATGGGGTGACACCTATGGTTGCAACTCTATACTATCATCAAGGAAGCGGTGATGAAGGAGTCTACTACTCACCGGTGAGGAGAGAACTTAAAGCTTATTTGGGCATCAAGTGGCCCTTGCTTGTCATCATGGATTCCGGAAAGAGATGGTTGCTTGGAATCCTCAAGCAAACCATGGTATTCGAGGTGGATTGACATATCCACGGAGTTTGGTCAAGCTAATGACCTAAAAGAAGCGCTTAATGGGAGGCAACCCATTGGTACAACTCTTTCCCTTTTCTCTTTTGCCTTTGTCTTTGCTTTTGTGTGTTTTTGTGTTTTGTGTTTGTGGTAGATTTTAGGTAATGAGGAAGCCTTGCCAGGCGAGTTGATGACGATGATTCCGTTTTCAAACATGGGTGGAGCGGACGTAAGGCTTGGACGGCTTGAGGTGTCTTGTTAGATGGAAGAGCTCCCATCTCACATATACCTTGGCGCGGGTCTCGACGCCGGAATGATTATGAAGAGCTCTCTACCATGCTTGATCGATCATCCATCACCACCACTCCACACGAGTTCATCCCAAATACCGAAGCAAACCATTTTACATTGTGAGAACCTTCTTTCACTCTCTTTACTTGAATACCACATTGGGGACAATGTGTTTCTAAGTATGGGGTGGGGTTTGCATGATCTTTTGCATGACTAGCATCTAGAGTAGTTTCTTTTTAGTCACATGTTTTATTATATCTTGCATTGTACATACATATTTCGAAAATCCCATAAAAATCAGAAAATTTAAAAAAAAAATTTTGTGCTTTCTAGGCTTGGAAATGACCCTAATGATGAATCTTGTCTTGTGAATTGGCTATGGATGGCCTTATGTGTTGAATTGATGAATGCATATGTGGACTTGAAAACTTATCTTGAATTCCATGAATGACTTGTGATTATGATGCTTGCCTTGATTTAATTGAGGATTGAAAGTCGAAATTGCATGCTAGTTCTTGCACATCAATTAGGAGTGATTAAGGCAATTCATCTTCCTCTACTTCTCATCTTGATCATGTTGTTTGAGCACCTCAATTGATATAAATTGACCTCTTTTGACCCATCCGGGAATAGGAGCATGTTAGTGTGTTGATGTGTGTGAAAAGCAAGTGTGGGGTGAAGTGGTTGATGAAAGGAATGTCATGAATGAAGTGCTGAAATTGTTGTGAAAGTGTAGCCAAAAATATAGGTTTGGGGACATCGGTTTAAATGACAAGTAACTCGGCACACTTCACATGATCGGGTGTTGGTGCCTTGCCAAAGTCAAATAAACCGATAGTCCTAACGAGCTTTGGTATGTGTGTCCGGTGTGGATGCACCTCGAAAAATAGATAAAGCCCGAGGATGGCTAATCACCAAGGTTTCGGCTTTTGTACACCAATGCCATTGTCTCAAAAATAAAAGAAAAGAAAGAAAAGAAAATGAAGAAAAATATACACTTGAGGGAAGTTGATAAGAAATGTGAAGTTGTGGTTGTTTAGTTCCTTTCCCGGATTAGCATCACATAGCCTAGAAAATTCCTACCTAATCACAACGTTTCTTGGCCTTCTATTTTACAAGTCCTTTTGACCTACTTGCATGTGTGTAAGACTAAGTGATTTAGATTGGATATACTCATGATCATCTTGACTTCTTCATCTTTACATTTCATTGCATGCTATCAAGTTAAGTGTAATTGTCTTTCCATGCTTTCATTTATTTGATACATAATTGCTTGTCCATTGCCATGAAACATGACTATGAAGGTGATCCAATATTAGAAGCACAACTCCAAAAAGATTTTGCCATTTTTCTGCATACATAAATCATGTCATCTCTTAGTCTATAGTTGGGAATTTGCTCGGGGACGAGCAAACCTTAAGTATGGGGTATTTTGATAACACGATTTATGACTTAGATTTAGACACTCATTTAGATAGATTCTTCACTCATTCATGCATGGTTTAGCACTAGTTCACGACGTTTGCACTCAAATCACGTATTTTGTCAAGATAGACGTCTACTCGGACTTTTGCTTGCTTTGTAGGTATTTTGCGAGATTTAAAAGCCTAATCGATACATCCGAGGATCATTCCTCGAGATGACACACTTCCGGACTCATTGGAATGCAAGCTAAGGGCTAAGGAGGACTCATGGAACCTTCCCAACACAAGCCATGCACCAAATCATGGCCTAACGAGCCTAGGAGAAGCTTCTGGAGCAAACCACGGTCTGGACCAAGACCACGGCCGTGATTCTACCCGTGGAACCTGCCAGGACCACGTTGACAGCTGGCCACGATCTCTTCCATTGCTCTTGCATCTTAGTGGGTATTTAAAGGATTTTGCAGGCTGTAATTGGGGATCTCTTCTCCTCTCTTTTGACCTATCTTCTTCCCCAAAACACTTCTCCATTGTTGCCTTTCTTCCAAGCACCCATTAGGGGTGTTCTTGGAAGAGATTAGAGTAGATTCTCATTTTAGAGTGAGATTAGAGTGGTTTTGAGAGAGGAGTTCATTGTTGACAACTTGGATTAGCTCTTGGAGCCTTGTAAGAATTTGGTAATTTCTATTCTATGCTTTTAATGTCTTTTCTTTGGATTGTTCTTCATCATTTGACCATGACTTGCAAGCATGCTTTATTTGTGGAGATTGATCTTGAAATGTATGTTGTTGGCTAGATAGATTGCGATTCTAGGGTAAGGAAAGAAAGGTTATGGCTAGGACTCTGATAGGATGGACTTAGTTTTGCCCTTTGATGACTCTTGTTCTTGAAATCCTAGTATTTGTTGAGCTAATTCTATCCTAGGGTGACCTAGTGTTAGCAACTAAGTGTTTAGAAGAGACTTACCCGGTGATTCTTACTCTTAGATTCAAAAGATGACAAACCCTAGGTAGTGGTGAGCCTCACAAGCCGCCTTTGGACTAAGTGTGCTAGGATAGTTGCTTAGAACTTCCCTTTTCGAGACTTACCCGGTAAGGATAGGTTAGATCTCTAGGTAACAATCCGGTTTGTGTAGAATTCCTATCCTTAGGTTCTTTGAGACTTACCCGGTGATGAGACCTTAGGAATGGACTAGTGGACCATGAGACCTACCCGGTGATTGATCCCAATCTAGAAACACTTAATCCCAACATATCATAGTTAACCCGAGGAATGAATAGATAGCTTGAGTCTATGCCATAACCGGGACTTCCAAACTCTAGAATCCGCTTTGTTACTCCCATTTTCCTAATCTTTTGTGTTAGTGTGTGTTTGAGTTGCTTGGTTGTGTTCACATACTTGTGATCTTTGTTTGATCACCCAAAACCCTCCAAAAACATTGTGTTTTCCATTTTCTTTATTCCTCATCTTATCTTAGTCTAGATTCACACTATCTTTGATCATTGAATGACTTAGTTTCACCTCAGTCCTTGTGTTCGACCTCGGAATACTATCCCTACTACATATGTCCTGTACACTGCGGGTTCACTAGGAGTTAGGATTTAGTTCGAGTTATAAATGTAAAGCTTTTTGTGCTGCTATTTCCTAGCGTAACAAGTTTTTGGCGCCGTTGCCGGGGACTAGGTTAAGATTAAGTCATTTGCTTTTGATTGTTTTTAGTGTTTATCTTTCTTGTTACTTTTGATCTTTTGTTGTTTTTGTCTTTGCCTTTTCATGTTTGCCATGGACGGATTGTACTTCCAAGACGACCTTGACAACATGGAGTATGAGGAATGGATGGAAAGCCAAGATCTAGGACCTCTCCATGATGAGTTTGAGTATTGGGAGGAGTTCAATGTCTATCATGAATCCCATGATCAAGCTCACATGACTACATTACCTCATGAGGAACCTCACCATCAACTTCATGAAGATCGATTGGAATCAATGCTAGAGGAAATGTTGAGGAAGATGGATGATCTAGAAAGCAACCTTGCTTCCATTTCTAGTTCCCACATGGAGCTTGAAGCGGAAGTATGTCATCAAGAGGAGGTTCACTATGAGGAGATCCAAGAATTGCCTGATTCAACCATAACCAATAGAAGCCTTGAGGAAGAGTTGAATGAAGCTCGAAAGCAATTGTGGCTAAGGGATTTGGCCCTGAAGGAAGAAAGGAGATTGAATACCGAGAGAGAAGAATGAATGAGGAGGGAGATTGAGGAGATTAGGAATGCTCTTATGCTAGGAGATCCTACCATTCTTCAAGGTTCACCTCCATCTCCTTCACCTTTGGAGGAGTGCAATGAAGTACTCTCATTCCCGGACATCCTTGCCATCAACCCCGGAACCATACTTGAAGAGCTCACTTGGAACGGATGCAACAGAGAGAACCACGGACGTGGAGGACAAATCACGCCCGTGGAAGCTTCTGTACTAGACCATCCTAGGCCCATTTCAACCACTTCTAGTCCTTCCTTGCTTGCCCGGAGTACATGCGAAGATTGGAGTCCCTTTCCTAAGGATTCTCCATTATTGAATGAAGAAAGCAAGCATGATGGATCCATGATGGTTATGAAGTACTTCAATGAAGGATTCTTTCCAAGAATCGGCTTTCCTCGGATCATAGAGGATGAGGATGACAAGCACTTCACCGGTGTGACCGCGGAGTACAAATTGCCTAAGTATGGGGTGACACCTATGGTTGCAACTCTATACTATCATCAAGGAAGCGGTGATGAAGGAGTCTACTACTCACCGGTGAGGAGAGAACTTAAAGCTTATTTGGGCATCAAGTGGCCCTTGCTTGTCATCATGGATTCCGGAAAGAGATGGTTGCTTGGAATCCTCAAGCAAACCATGGTATTCGAGGTGGATTGACATATCCACGGAGTTTGGTCAAGCTAATGACCTAAAAGAAGCGCTTAATGGGAGGCAACCCATTGGTACAACTCTTTCCCTTTTCTCTTTTGCCTTTGCTTTTCTTTTTGCTTTTGTGTGTTTTTGTGTTTTGTGTTTGTGGTAGATTTTAGGTAATGAGGAAGCCTTGCCAGGCGAGTTGATGACGATGATTCCGTTTTCAAACATGGGTGGAGCGGACGTAAGGCTTGGACGGCTTGAGGTGTCTTGTTAGATGGAAGAGCTCCCATCTCACATATACCTTGGCGCGGGTCTCGACGCCGGAATGATTATGAAGAGCTCTCTACCATGCTTGATCGATCATCCATCACCACCACTCCACACGAGTTCATCCCAAATACCGAAGCAAACCATTTTACATTGTGAGAACCTTCTTTCACTCTCTTTACTTGAATACCACATTGGGGACAATGTGTTTCTAAGTATGGGGTGGGGTTTGCATGATCTTTTGCATGACTAGCATCTAGAGTAGTTTCTTTTTAGTCACATGTTTTATTATATCTTGCATTGTACATACATATTTCGAAAATTCCCATAAAAATCAGAAAATTTAAAAAATTTTGTGCTTTCTAGGCTTGGAAATGACCCTAATGATGAACCTTGTCTTGTGGATTGGCTATGGATGGCCTTGTGTGTTTAATTGATGATGCATATGTGGACTTGAAAACTTATCTTGAATTCCATGAATGACTTGTGATTATGATGCTTGCCTTGATTTAATTGAGGATTGAAAGTCGAAATTGCATGCTAGTTCTTGCACATCAATTAGGAGTGATTAAGGCAATTCATCTTCCTCTACTTCTCATCTTGATCATGTTGTTTGAGCACCTCAATTGATATAAATTGACCTCTTTTGACCCATCCGGGAATAGGAGCATGTTAGTGTGTTGATGTGTGTGAAAAGCAAGTGTGGGGTGAAGTTGTTGATGAAAGGAATGTCATGAATGAAGTGCTGAAATTGTTGTGAAAGTGTAGCCAAAAATATAGGTTTGGGGACATCGGTTTAAATGACAAGTAACTCGGCACACTTCACATGATCGGGTGTTGGTGCCTTGCCAAAGTCAAATAAACCGATAGTCCTAACGAGCTTTGGTATGTGTGTCCGGTGTGGATGCACCTCGAAAAATAGATAAAGCCCGAGGATGGCTAATCACCAAGGTTTCGGCTTTTGTACACCAATGCCATTGTCTCAAAAATAAAAGAAAAGAAAGAAAAGAAAATGAAGAAAAATATACACTTGAGGGAAGTTGATAAGAAATGTGAAGTTGTGGTTGTTTAGTTCCTTTCCCGGATTAGCATCACATAGCCTAGAAAATTCCTACCTAATCACAACGTTTCTTGGCCTTCTATTTTACAAGTCCTTTTGACCTACTTGCATGTGTGTAAGACTAAGTGATTTAGATTGGATATACTCATGATCATCTTGACTTCTTCATCTTTACATTTCATTGCATGCTATCAAGTTAAGTGTAATTGTCTTTCCATGCTTTCATTTATTTGATACATAATTGCTTGTCCATTGCCATGAAACATGACTATGAAGGTGATCCAATATTAGAAGCACAACTCCAAAAAGATTTTGCCATTTTTCTGCATACATAAATCATGTCATCTCTTAGTCTATAGTTGGGAATTTGCTCGGGGACGAGCAAACCTTAAGTATGGGGTATTTTGATAACACGATTTATGACTTAGATTTAGACACTCATTTAGATAGATTCTTCACTCATTCATGCATGGTTTAGCACTAGTTCACGACGTTTGCACTCAAATCACGTATTTTGTCAAGATAGACGTCTACTCGGACTTTTGCTTGCTTTGTAGGTATTTTGCGAGATTTAAAAGCCTAATCGATACATCCGAGGATCATTCCTCGAGATGACACACTTCCGGACTCATTGGAATGCAAGCTAAGGGCTAAGGAGGACTCATGGAACCTTCCCAACACAAGCCATGCACCAAATCATGGCCTAACGAGCCTAGGAGAAGCTTCTGGAGCAAACCACGGTCTGGACCAAGACCACGGCCGTGATTCTACCCGTGGAACCTGCCAGGACCACGTTGACAGCTGGCCACGATCTCTTCCATTGCTCTTGCATCTTAGTGGGTATTTAAAGGATTTTGCAGGCTGTAATTGGGGATCTCTTCTCCTCTCTTTTGACCTATCTTCTTCCCCAAAACACTTCTCCATTGTTGCCTTTCTTCCAAGCACCCATTAGGGGTGTTCTTGGAAGAGATTAGAGTAGATTCTCATTTTAGAGTGAGATTAGAGTGGTTTTGAGAGAGGAGTTCATTGTTGACAACTTGGATTAGCTCTTGGAGCCTTGTAAGAATTTGGTAATTTCTATTCTATGCTTTTAATGTCTTTTCTTTGGATTGTTCTTCATCATTTGACCATGACTTGCAAGCATGCTTTATTTGTGGAGATTGATCTTGAAATGTATGTTGTTGGCTAGATAGATTGCGATTCTAGGGTAAGGAAAGAAAGGTTATGGCTAGGACTCTGATAGGATGGACTTAGTTTTGCCCTTTGATGACTTGATTTCTTGAACAAAGCCTCTGTTGAAGTCCACGGTTTGTTCATGCCAAACCACGGCCGTGGAAGTGGTAGAACAGCCCGTGGTTTACATGGTTCGATGGATCTAAGTTCTAGATTGTTAGAATGTTGAAATCCTAGTATTTGTTGAGCTAATTCTATCCTAGGGTGACCTAGTGTTAGCAACTAAGTGTTTAGAAGAGACTTACCCGGTGATTCTTACTCTTAGATTCAAAAGATGACAAACCCTAGGTAGTGGTGAGCCTCACAAGCCGCCATTGGACTAAGTGTGCTAGGATAGTTGCTTAGAACTTCCCTTTCCGAGACTTACCCGGTAAGGATAGGTTAGATCCCTAGGTAACAATCCAGTTTGTGTAGAATTCCTATCCTTAGGTTCTTAGAGACTTACCCGGTGATGAGACCTTAGGAATGGACTAGTGGACCATGAGACCTACCCGGTAATTGATCCCAATCTAGAAACGTTTAATCCCAACATATCATAGTTAACCCGAGAATTGAATAGATAGCTTGAGTCTATGCCATACCCGGACTTCCAAACTCTAGAATCCGCTTTGTTACTTCCATTCTCAAATCTTTTGTGTTAG
Organism: Fagopyrum esculentum; assembly: GCA_033239045.1. NCBI lineage: Eukaryota > Viridiplantae > Streptophyta > Magnoliopsida > Caryophyllales > Polygonaceae > Fagopyrum > Fagopyrum esculentum. Next base: position 137,163,596 of record BSUD01000001.1, on the reverse strand, counting down.
TGTGTGTTTGCGTTGCTTGATTGTGTTCATATACTTGTGATCTTTGTTTGATCACCGAAAAACCTCCAAAAACATTGTGTTTTCCATTTTCTTTATTCCTCATCTTATCTTAGTCTAGATTCACACTATTTTCGATCATTGAATGACTTAGTTTCACCTCAGTCCTTGTGTTCGACCTCGGAATACTTTCCTTTCTACAAAACGACCCGTACATTGCGGGTTTCGCTAGGTAGTTTAGGATTTAGTTCGAGTTTATAAATGTAAAGCTTTTTGTGCTACCTTTTTAGCGTATTAAGTTTTTGGCGCCGTTGCCGGGGACTAGGTTAAGATTAAGTCATTTGCTTTTGATTGTTTTTAGTGTTTATCTTTCTTGTTACCTTTGATCTTGTGTTGTTTTTGTCTTTGCCTTTTCATGTTTGCCATGGACGGATTGTACCTCCAAGACGACCTTGACAACATGGAGTATGAGGAGTGGATGGAAGGCCAAGATCTAGGACCTCTCCATGATGAGTTTGAGTATTGGGAGGAGTTCAATGCCTATCATGAGTCCCATGATCAAGCTCACATGATTACATTACCTCATGAGGAACCTCACCATCAACTTCATGAAGATCGATTGGAATTAATGCTAGAGGAAATGTTGAGGAAGATGGATGATCTAGAAAGCAACCTTGCTTCCATTTCTAGTTCCCACATGGAGCTTGAAGCGGAAGTATGTCATCAAGAGGAGGTTCACTATGAGGAGATCCAAGAATTGCCCGATTCAACCATAACCAATAGAAGCCTTGAGGAAGAGTTGAATGAAGCTCGAGAGCAATTGTGGCTAAGGGATTTGGCCCTGAAGGAAGAAAGGAGATTGAATACCGAGAGAGAAGAACGAATGAGGAGGGAGATTGAGGAGATTAGGAATGCTCTTATGCTAGGAGATCCTACCATTCTTCAAGGTTCACCTCCATCTCCTTCACCTTTGGAGGAGTGCAATGAAGTACTCTCATTCCCGGACATCCTTGCCATCAACCCCGGAACCATACTTGAAGAGCTCACTTGGAACGGATGCAACAGAGAGAACCACGGACGTGGAGGACAAATCACGCCCGTGGAAGCTTCTGTACTAGACAATCCTAAGCTGATTTCAGCTCCTTCCGATCCTTCCTTGCTTGCCCGGAGTACATGCGAAGATTGGAGTCCCTTTCCTAAGGATTCTCCATTATTGAATGAAGAAAGCAAGCATGATGGATCCATGATGGTTATGAAGTACTTCAATGAAGGATTCTTTCCAAGAATCGGCTTTCCTCGGATCATAGAGGATGAGGATGACAAGCACTTCACCGGTGTGACCGCGGAGTACAAATTGCCTAAGTATGGGGTGACACCTATGGTTGCAACTCTATACTATCATCAAGGAAGCGGTGATGAAGGAGTCTACTACTCACCGGTGAGGAGAGAACTTAAAGCTTATTTGGGCATCAAGTGGCCCTTGCTTGTCATCATGGATTCCGGAAAGAGATGGTTGCTTGGAATCCTCAAGCAAACCATGGTATTCGAGGTGGATTGACATATCCACGGAGTTTGGTCAAGCTAATGACCTAAAAGAAGCGCTTAATGGGAGGCAACCCATTGGTACAACTCTTTCCCTTTTCTCTTTTGCCTTTGTCTTTGCTTTTGTGTGTTTTTGTGTTTTGTGTTTGTGGTAGATTTTAGGTAATGAGGAAGCCTTGCCAGGCGAGTTGATGACGATGATTCCGTTTTCAAACATGGGTGGAGCGGACGTAAGGCTTGGACGGCTTGAGGTGTCTTGTTAGATGGAAGAGCTCCCATCTCACATATACCTTGGCGCGGGTCTCGACGCCGGAATGATTATGAAGAGCTCTCTACCATGCTTGATCGATCATCCATCACCACCACTCCACACGAGTTCATCCCAAATACCGAAGCAAACCATTTTACATTGTGAGAACCTTCTTTCACTCTCTTTACTTGAATACCACATTGGGGACAATGTGTTTCTAAGTATGGGGTGGGGTTTGCATGATCTTTTGCATGACTAGCATCTAGAGTAGTTTCTTTTTAGTCACATGTTGTGTTATATCTTGCATTGTACATACATATTTCGAAAATTCCAAAAAATTCAGAAAATTTAAAACTTTTTGTGCTTTCTAGGCTTGGATATGACCCTAATGATAAACCTTGTCTTGTGGATTGGCTATGGATGGCCTTGTGTGTTTAATTGATGATGCATATGTGAACTTGAAATACTTATCTTGAATTCCATGAATGACTTGTGATTATGATGCTTGCCTTGATTTAATTGAGGATTGAAGGTCGAAATTGCATGCTAGTTCTTGCACATCAATTAGGAGTGATTAAGGCAATTCATCTTCCTCTACTTCTCATCTTGATCATGTTGCTTGAGCACCTCAATTGAGATAAAATTGACCTCTTTTAACCCATCCGGGAATAGGAGCATGTTAGTGTGTTGATGTATGTGAAAAGCAAGTGTGGGGTGAAGTTGTTGATGAAAGGAATGTCATGAATGAAAGTCTGAAATTGTTGTGAAAGTGTAGCCAAAAATATAGGTTTGGGGACATCGGTTTAAATGACAAGTAACTCGGTACACTTCACATAATCGGGTGTTGGTGCCTTGCCAAAGTCAAATAAACCGATAGTCCTAACGAGCTTTGGTATGTGTGCCCGGTGTGGATGCACCTCGAAAAATAGAAAAAGCCCGAGGAAGGCTAATCACCAAGGTTTCGGCTTTTGTACACCAATGCCATTGTCTCAAAAATAAAAGAAAAGAAAGAAAAGAAAATGAAGAAAAATATACACTTGAGGGAAGTTGATAAGAAATGTGAAGTTGTGGTTGTTTAGTTCCTTTCCCGGATTAGCATCACATAGCCTAGAAAATTCCCACCTAATCACAACGTTTCTTGGCCTTCTATTTCATTACATGCTATCAAGTTAAGTGTAATTGTTTTTCCATGCTTTCATTTATTTGATACATAATTGCTTGCCCATTGCCATGAAACATGACTATGAAGGTGATCCAACATTAGAAGCACAACTCCAAAAAGATTTTGCCATTTTTCTGCATACATAAATCATGTCATCTCTTAGTCTATAGTTGAGAATTTGCTCGGGGACGACCAAACCTTAAGTATGGGGTATTTTGATAACACGATTTATGACTTAGATTTAGACACTCATTTAGATAGATTTTCCGCTCATTCATGCATGGTTTAGCATTAGTTCACGGCGTTTGCACTCAAATCACGTATTTTGTCGAGATAGACGTCTACTCGGACTTTTGCTTGCTTTGTAGGTATTTTGGGAGATTTAAGAGCCTAATCGATACATCCGAGGATCATTCCTCAAGATGACACACTTCCGGACTCATTGGAATGCAAGCTAAGGGCTAAGGATGACTCATGGAACCTTGCCAACACAAGCCATGCACCAAATCATGGCTTAACGAGCCTAGGAGGACTTTGGAGCAAACCACGGTCTGGGCCCAGACCACGGCCGTGATTCTACCCGTGGAACCTGCCAGGACCACGTTGACAGCTGGCCACGATCTCTTCCATTGCTCTTGCATCTTAGTGGGTATTTAAAGGATTTTGCAGGCTGTAATTGGGGATCTCTTCTCCTCTCTTTTGACCTATCTTCTTCCCCAAAACACTTCTCCATTGTTGCCTTTCTTCCAAGCACCCATTAGGGGTGTTCTTGGAAGAGATTAGAGTAGATTCTCATTTTAGAGTGAGATTAGAGTGGTTTTGAGAGAGGAGTTCATTGTTGACAACTTGGATTAGCTCTTGGAGCCTTGTAAGAATTTGGTAATTTCTATTCTATGCTTTTAATGTCTTTTCTTTGGATTGTTCTTCATCATTTGACCATGACTTGCAAGCATGCTTTATTTGTGGAGATTGATCTTGAAATGTATGTTGTTGGCTAGATAGATTGCGATTCTAGGGTAAGGAAAGAAAGGTTATGGCTAGGACTCTGATAGGATGGACTTAGTTTTGCCCTTTGATGACTTGATTTCTTGAACAAAGCCTCTGTTGAAGTCCACGGTTTGTTCATGCCAAACCACGGCCGTGGAAGTGGTAGAACAGCCCGTGGTTTACATGGTTCGATGGATCTAAGTTCTAGATTGTTAGAATGTTGAAATCCTAGTATTTGTTGAGCTAATTCTATCCTAGGGTGACCTAGTGTTAGCAACTAAGTGTTTAGAAGAGACTTACCCGGTGATTCTTACTCTTAGATTCAAAAGATGACAAACCCTAGGTAGTGGTGAGCCTCACAAGCCGCCTTTGGACTAAGTGTGCTAGGATAGTTGCTTAGAACTTCCCTTTTCGAGACTTACCCGGTAAGGATAGGTTAGATCTCTAGGTAACAATCCGGTTTGTGTAGAATTCCTATCCTTAGGTTCTTTGAGACTTACCCGGTGATGAGACCTTAGGAATGGACTAGTGGACCATGAGACCTACCCGGTGATTGATCCCAATCTAGAAACACTTAATCCCAACATATCATAGTTAACCCGAGGAATGAATAGATAGCTTGAGTCTATGCCATAACCGGGACTTCCAAACTCTAGAATCCGCTTTGTTACTCCCATTTTCCTAATCTTTTGTGTTAGTGTGTGTTTGAGTTGCTTGGTTGTGTTCACATACTTGTGATCTTTGCTTGATCACCCAAAACCCTCCAAAAACATTGTGTTTTCCATTTTCTTTATTCCTCATCTTATCTTAGTCTAGATTCACACTATCTTTGATCATTGAATGACTTAGTTTCACCTCAGTCCTTGTGTTCGACCTCGGAATACTATCCCTACTACATACGTCCCGTACACTGCGGGTTTCGCTAGGTAGTTTAGGATTTAGTTCGAGTTATAAATTTAAAGCTTTTTGTGCTACTAATCCTAGCGTAACAAGTTTTTGGCGCCGTTGCCGGGGACTAGGTTAAGATTAAGTCATTTGTTTTGATTGTTTTTAGTGTTTATCTTTCTTGTTACTTTTGATCTTTTGTTGTTTTTGTCTTTGCCTTTTCATGTTTGCCATGGACGGATTGTACCTCCAAGACGACCTTGACAACATGGAGTATGAGGAGTGGATGGAAGGCCAAGATCTAGGACCTCTCCATGATGAGTTTGAGTATTGGGAGAAGTTCAATGTCTATCATGAATCCCATGATCAAGCTCACATGACTACATTACCTCATGAGGAACCTCACCATCAACTTCATGAAGATCGATTGGAATCAATGCTAGAGAAAATGTTGAGGAAGATGGATGATCTAGAAAGCAACCTTGCTTCCATTTCTAGTTCCCACATGGAGCTTGAAGCGGAAGTATGTCATCAAGAGGAGGTTCACTATGAGGAGATCCAAGAATTGCCCGATTCAACCATAACCAATAGAAGCCTTGAGGAAGAGTTGAATGAAGCTCGAGAGCAATTGTGGCTAAGGGATTTGGCCCTGAAGGAAGAAAGGAGATTGAATACCGAGAGAGAAGAACAAATGAGGAGGGAGATTGAGGAGATTAGGAATACTCTTATGCTAGGAGATCCTACCATTCTTCAAGGTTCACCTCCATCTCCTTCACCTTTAGAGGAGTGCAATGAAGTATTCTCATCCCCGGACATCCTTGCCATCAACCCCGGAACCATACATGAAGAGCTCACTTGGAACGGATGCAACAGAGTGAACCACGGCCGTGGAGGACAAACCACGCCCGTGGAAGCCAACAGAGAGAACCACGGCCGTGGAGGGCAAACCACGACCGTGGAAGGCTATGTCGTGGTCCATCCTAAGCCAATCTCAGCTCCCTCCGACCCTTCCTTTCTTTCCCGGGATACCCATGAAGATTGGAGCCCCTTTCCTAAGGATTCTCCATTATTGAATGATGAAAGCAAGCATGATGGATCCATGATGGTTATGAAGTACTTCAATGAAGGATTCTTTCCAAGAATCGGCTTTCCTCGGATCATAGAGGATGAGGATGACAAGCACTTCACCGGTGTGACCGCGGAGTATAAATTGCCTAAGTATGGGGTGGCACCTATGGTTGCAACTCTATACTATCATCAAGGAAGCGGTGATGAAGGAGTCTACTACTCACCGGTGAGGAGAGAACTTAAAGCTTATTTGGGCATCAAGTGGCCCTTGCTTGTCATCATGGATTCCGGAAAGAGATGGTTGCTTGGACTCCTCAAGCAAACCATGGTATTCGAGGTGGATTGACATATCCACGGAGTTTGGTCAAGCTAATGACCTAAAAGAAGCGCTTAATGGGAGGCAACCCATTGGTACAACTCTTTCCCTTTTCTCTTTTGCCTTTGTCTTTGCTTTTGTGTGTTTTTGTGTTTTGTGTTTGTGGTAGATTTTAGGTAATGAGGAAGCCTTGCCAGGCGAGTTGATGACGATGATTCCGTTTTCAAACATGGGTGGAGCGGACGTAAGGCTTGGACGGCTTGAGGTGTCTTGTTAGATGGAAGAGCTCCCATCTCACATATACCTTGGCGCGGGTCTCGACGCCGGAATGATTATGAAGAGCTCTCTACCATGCTTGATCGATCATCCATCACCACCACTCCACACGAGTTCATCCCAAATACCGAAGCAAACCATTTTACATTGTGAGAACCTTCTTTCACTCTCTTTACTTGAATACCACATTGGGGACAATGTGTTTCTAAGTATGGGGTGGGGTTTGCATGATCTTTTGCATGACTAGCATCTAGAGTAGTTTCTTTTTAGTCACATGTTTTATTATATCTTGCATTGTACATACATATTTCGAAAATCCCATAAAAATCAGAAAATTTAAAAAAAAAATTTTGTGCTTTCTAGGCTTGGAAATGACCCTAATGATGAATCTTGTCTTGTGAATTGGCTATGGATGGCCTTATGTGTTGAATTGATGAATGCATATGTGGACTTGAAAACTTATCTTGAATTCCATGAATGACTTGTGATTATGATGCTTGCCTTGATTTAATTGAGGATTGAAAGTCGAAATTGCATGCTAGTTCTTGCACATCAATTAGGAGTGATTAAGGCAATTCATCTTCCTCTACTTCTCATCTTGATCATGTTGTTTGAGCACCTCAATTGATATAAATTGACCTCTTTTGACCCATCCGGGAATAGGAGCATGTTAGTGTGTTGATGTGTGTGAAAAGCAAGTGTGGGGTGAAGTGGTTGATGAAAGGAATGTCATGAATGAAGTGCTGAAATTGTTGTGAAAGTGTAGCCAAAAATATAGGTTTGGGGACATCGGTTTAAATGACAAGTAACTCGGCACACTTCACATGATCGGGTGTTGGTGCCTTGCCAAAGTCAAATAAACCGATAGTCCTAACGAGCTTTGGTATGTGTGTCCGGTGTGGATGCACCTCGAAAAATAGATAAAGCCCGAGGATGGCTAATCACCAAGGTTTCGGCTTTTGTACACCAATGCCATTGTCTCAAAAATAAAAGAAAAGAAAGAAAAGAAAATGAAGAAAAATATACACTTGAGGGAAGTTGATAAGAAATGTGAAGTTGTGGTTGTTTAGTTCCTTTCCCGGATTAGCATCACATAGCCTAGAAAATTCCTACCTAATCACAACGTTTCTTGGCCTTCTATTTTACAAGTCCTTTTGACCTACTTGCATGTGTGTAAGACTAAGTGATTTAGATTGGATATACTCATGATCATCTTGACTTCTTCATCTTTACATTTCATTGCATGCTATCAAGTTAAGTGTAATTGTCTTTCCATGCTTTCATTTATTTGATACATAATTGCTTGTCCATTGCCATGAAACATGACTATGAAGGTGATCCAATATTAGAAGCACAACTCCAAAAAGATTTTGCCATTTTTCTGCATACATAAATCATGTCATCTCTTAGTCTATAGTTGGGAATTTGCTCGGGGACGAGCAAACCTTAAGTATGGGGTATTTTGATAACACGATTTATGACTTAGATTTAGACACTCATTTAGATAGATTCTTCACTCATTCATGCATGGTTTAGCACTAGTTCACGACGTTTGCACTCAAATCACGTATTTTGTCAAGATAGACGTCTACTCGGACTTTTGCTTGCTTTGTAGGTATTTTGCGAGATTTAAAAGCCTAATCGATACATCCGAGGATCATTCCTCGAGATGACACACTTCCGGACTCATTGGAATGCAAGCTAAGGGCTAAGGAGGACTCATGGAACCTTCCCAACACAAGCCATGCACCAAATCATGGCCTAACGAGCCTAGGAGAAGCTTCTGGAGCAAACCACGGTCTGGACCAAGACCACGGCCGTGATTCTACCCGTGGAACCTGCCAGGACCACGTTGACAGCTGGCCACGATCTCTTCCATTGCTCTTGCATCTTAGTGGGTATTTAAAGGATTTTGCAGGCTGTAATTGGGGATCTCTTCTCCTCTCTTTTGACCTATCTTCTTCCCCAAAACACTTCTCCATTGTTGCCTTTCTTCCAAGCACCCATTAGGGGTGTTCTTGGAAGAGATTAGAGTAGATTCTCATTTTAGAGTGAGATTAGAGTGGTTTTGAGAGAGGAGTTCATTGTTGACAACTTGGATTAGCTCTTGGAGCCTTGTAAGAATTTGGTAATTTCTATTCTATGCTTTTAATGTCTTTTCTTTGGATTGTTCTTCATCATTTGACCATGACTTGCAAGCATGCTTTATTTGTGGAGATTGATCTTGAAATGTATGTTGTTGGCTAGATAGATTGCGATTCTAGGGTAAGGAAAGAAAGGTTATGGCTAGGACTCTGATAGGATGGACTTAGTTTTGCCCTTTGATGACTTGATTTCTTGAACAAAGCCTCTGTTGAAGTCCACGGTTTGTTCATGCCAAACCACGGCCGTGGAAGTGGTAGAACAGCCCGTGGTTTACATGGTTCGATGGATCTAAGTTCTAGATTGTTAGAATGTTGAAATCCTAGTATTTGTTGAGCTAATTCTATCCTAGGGTGACCTAGTGTTAGCAACTAAGTGTTTAGAAGAGACTTACCCGGTGATTCTTACTCTTAGATTCAAAAGATGACAAACCCTAGGTAGTGGTGAGCCTCACAAGCCGCCTTTGGACTAAGTGTGCTAGGATAGTTGCTTAGAACTTCCCTTTTCGAGACTTACCCGGTAAGGATAGGTTAGATCTCTAGGTAACAATCCGGTTTGTGTAGAATTCCTATCCTTAGGTTCTTTGAGACTTACCCGGTGATGAGACCTTAGGAATGGACTAGTGGACCATGAGACCTACCCGGTGATTGATCCCAATCTAGAAACACTTAATCCCAACATATCATAGTTAACCCGAGGAATGAATAGATAGCTTGAGTCTATGCCATAACCGGGACTTCCAAACTCTAGAATCCGCTTTGTTACTCCCATTTTCCTAATCTTTTGTGTTAGTGTGTGTTTGAGTTGCTTGGTTGTGTTCACATACTTGTGATCTTTGCTTGATCACCCAAAACCCTCCAAAAACATTGTGTTTTCCATTTTCTTTATTCCTCATCTTATCTTAGTCTAGATTCACACTATCTTTGATCATTGAATGACTTAGTTTCACCTCAGTCCTTGTGTTCGACCTCGGAATACTATCCCTACTACATATGTCCTGTACACTGCGGGTTCACTAGGAGTTAGGATAAATATAACGAGAATATAAATTTAAAACCCATTGCGTATCACATCCTGAGCGTAACAAGTTTTTGGCGCCGTTGCCGGGGACTAGGTTAAGATTAAGTCATTTGCTTTTGATTGTTTTTAGTGTTTATCTTTCTTGTTACTTTTGATCTTTTGTTGTTTTTGTCTTTGCCTTTTCATGTTTGCCATGGACGGATTGTACTTCCAAGACGACCTTGACAACATGGAGTATGAGGAATGGATGGAAAGCCAAGATCTAGGACCTCTCCATGATGAGTTTGAGTATTGGGAGGAGTTCAATGTCTATCATGAATCCCATGATCAAGCTCACATGACTACATTACCTCATGAGGAACCTCACCATCAACTTCATGAAGATCGATTGGAATCAATGCTAGAGGAAATGTTGAGGAAGATGGATGATCTAGAAAGCAACCTTGCTTCCATTTCTAGTTCCCACATGGAGCTTGAAGCGGAAGTATGTCATCAAGAGGAGGTTCACTATGAGGAGATCCAAGAATTGCCTGATTCAACCATAACCAATAGAAGCCTTGAGGAAGAGTTGAATGAAGCTCGAAAGCAATTGTGGCTAAGGGATTTGGCCCTGAAGGAAGAAAGGAGATTGAATACCGAGAGAGAAGAATGAATGAGGAGGGAGATTGAGGAGATTAGGAATGCTCTTATGCTAGGAGATCCTACCATTCTTCAAGGTTCACCTCCATCTCCTTCACCTTTGGAGGAGTGCAATGAAGTACTCTCATTCCCGGACATCCTTGCCATCAACCCCGGAACCATACTTGAAGAGCTCACTTGGAACGGATGCAACAGAGAGAACCACGGACGTGGAGGACAAATCACGCCCGTGGAAGCTTCTGTACTAGACAATCCTAAGCTGATTTCAGCTCCTTCCGATCCTTCCTTGCTTGCCCGGAGTACATGCGAAGATTGGAGTCCCTTTCCTAAGGATTCTCCATTATTGAATGAAGAAAGCAAGCATGATGGATCCATGATGGTTATGAAGTACTTCAATGAAGGATTCTTTCCAAGAATCGGCTTTCCTCGGATCATAGAGGATGAGGATGACAAGCACTTCACCGGTGTGACCGCGGAGTACAAATTGCCTAAGTATGGGGTGACACCTATGGTTGCAACTCTATACTATCATCAAGGAAGCGGTGATGAAGGAGTCTACTACTCACCGGTGAGGAGAGAACTTAAAGCTTATTTGGGCATCAAGTGGCCCTTGCTTGTCATCATGGATTCCGGAAAGAGATGGTTGCTTGGAATCCTCAAGCAAACCATGGTATTCGAGGTGGATTGACATATCCACGGAGTTTGGTCAAGCTAATGACCTAAAAGAAGCGCTTAATGGGAGGCAACCCATTGGTACAACTCTTTCCCTTTTCTCTTTTGCCTTTGTCTTTGCTTTTGTGTGTTTTTGTGTTTTGTGTTTGTGGTAGATTTTAGGTAATGAGGAAGCCTTGCCAGGCGAGTTGATGACGATGATTCCGTTTTCAAACATGGGTGGAGCGGACGTAAGGCTTGGACGGCTTGAGGTGTCTTGTTAGATGGAAGAGCTCCCATCTCACATATACCTTGGCGCGGGTCTCGACGCCGGAATGATTATGAAGAGCTCTCTACCATGCTTGATCGATCATCCATCACCACCACTCCACACGAGTTCATCCCAAATACCGAAGCAAACCATTTTACATTGTGAGAACCTTCTTTCACTCTCTTTACTTGAATACCACATTGGGGACAATGTGTTTCTAAGTATGGGGTGGGGTTTGCATGATCTTTTGCATGACTAGCATCTAGAGTAGTTTCTTTTTAGTCACATGTTTTATTATATCTTGCATTGTACATACATATTTCGAAAATCCCATAAAAATCAGAAAATTTAAAAAAAAAATTTTGTGCTTTCTAGGCTTGGAAATGACCCTAATGATGAATCTTGTCTTGTGAATTGGCTATGGATGGCCTTATGTGTTGAATTGATGAATGCATATGTGGACTTGAAAACTTATCTTGAATTCCATGAATGACTTGTGATTATGATGCTTGCCTTGATTTAATTGAGGATTGAAAGTCGAAATTGCATGCTAGTTCTTGCACATCAATTAGGAGTGATTAAGGCAATTCATCTTCCTCTACTTCTCATCTTGATCATGTTGTTTGAGCACCTCAATTGATATAAATTGACCTCTTTTGACCCATCCGGGAATAGGAGCATGTTAGTGTGTTGATGTGTGTGAAAAGCAAGTGTGGGGTGAAGTGGTTGATGAAAGGAATGTCATGAATGAAGTGCTGAAATTGTTGTGAAAGTGTAGCCAAAAATATATGTTTGGGGACATCGGTTTAAATGACAAGTAACTCGGCACACTTCACATGATCGGGTGTTGGTGCCTTGCCAAAGTCAAATAAACCGATAGTCCTAACGAGCTTTGGTATGTGTGTCCGGTGTGGATGCACCTCGAAAAATAGATAAAGCCCGAGGATGGCTAATCACCAAGGTTTCGGCTTTTGTACACCAATGCCATTGTCTCAAAAATAAAAGAAAAGAAAGAAAAGAAAATGAAGAAAAATATACACTTGAGGGAAGTTGATAAGAAATGTGAAGTTGTGGTTGTTTAGTTCCTTTCCCGGATTAGCATCACATAGCCTAGAAAATTCCTACCTAATCACAACGTTTCTTGGCCTTCTATTTTACAAGTCCTTTTGACCTACTTGCATGTGTGTAAGACTAAGTGATTTAGATTGGATATACTCATGATCATCTTGACTTCTTCATCTTTACATTTCATTGCATGCTATCAAGTTAAGTGTAATTGTCTTTCCATGCTTTCATTTATTTGATACATAATTGCTTGTCCATTGCCATGAAACATGACTATGAAGGTGATCCAATATTAGAAGCACAACTCCAAAAAGATTTTGCCATTTTTCTGCATACATAAATCATGTCATCTCTTAGTCTATAGTTGGGAATTTGCTCGGGGACGAGCAAACCTTAAGTATGGGGTATTTTGATAACACGATTTATGACTTAGATTTAGACACTCATTTAGATAGATTCTTCACTCATTCATGCATGGTTTAGCACTAGTTCACGACGTTTGCACTCAAATCACGTATTTTGTCAAGATAGACGTCTACTCGGACTTTTGCTTGCTTTGTAGGTATTTTGCGAGATTTAAAAGCCTAATCGATACATCCGAGGATCATTCCTCGAGATGACACACTTCCGGACTCATTGGAATGCAAGCTAAGGGCTAAGGAGGACTCATGGAACCTTCCCAACACAAGCCATGCACCAAATCATGGCCTAACGAGCCTAGGAGAAGCTTCTGGAGCAAACCACGGTCTGGACCAAGACCACGGCCGTGATTCTACCCGTGGAACCTGCCAGGACCACGTTGACAGCTGGCCACGATCTCTTCCATTGCTCTTGCATCTTAGTGGGTATTTAAAGGATTTTGCAGGCGGATGATCTAGAAAGCAACCTTGCTTCCATTTCTAGTTCCCACATGGAGCTTGAAGCGGAAGTATGTCATCAAGAGGAGGTTCACTATGAGGAGATCCAAGAATTGCCTGATTCAACCATAACCAATAGAAGCCTTGAGGAAGAGTTGAATGAAGCTCGAAAGCAATTGTGGCTAAGGGATTTGGCCCTGAAGGAAGAAAGGAGATTGAATACCGAGAGAGAAGAATGAATGAGGAGGGAGATTGAGGAGATTAGGAATGCTCTTATGCTAGGAGATCCTACCATTCTTCAAGGTTCACCTCCATCTCCTTCACCTTTGGAGGAGTGCAATGAAGTACTCTCATTCCCGGACATCCTTGCCATCAACCCCGGAACCATACTTGAAGAGCTCACTTGGAACGGATGCAACAGAGAGAACCACGGACGTGGAGGACAAATCACGCCCGTGGAAGACTACAGAGAGAACCACGGACGTGGAGGACAAATCACGCCCGTGGAAGCTTCTGTACTAGACAATCCTAAGCTGATTTCAGCTCCTTCCGATCCTTCCTTGCTTGCCCGGAGTACATGCGAAGATTGGAGTCCCTTTCCTAAGGATTCTCCATTATTGAATGAAGAAAGCAAGCATGATGGATCCATGATGGTTATGAAGTACTTCAATGAAGGATTCTTTCCAAGAATCGGCTTTCCTCGGATCATAGAGGATGAGGATGACAAGCACTTCACCGGTGTGACCGCGGAGTACAAATTGCCTAAGTATGGGGTGACACCTATGGTTGCAACTCTATACTATCATCAAGGAAGCGGTGATGAAGGAGTCTACTACTCACCGGTGAGGAGAGAACTTAAAGCTTATTTGGGCATCAAGTGGCCCTTGCTTGTCATCATGGATTCCGGAAAGAGATGGTTGCTTGGAATCCTCAAGCAAACCATGGTATTCGAGGTGGATTGACATATCCACGGAGTTTGGTCAAGCTAATGACCTAAAAGAAGCGCTTAATGGGAGGCAACCCATTGGTACAACTCTTTCCCTTTTCTCTTTTGCCTTTGTCTTTGCTTTTGTGTGTTTTTGTGTTTTGTGTTTGTGGTAGATTTTAGGTAATGAGGAAGCCTTGCCAGGCGAGTTGATGACGATGATTCCGTTTTCAAACATGGGTGGAGCGGACGTAAGGCTTGGACGGCTTGAGGTGTCTTGTTAGATGGAAGAGCTCCCATCTCACATATACCTTGGCGCGGGTCTCGACGCCGGAATGATTATGAAGAGCTCTCTACCATGCTTGATCGATCATCCATCACCACCACTCCACACGAGTTCATCCCAAATACCGAAGCAAACCATTTTACATTGTGAGAACCTTCTTTCACTCTCTTTACTTGAATACCACATTGGGGACAATGTGTTTCTAAGTATGGGGTGGGGTTTGCATGATCTTTTGCATGACTAGCATCTAGAGTAGTTTCTTTTTAGTCACATGTTTTATTATATCTTGCATTGTACATACATATTTCGAAAATCCCATAAAAATCAGAAAATTTAAAAAAAAAATTTTGTGCTTTCTAGGCTTGGAAATGACCCTAATGATGAATCTTGTCTTGTGAATTGGCTATGGATGGCCTTATGTGTTGAATTGATGAATGCATATGTGGACTTGAAAACTTATCTTGAATTCCATGAATGACTTGTGATTATGATGCTTGCCTTGATTTAATTGAGGATTGAAAGTCGAAATTGCATGCTAGTTCTTGCACATCAATTAGGAGTGATTAAGGCAATTCATCTTCCTCTACTTCTCATCTTGATCATGTTGTTTGAGCACCTCAATTGATATAAATTGACCTCTTTTGACCCATCCGGGAATAGGAGCATGTTAGTGTGTTGATGTGTGTGAAAAGCAAGTGTGGGGTGAAGTGGTTGATGAAAGGAATGTCATGAATGAAGTGCTGAAATTGTTGTGAAAGTGTAGCCAAAAATATATGTTTGGGGACATCGGTTTAAATGACAAGTAACTCGGCACACTTCACATGATCGGGTGTTGGTGCCTTGCCAAAGTCAAATAAACCGATAGTCCTAACGAGCTTTGGTATGTGTGTCCGGTGTGGATGCACCTCGAAAAATAGATAAAGCCCGAGGATGGCTAATCACCAAGGTTTCGGCTTTTGTACACCAATGCCATTGTCTCAAAAATAAAAGAAAAGAAAGAAAAGAAAATGAAGAAAAATATACACTTGAGGGAAGTTGATAAGAAATGTGAAGTTGTGGTTGTTTAGTTCCTTTCCCGGATTAGCATCACATAGCCTAGAAAATTCCTACCTAATCACAACGTTTCTTGGCCTTCTATTTTACAAGTCCTTTTGACCTACTTGCATGTGTGTAAGACTAAGTGATTTAGATTGGATATACTCATGATCATCTTGACTTCTTCATCTTTACATTTCATTGCATGCTATCAAGTTAAGTGTAATTGTCTTTCCATGCTTTCATTTATTTGATACATAATTGCTTGTCCATTGCCATGAAACATGACTATGAAGGTGATCCAATATTAGAAGCACAACTCCAAAAAGATTTTGCCATTTTTCTGCATACATAAATCATGTCATCTCTTAGTCTATAGTTGGGAATTTGCTCGGGGACGAGCAAACCTTAAGTATGGGGTATTTTGATAACACGATTTATGACTTAGATTTAGACACTCATTTAGATAGATTCTTCACTCATTCATGCATGGTTTAGCACTAGTTCACGACGTTTGCACTCAAATCACGTATTTTGTCAAGATAGACGTCTACTCGGACTTTTGCTTGCTTTGTAGGTATTTTGCGAGATTTAAAAGCCTAATCGATACATCCGAGGATCATTCCTCGAGATGACACACTTCCGGACTCATTGGAATGCAAGCTAAGGGCTAAGGAGGACTCATGGAACCTTCCCAACACAAGCCATGCACCAAATCATGGCCTAACGAGCCTAGGAGAAGCTTCTGGAGCAAACCACGGTCTGGACCAAGACCACGGCCGTGATTCTACCCGTGGAACCTGCCAGGACCACGTTGACAGCTGGCCACGATCTCTTCCATTGCTCTTGCATCTTAGTGGGTATTTAAAGGATTTTGCAGGCTGTAATTGGGGATCTCTTCTCCTCTCTTTTGACCTATCTTCTTCCCCAAAACACTTCTCCATTGTTGCCTTTCTTCCAAGCACCCATTAGGGGTGTTCTTGGAAGAGATTAGAGTAGATTCTCATTTTAGAGTGAGATTAGAGTGGTTTTGAGAGAGGAGTTCATTGTTGACAACTTGGATTAGCTCTTGGAGCCTTGTAAGAATTTGGTAATTTCTATTCTATGCTTTTAATGTCTTTTCTTTGGATTGTTCTTCATCATTTGACCATGACTTGCAAGCATGCTTTATTTGTGGAGATTGATCTTGAAATGTATGTTGTTGGCTAGATAGATTGCGATTCTAGGGTAAGGAAAGAAAGGTTATGGCTAGGACTCTGATAGGATGGACTTAGTTTTGCCCTTTGATGACTTGATTTCTTGAACAAAGCCTCTGTTGAAGTCCACGGTTTGTTCATGCCAAACCACGGCCGTGGAAGTGGTAGAACAGCCCGTGGTTTACATGGTTCGATGGATCTAAGTTCTAGATTGTTAGAATGTTGAAATCCTAGTATTTGTTGAGCTAATTCTATCCTAGGGTGACCTAGTGTTAGCAACTAAGTGTTTAGAAGAGACTTACCCGGTGATTCAATTCTTACTCTTAGATTCAAAAGATGACAAACCCTAGGTAGTGGTGAGCCTCAAAAGCCGCCTTTGGACTAAGTGTGCTAGGATAGTTGCTTAGAACTTCCCTTTCCGAGACTTACCCGGTAAGGATAGGTTAGATCTCTAGGTAACAATCCGGTTTGTGTAGAATTTCTATCCTTAGGTTCTTAGAGACTTACCCGGTGATGAGACCTTAGGAATGGACTGGTGGACCATGAGACCTACCCGGTGATTGATCCCAATCTAGAAACACTTAATCCCAACATATCATAGTTAACCCGAGGAATGAATAGATAGCTTGAGTCTATGCCATAACCGGGACTTCCAAACTCTAGAATCCGCTTTGTTACTCCCATTTTCCTAATCTTTTGTGTTAGTGTGTGTTTGAGTTGCTTGGTTGTGTTCACATACTTGTGATCTTTGCTTGATCACCCAAAACCCTCCAAAAACATTGTGTTTTCCATTTTCTTTATTCCTCATCTTATCTTAGTCTAGATTCACACTATCTTTGATCATTGAATGACTTAGTTTCACCTTAGTCCTTGTGTTCGACCTCGGAATACTATCCCTACTACATACGTCCCGTACACTGCGGGTTCGCTAGGAGTTAGGATAAATATAACGAGAATATAAATTTAAAACCCATTGCGTATCACATCCTGAGCGTAACACAAAGTCCAATCACAGTATGCTTATGTAAATACTAACCACAAGAGCAATTAACACAATCAAAGATGAATAAGAAGTCAATAAAGGAAACATGCAATTCTAGGGATTAAAGCATCTAGTTGTGGTTCCAACTCAAGATCTAAAGATAAGCGGACAAAGCTGAGGTTTTTGCATGGGGAAGGTGTTACTAAAGTAGAATAGATCACCGGGTAAGTCTCACTACTCACTAATCCTAAACCGTAACTCCTATTACCGGGTAAGTCTCAAGGAATCAAGATAAAGAACTATAACCTCAAACTAACACACCATCTAAGGGAATAGAATCAACCTTTACCGGGTAAGTCTCAGGCTAACTCACAAAGATGGGATGAAAGCACACTCAAACCCCAATAAAGGATAAACCTTTATTACCTACACTTATGATCTTAGGTACACAAACTAAGGAATTACCGGGTAAGTCTCATCCTAAGCTTGCATTGAACCAGGAAAGGTGTAATAAGAATAGGATTTGGCAAACTCTAACACTTAACTCTCAGTTTCGGATCAGATAAGTCACCTCGGTCAGCCAAATTCCACCCCGGCCGAGATGTTCATCGACTGAGCGAGATGCTTAGGGTTAAGGTTAAAGACTCGAACTTTCAGGGTCCTACTGGAATCTAAGATTATTCTATCATTGTTTTTCCCACAACCTTCAGCCAATCACCCTAGAATCACACAAAGAAATTAGCCACTCATCATCATGAAAGTATTAATCAAATATATGGGAAGAAGGTGAATATTTGGACAAGAAGAATTCAATGAAAAGACTTCAATAACTAAATCAAATATCACAACAAAGCGTTCCTTGGATATAAATCCAACAAGCAAGACAACAAGGAAGAGAATCTAAGGTAATATTACAAGAAAACCTCCAAAAGCTATAAAAGCTACAATCTTCAATCTTCCTTCAACCTTCAAAAAGGTTCTTCAAATCTCCCAACTGGAGTATGGTTGCTGCTGCGTATAAACCCTGATCGAAGGTATAGCACCCCCTTGGATTTGTGGAAATCCAATCCTTTTTATAGGAAAATAACCCTCCAAAGATAAAATATCTTAGAAGAGATCTCTTCCCATAAAAATAGGTAAAATATAAGATCTTCTTCCTTCCAGGAGCCAAGCCCAAAAATATAAGATCACTTTCCAAATATAAAAGATCTCTGCCAAGAATAAAATATTCTCGCCGCGTCCTAGGTATTCGCCTCAGTCGAGTCGACTTCCCTGGATCACCTCGGTCGAGATGAATCTGTGGTCAACCGAGGTGAGTCACAACTGAATATGAAATCTCTCAAAACTGGTCCAAAGTGAATCTTTAATCCATGGCTATGCTTCCTGGATGGTTCCTTATGTTCCTCAATGTAGCTCCAATGACTCCATAGCTCCTTTTACTCCTTTTTTATGCAAAACGTGCCATTTTACCTACGATTACAACAAAACTAGGTGTAGACCTCGATTCCCGCAAAGGTAGATGAAATGGTAATATAATCACATAATATACATTCAAACATGCAGATTATGAAAGATAAAACGTCCAAACAAACCCCAAAATATAGACTATAATTCATGCTATCAAGATCCAGCAAAGATTGAGTCAGTAGCATGTTGGCCGCCTCCTAAGAACGTCAAGGAGCTTTGCAACTTCTTAAGATTGGCGGTCTACTACCGGCGTTTTGTTGAGGGCTTTGTTGTTATTGCCCGACCGCTCACTTCCTTGTTGTGGAAGTCTATGAGTTTCGTATGGTCCGAGCCGTGCCTGCAGAGCTTCGAGGAGCTTAAGAAAAGGTTGACCTCTGCTCCAATCCTAGCTCAGCCAGAGGGAATTGAGGATTTTGTGGTTTACAATGACGCATCCAAGCTGGGCTTGTGATGTGTTCTGATGCAGAGGGGTAAGGTGATTGCTTACGTGTCTCGACAGTTGAAGACGTACGACGAGAATTACCCTACCCATGATCTGGAGTTGGCTGATGTTGTTCACGCTTTGAAGATTTGGAGGCATTATCTGTACGGAGCTACGTGTCAGATTTTCACAGACCATAAGAGTCTAAAGTACATATTCACTCAGCGGGAGTTGAATAACCGCCAACGTGGATGGTTGGAGTTGATCAAGGACTTTAATCTTGAGATCTAATACCACCCGGGGAAGGCTAATATGGTAGCTGATGCCCTTAGTAGGAAGTCTCCCCGAGAGATGGAGATCGCTAGACTGACAGCTCAGCCACAGTTACAACGAGATTTGGCATGGCTAGAGATGGATATCCACTTCCCGGATACCGACAGCCAGTTGTCCACCTTGAAGATAGTACCTGACCCGTTGGCCGAAATCCGACAAAAGCAGGAGAGTTGCCCAACTTTGATACAGATTCGAGACCGGATGTCCCGAGGAGAGGCACCGCAGTTTGCAGTTGGTGTTGACGGAGTTTTGAGACGCTAGGAGTGTGTTTGTGTGCCGTCAGATTGAGAGTTGAGACAGAGGATCCTTCAGGAGGATCACTCTTCACCTTACTCAGTACATCCCGGTGCAAGTAAAATGTATCAGGATATTAGACACTCTTTTTGGTGGGGAGGCCTGAAGCCAGACGTGACGAGATATGTAGCTCAGTGTACGACCTGTCAGCAGGTCAAGATCGAGCATCATCGACCAGGAGGCGAGCTACACCCGCTTTTTGTTCCTCAGTGGAAGTGGGAAGACATCTCGATGGATTTTGTGACCGGTTTGAGACCGAGCCGTGGTTTTGATGCTATTTGGGTCATAGTAGAATGACTAATGAAGACCGCACGTTTCATTCCGATCAAGGAAACGTGGCCGGTGAGTTGATTGGCAGAGGAGTTTACAAGACAAATAGTGAGACTTCATGGAGTACCTAGGACTATAGCCTCTGATAGAGACGGACGGTTCACTTCGAGGTTTTGGTAGCAGGTGCATGCCGCCCTAGGTACGAGTCTGCAGTTCACGACTACTTATCATCCTCATACCGATGGTCAGTCTGAGCGGACCATCCAGACTCTGGAGGACATGTTGTGAGCTTGCGTGTTAGACTAGGGACATGTGTGGCCAAATAACCTTCCTTTAGTAGAGTTTTCGTACAACAACAGTTGGCACGCATCGACCAGGATGACTCCTTATGAGGCTTTATACGGACAAAGATGTCGTACACCATTGTGTTGGAACGAGCCTAGTAGTGCTAGCGGAGTAGCACCTGATCAGATTTAGGATGGCGTGGCTCGAGTAATAGTGATCCAAGAGCGGATGTTAGCAGCACAGAGTCGACAGAAGTCTTATGCAGATAAGAGGCATAGACCTCTAGAGTTCAGAGTTGGAGCTCAGGTTTGGTTGAGAGTATCCCCGACACGAGGCATCAGACGTTTCGGTGTCAAGGGGAAGTTGAGTCCCCGTTATGTTGGACTCTTTGAGATTCTTGAGTTAGTAGGAGAGGCAGCATACAGACTTGCGTTGCCACCGAGACTCGAGGGTGTTCACCCAGTTTTCCATGTGTGTCAGCTACGGGAGTACATACCGGACCCAAGACACATTGTCAGTCACGAGGATCTAGTGATCGAGCCAGACCACATGTTCGTAGAGCACCCGGTGGCTGTCATAAAGCATAGTACGAGACTCTTGTGTTCGAAGGACATACCGATGTTGAAGATCCAGTGGACGATGCGAGGAGCTGATGAGGCGACTTGGGAGACAGAGGATAGTATCCAGAGGAACTATCCGGAGTTTTACACTGAGCTGGATGCACCTTTAGCGTAGTCGGATGTTTCAGTTTTTCCCTATGTTGCGTTGCGTACGCTTTTTGTGTGTTGTTGTGATCATTGGACTTTTGCAAGTTTTAGGACAAAACTTCTTTTTAGGGGGATCTGATGTAAGACCCCAATTTTGCCTTCACCGCCCCCGCGGTGAAGAAGGCCGCCCCCGCGGCTGTGTTGATCCGCCCCTACGGCTGACGACAGATCGCGCACGATCGTTCTTTCGTTCGTTTTATCTTCCTTCCATAGATAGAATATCCGATGCTCTATCATATGAGACGGTTTCCTTGTCTTCTTTCTAACCCTAGACGCTCTTTCCGTCTAGCGTTATAGCCGTCTCTATATATTCCCGTCTTTGCCTCTTTTTCCCATTTCTTGCTTATGTCTCCTTCAACCCTACAGTGTTGCAGCCTTACCCTTGTGTCCTTGTTGAACATGTAAGTTCTTCCTCCCTTGTTCCTCATCACGTTTATGTGTTGCTGCACCTTGCTTTGGTGTCCCTTGTTGTGAGTTTTGTCGAAGAGAAGCCCGACAGTAGCTTTTGTCGAAGATCCACCCCCGCTCCAGCATAGAGCCTCCCCTGCACCTCTGTCACGTGCCGCCCCTGCGCCTCTGTCCAGTCGCCCCTGCGGGTTCTTTTGCAGTAACTCCTGTTCTTGTGAGTTGCTTCCTTCCTTTCTTTCCTCGTTCTTTTCCTTGATCCTTTTGGTTGTTCCTTGTTCCCTGAGTTGCTATTAGACTAAGGTTGAGCCCTTAACTTGTGTAGATCTCTTAGAGATCCTTGAGACTAGAAGTTATAGACTTCTAGCAACCGTTTCGTTCCTGATCCGTGATGCTTGTTCGTACAGGCTTTCTTTGCTCCTTTCTTGAGGGAAACTGAGCTTTCTTGAGTGTTCTTTGAGTTGTTGCTGAGCCTTTGTGTTATCTTCGAGTGAGGTAAGTTCCTTGGACTTACTTAGCTTCATTTTGCGTATTATTTTGATTGTATTGGCTTGTTTGTGTTGTTATCATGTTTATAATGGATAATCGGAAATATGATTCACCTTTTGTACCCTTAACTGGCACAAGTGTATTATAACCGGGCGGTGATCACTTGTCTAGTTCTTCAGGAGACTAGAATGTGCTCTTGCAACCCAGGCCCGTAGGTAACGGATATTACTGATCTATTCCTATTGGTAGACGGAAGTGGCGGCGAGTTTTGGGAGATTCTCGTATGACAAAAGAAGTTGAATTAGTAATGGATAGTCTTAATGAAAGATAATAAACGGTTGTGTGCAAGCATGCTATGTGTTTTCTTTACCTTATGTGTGTTTGTGCCTTTACGCTCTTGCTAGTACTAGAATGTTAGCTAACGGTTTATACCGTCGTTGTAGATGTTCCGCAGGTTCAAGATGCTGATGAGTGATCCGGATGGTGTGGTCAGCCGGGGTTCCCGTACATTATAGGACGGGATCGGGTTTTTGTTCTTTTGTTGTTTCCCTTTTGTTTTGAACTCGGTTGCGAGTCTTTTACGTTTTCCTTTGTTTGAACCTTTGGTTTTATATTGAGTTTTGGTTTTCATTCGTCTGTGCCTTGTTGTAAGATCCGTTTGTTGTTGCTACTCTGAGGATCGGGACCCATTCTGCGGTCCTAGCCCGTAGCGCTTCAAGTTCCCAGAACTTGGGGTGTTACAAAGGCCGTCACTTGGAATGCCTCACATTTTTGCATCCCTTCTATCAATATCTCATGAGCTAAGAGTTACATATCTTCAGCTTGTTCCATGATTGGCCTCGAGTATACCGTTCGATAGTTCATAAACGTATCAACGGCATACTTCTTAGTGTCTGGGTCCTCGAACTTGTATTTTTTTCTCTAGAACAATCCAATTTTCCTTGGCAATACCAACTTTCCCGTACACTTGGTACAAAGAGTTAGACAAATTCTTCATAATCCATCCTTTGCAAAGGTAGTTTCCTTTCACCCAAGCCTCAAAGGTGGCTTTGGTCCATGTCCCTATAGGAAAGAATATGGGTTTATCTTCCTTTAGGTACTTGTCCAACTTCATTGTGGTTAGGAAGAACAACATCTTCTGTTGCCACGTTTTGAAGCCCGTTCCATCAAACTTCTCAAGATTAAGTCCTGCGCACAGTGAGCCAAGTATCGTTATCGTCTATGGGGCATGAATGAGGTTGTTATTTTCCCCGAGACCCGAGTTTTTCAAGTTAGCCGGTGCAAACCCCTTCCAAACTGAATTTGGGGCATCGGCTCATGTCGGTTACCATCACTCATATCCATGCCATTTTGAACTTCAAGTTCGGGACTTTAATCGGTTCCGTCAAGTATCTTATTCACGAGGCCATTGTTGCTTTCATAAGACAAACACCATCAGTCCAGTTCATTCTCGTCATGACCTAGAAAGCCCGATTTGTGAATTAAGGTAGTTGATATTTGGTTTGACTTCTGCAGCTCATGACAAGATTGAGCCCATAATGATAGGTGGTCAACCCAACACCATCAGTTCAGTTGATTCTCGTCATGACCTAGAAAGCCCAAAATCCGAATCCCGAAGTCCGGATCCGATGCCGGAGCCGCGCACGTGTGGTTGGTTTAGCTATGTCCGCTCCTCATTGAAAATGGGTAGTGACCCAAAGGCCATGACCTTTAAGCATATTTACTCTTTATATATTATACGGGTTATTCCCCTTTTAGTCGATGTGTTATACCCACATTATGTCCCTTTTTCCCAAGTTTGTATTTCATACACATAACTTCATGCATAATCATCTCATTTACTAGGAACCTAATTTTGGTAAATAAGTATACCACGATTAAGTACTCGCGGAGACAAAGTCAATTTTTCCGTTTTCCGGTGTTGACGATGATCGGAGTCCACCAGAAAGTTGCCCGTAAAACATCGGCGCAATACTTATTAAAAATTGGTTACAACATACAGAGTATCCAACTTAATTAGGAATATAAGAATATACTCCCTCTGGTTCTCAATAGTTGTCATTTGAGTAAAAAGTTTACATATTAAGAAAACTAAAAGTTATACTATTTAATGATGTACTTAATGATGTACGATAATTTAAGAAAATTTTATAAAAATATTGGTATGATGTAGAGAGTTGTATGTGAAAAGAGCATATACTATTTTGAAAATACAAACAATAAATTGAAAAAATAGGTGAAATTTATATGTAAGAGATTTGAGTATTAATTATATCT
The DNA here is from genome assembly GCA_033239045.1 of Fagopyrum esculentum. Classification (NCBI taxonomy): domain Eukaryota; kingdom Viridiplantae; phylum Streptophyta; class Magnoliopsida; order Caryophyllales; family Polygonaceae; genus Fagopyrum; species Fagopyrum esculentum. Next base: position 137,139,036 of record BSUD01000001.1, on the reverse strand, counting down.
ATAATATCAATTATATCTAATAATAAATTGAAAAAATAGGTGAAATTTATTTTTACGATAACTTAAAAGAGTTGTGTATCAATTATATCTATAATAATATATTATATGAACTAAAATTTTAAATTTCTAATAATAATTATTAAAAATAAGATAAAGTAATATTTGTGAATTATTGACGTAAAGGTTAAGAAGAGTCCATATGAATACATGTACGTGGTTCTAAATTGATTAGGTAGCAAACAATAACATTAAATTAGTGAATTATGTTAAGTACATAAGTAGAAAATCAAAGTACGGACGATACAAAAAGGCAGTGACAAGTGATTCCTACCTTGAAGGAAGCTTCCTTTGTGAGTGTGACTCTTATATCGAATAAAGTTAGGATATATGTTCCTAATGATGTGTCGGAATGTTGCAACCACAACTTATCAATCATTGCCCCATCTCACCAAAATAATTGTTGGTGTGTAAAAATCCCATGGGATTATCATCCTAAAACAATATTATTAAACTAAATGTGCCTAACGCGGTTGACGAACAAAACATTAAATACGACAAAGGACAATTACAACTACTTAAGGTTGGACCACACTACGTGCATGTAACCTTATACGTGTGGACTCATTGTGTTAAACTAGGGGTGGGCATGGGACGGGACGGGATAAGGGTCATCCCGCGTCCCGCCCGCAAGTTATTTGCGGGACGGGATGGGATTCATGACTTTTTTTCGTCCCGCGCGGGCCTTGTCCCATGCGGTACAGGACGGGACGGGACGGGACAAATCCCGCGAAAATTATGCACCGATTATATTCAATATGTATACATGTTTTCTCTCAAGTTTAAAGATGCAAATGATCTAAAAAAAATTGATACCTAGTTATCGATTCATGACGTCTACATTAGTAGTTAATACATTGAAAACAAATTCAAGTTACATCAAAGTGTCTTACCGATTTACATTCAAAAAATAATAACTAGTAATTTACAGATTTTTACATTTATTTAACTATCGATTACAATTGTGGGAATTCACAAATACAAGGGCGATGGAACAGACTAGAGGAAGGATGGCGATGGAACGGGATTAAACGGGATGGGAAGTCCCCGTCCCGCGTCCGTCCCGCAAATTTTACGCGGGACGGGATACACATTTTTTTTTCAAATCCCGCAGGGGTCGGGACGGGATCGGGACGGGACGGGATTAAGCGGGATTTATGCTCACCCCTATGTTAAACATTTTATCCTTGAAAACAAACTCTCTTTCTTTTTTATAACACGAAAAACAATTAGAAAAATTAACTTCCAGAAGTAGTCCATTCTAAAGCATAATTGCGGATGAGAACACGAAATTCGGAATCGTAAGGAAAGGGTGTGTTGAAGTTCGATATTCATAGATGAATCAATTGATCAGCAACACAGTTGAGTGCCCTGAAGCCATATCTGACCTAAATTTTCTTAAAGAAGTGAAGATCCAGTCTAGGGTCGAATACAATCATCTCAACCTTTAACTTAATTGCCTCCATTAATTATATTCTTTTTATATATACCATTTATTACAATTGATATTTTTAATCACGAAAGTTGTTCCTTACAAATTAAAACAAAAGACAAAAAGGTAAGCATCCGATAATCTCAATTGCGACTAGGACAATACGTATATACATGATAACTCATTGTCAAATCAAAACAAAATCTTGCTTCATACTTACTCGTCCTTCAACTTGTATTACGTGACAACTTTACGTGGACAATATGGATCAACTTTTCTAGCCTATATATTCATGATTTTAAAAAAATTGTATGTTTTATAGCCTAGTAAATTAGGATAATCATAACTATTTTTAAATAAAATGCTAATTCAATTAAATCGGTTTTTTGTCTCTTGAGCTATCGGTTTTTTTGTCTCTTGAGCTTTCGTAAACTAGTGTTGTTAAACATTGGGATAAATTAATAAATACTAAATAAAATTGGTGAAAATATAAGATGAGTGCAGTATAACACTATAACTATATATTGCCATATGATATGTGAGGTAGTGTTCCTCCATGTGCTATTGCTTCTTCTCAATGACTCAACCGTCCACATGTTCAATTCCTCCATGTGGAATACCAAATAAGTTAAAGAGATTGGTGTGTAAGTGGATCAAGAAGAGATACCTCCATGTGCCGCTACTGCTCAATGCTTCGACCATTCATATTAGACTCGTACAAAACCGAGTTAGTCTCTCCAATTCGTATACTTGAAGAAAATTATGGCTAATGACAAGCAATTGGGTTACTTGCGATGCAATCCAAATCTATACATTATACTAAAACAGAGATATCAACATTTATGTGACGTTCACGTTCGTTTTGTCCGAGAACTAATGTAAAACTAAAATAAGTTCTACCTAAATTATATTCAAATTCAATTTTTTTTGAAAACGGAAAGCGATTAGATTGGTCTACCTTATAGAGATAGTTCGTCCCAAAACATCCTTGTGGATGAAAACACAGAGTTCGGGATTATCAAAAAAGTTGGTGTTGGATGTCGAGATTCCCAAATGGGTCAACCGGTCAACAATACGACTAATTTATCTAAAAATATGTATGATCTAGACTTCGTCAAAGAAATGAAGGTCCAATTGGAGTTGGATATAATCATCTCGACCTCTCAAGGGTAACTTCAAAGACCTAAGTGCCTTGATGAAACACAAATTGTCACCCTCAAGTTCGATATTTTTTATTTGCAACCTGATAGCTTCTTGCAAGCTCGATTTAAGAGCATAAACTTCTGTTTTAGGACCGAATAGAGTAAAATTTTTTTGCACCAAGACTGATAACCTCCTCATTGTGGTTTGAATAACAAAATGGATAGAGGTAATTCCAAAATCAAGTTTAGAGCCATCGAAGATAAGTATGTGAAATTCAACATTTGGTTTTTTCCATTTAATGTTTTTTATTTTTCCGATTGGTATTGTTGTTTTTAGGTGGTGACCTAATGTCATAGTCATCCTCATTTTTACAGATTTTTGCCATTAGTGGATTTTCTTCTTGATGAAAGCACTTGTGCTATTAAATAAGTCAAGAGGCTCATTATTGAAAATTATTTTGTTCCTAGTGAACCAGATGTCCCACCAAATAGTAGCAAGGTATATGAACTCCTCTTGTCCAATTTTATCTTTAATTTCCTGAAGAATATCATTTATTTTTTATTCTCAAGTTTGATGTTATTTATTTTGTTCAAGATTATTCTGTCAATTTTATTAATGGTTTGTTGGGTAAAAGGACAATCCATAAGTTAATGACATAATCCTCATGTTGATAGTTAAACAACTCACAATTTCGAGTAACATCAATTTTTTTAGAAAAATAAAAGGCCTACTAGATGTCCATATATGCAAAAAGAGTCCACTTAAACTTACCCCTTTTTTTATATTTGAGTTAGATTTTAATTCCATTAGGATGTCATTATTTAAAAAGTTTAAAACAAGCTTTATTTCCATTGTGGTTACAAATTATATTTTTAATTTATGATCAAATATTTCTAAATCAAAATGCATAACTTTAATTTAAAAATAAATAAATATTCTATATTATATCAACCAATATTCATGGATTAAACTAGTGTATGTAGTACTATAAAATATCATAACCTATATTTTTTTTGAAAGGTTAATATATTAGATGAAAAGGATGTACAAAGGGGTCTACTAGACCAAAACAAGATTCAAGAAAAGGGAAACAAAAGATTGCAGGAGATGAATGCCAAGAAGCTTAGCCCGCATCAGCGAGTTGAGAGACCGATCCTTCCAGCGGCTAGCCGTGTAGTTCTTAGTGGCCTTGATAGCGTTGTGAGCACAAGAGGCAGCATGAGTGAAGCATTGGTTGTACATGAGGTCATTTCTAGCTTTCCAAATGAAGTAGATGTAGGTTGTGATGGATGAGATACGGACATGGGTGATTAGATCATGCCTGTGGGGTTTGAGAGAACTTAGCCAGTTCCAAATGTTGTTGTTGTAGGGGTAGGGGGCAGACAGTCTAGACCATCCGGAGATTAGGTCGAGAGCAAGAGTAGAGAAAATGTAGTAAAGGGAGAGATGGCCTTCGTCTTCGGAATGGTTACCACGGAGATTACAAGTGTCGTCTTGGACGAGGTTCCAATAAAGGAGCTTAGTGAGCGTAGGTAGACCATAACTGGCTACCCAAGAAATGAAGCTGCAGTTCGGGATGTTGCATGATTCCCTTCCAAATGATCCCTAAAAGGTAAGGAGAAGAGGGGATCGGAGGTTTCAAAATAAGGTTGTAGGCAGCTGTGGTGGAGAAGCTACCGTTTGGTTTTGTGGTGAGGTTGGGGAAGCGGGTTCCATTGGTAGTGGCCATGATCCCGTCACGAACTTTAAGCACCACACATGACTGTGCTTGTAGTTGGAAGCATAGGTCCAAATAGAGTGGCCTTTGAGGATGTTTTTGTTCACCCAATCAAACCAAAGGTTACGGTTATGAGACCAAGGGGGCGGTTCCTCGTCTTTTGCGATATTTTCTTTTCCTCGTCATTGTTTGACGTTCTAACAAATTCGATTACGCTCTCATGCTTAATTTTCCATCATCCTGATGGATAATCTTATTTAGGCTTGCAAGAATTTGAATCTTTATGAGACCAAGGGAGTGGTTCTACATTGCCTTCTTTCTGTGTCATCATAAAATGGGGGTTCTATGTTCCTCACTAGGAAGTTACTCTCTTTATCGCACTTGAATGTCAATGTCCTGAAGAATGCTTTCCTATATATATGGAACCCTATCTTTGGCTTGACTTTTAGAGAGATTTGTGATTGAGTCCTCGTCTTTTAGGTTTTGAACTCATTTGATATGATATTTTCCCAAATTTATGGTCCGTGGTGTTTTGACGATAATCCGCTAATTCTACATCTGATACCACCCAACTACAGGCCTTCTGAATTACTCTTAGCAAACGCAATGCTCTAGGTTATTGCCAAAGATTTACCTTTGGCAATAACCTAGAACAATACCTCCAATATTCGATTGAGGGTTCAGTTGGATGTTACCAACAGCTTGTTCGTTGTGTAACAATGGCGGTTGAAGATGCTCTCCTCCAGATTCCCATGCAAAATGAGTGCCTCCCTATTTATTGCTACGGTTGTGGCCTTCTAGGTCAGTACGTCAAGGCTTGGACTACTAAGCCACAAGGGGCGGACCATGAATTTGGGTCATGGCTTTGTGGCTCCCCCACCGAGAGGACTTTACCGTCCTTTAAGACCCATATGGAGAAGGAGAAATAGTGGTATCCACAATATCATACCGATTCTTCAATGAGGATGTCTTCTATAGCATTGTTGGTGCCACCATATGGGGTGGACACAAGTTTTGAAATAATTACTACCACTAACATGAAGGGCAAGGAAGTTCTCCCACGAGGTTATCGTAGCACTTTGATGATCACTGATGATGGCATTGTGATAGGGAAGCATAAGGATGATTCTTACTCTACTATTGTTTTGGTGGAGGATGGAATTAAGATTATTGATGTCCAAAAGATATGTCCAAAATTGCCTATTGGAGGCTTTCAAGTAACTGGTAGGGAAGAGGCCCCTACTCGTGAAGAACAATGAAACTTTTTAGCTAGAGTTGTTGTTGCTCTCCAAGGCTAGCTTTAGAGAGATCGCTCTTCCATTGTCTTTTTGATGGAGACTAAAGTCTCAAAGTGAGATAAAAAAAAAAGAAGTAATGCGCCAATGTGGGTCTAATTCAGGTTTTTGGTTGGATAACTTCGGCCGCTCTAGAGGATTGGGACTTTGGTGGCAGGATTTGGATGTCTCAATTTTCTCCTTTTCCAAGAATCATTTCTAGGCACGGGAAACTGATAAAGCTATCAATCGCGATTGATATATTGTAGGACTTTATGGATTTCCAGAACGTCACAATATGGTCAGGCCATGGGCTTTAATGCGTTAAATTTCATTGTCTAGAGATTGTCCTATTGTGTTCCTTGGCGACTTTAATCAGGTCACTTCCTCGACCGAGAAGCATGGGTGTGATCCTAGTAGAGTGGGATATAGAGCAATATTAGGATGTGATTGATTGTTTGGTTCTTACGGATATGGGTTGTTCCGGTAGCCTGTTTACTTGGAAAAGGGGACGATGGGAAGGTGCTATTATCTAGGAACGGTTGTATCGTGGATTGTGTTCGTCTGATTGGTATGGTCTTTATCGGGTTGTTACGATTCACTATTTTCCTCGGCGACAATCCAGTCACTCTCTTCTATGTCTGAATGTTGTTGGTTATGATTAATGGAGGTTCCGTCGTAAAAAAAGTTTTCAAGTTCGAGTCTTATTGGCTCTCTCATGAAAGTTGTGCACCCCTCATCATCCAAGATTGGTAGCATATGTCAAGCACACTGATACCGAAATTTTTTGTTGTTGTAGGAAGCTTATTTGTGTGGGAAAACAATGAGTTTAAGGGTAGGCGCAAGTAGATTCAAAGGATATATAGGGAACTTCATTACTTGCAACAAAATCGCCATGTGGGGTCGTTATGGAATGTTGATCAATCCTTTGTAATGATCTTGAACTCTTCTCTAGGGAAGAAGCTTACCAGCTATGAGGGCCCGATCGAATGCTTCGAAGGGTGATGACAAAATTACACCATATTTTCATACGAAAGTGAGTCTACACCAAACGAACAACCAAATAACGGGTTTGTATAATGGCAATAGGGTTTAGGTGGATACGGAGGAAGATATAAACGCGGAAGTTGTGAGGTTCTATAAGACTTGTTTTGAACAAATGTGTCAAGGATCCCCAATATGATGCTTATTGTTTTTTTTTTTGTAATTATTGTGTGTATATGTTAGTTTCCATATTTAACATTATTGTTATATTAATCTAGTATATATATGTAATTCGTCATTATCAATAAAGCAAGAAAGTGTATATTATTCTATACGTGAGAACAACTAAATTCTGCAAAACCAAACTTCAGCATGACAACCACTGCTCTCGAGGTTACCAATTCTTACTACCTTCATCCTTCGGATCATCCGAGTATTTCCCAAATCTCGGTGGTTTCCAAATGTGAAAACAACTTTTCGGAATGGAAAAGAAACATGGGTAATGCTTTTCGAGCCAATCGTAAGCTTGGATTTATTGGTGACAATGTCATCGAACCAATATCAACCGATCCGGAATCCGTCATTGGGGGAAGGTCAACTCGATGCTTGTCGGATGGATCTTGTAGACCATGGATTCATCAATCATGTCATCAGTCTCAAATATTGATGCAACCCGAGGACTTTGGTTGGAAATCCAGCAATGATTTTCGGTTGGAAATGCTCCCCGGATCCTTAAACTCCGGGCTGATATCGTTTAATACCGTCAACAAGGTCAAAGCATATCGACATATTTTGGTCGTCTTCGCCGGTTGTGGGACGAGTTAACCTCGATTCTCCCTTCAACGGAGACAATCTGCGCTCCATATGCTTGGAGGTGTTGATATTCGAGAGGAATGATGAACGAGTTCATCAATTCCTTATTGAACTTGACGACTCGTACCACACTCTTCATTCTCAAGTTATTTTAAGGAAATCTTACCGTCCATGAACAAAGTATACACGTTGGCTATTCAGAAGGAATGTACACATACGGTTTCGTGTGGATTCTCATGTGTTGGTTGTTCGTCATACTTCTCGATCTAATCAAGGTAAAATTAATAAAACGCATCTTTATTGCTCTTATTGTAACAAAACAGGCCATGAGAAGACAAGATGTTTTAAAGTTATTGGCTACCCGGAGTGGTGGAACAATGGATGTGGAACATCAGTCGGAACGGAGAACAAACAAAACAATCCAATAGGCCTCCTGCAAAGTCTTTGGCGTCCTCTACTAGTGCAGGAAATGCAATACAACATGCACATGCTCATATAGCAGCATCTTCCTTCTCTTTCAACAATCAAGATCGTATTAATGTGGGATCCAATCTAACGGACTCCCAATGAGATGATATTTTCAAAAAATTCAAAATGTTTCATGCATCTTCGAATGAAACAATGTTAGGTAATGTCTCTAATACTTGGATACTGGATAGCGGAGCATCGTTTCATATGACGGGTAATTAAAATAATTTCATTAATTTCTACGGTCAAATTATATATTATTAAAATGCCTAATTGACAAGTAAAATCAACTAATCAAGCAGGACAAGTTATTCTTAAAATTTTTTTTTTTTTCTCTCAAAAGTATTACATATTCCGGGATTAACATGCAATTTAATTAGTTTATCTTGTTTAACTGTTGAATTAAATTGTAATATAACTTTTACCTCTAAATTATGTGTTATTCAGGACCCAGTTTTGCAGATTGTGATTGAGGGGGGTGAACCACGGGATGGAGTTTATTGGTTACAATTTTGTCAACTTCCGATTGCCGCCTCCACTATAGCTCAACCTACCCTTCCCAATTCCATTTTCTCGTTATGACATTCACATCTTGGACATCCAACATATCCAATCGTAACTTCATTTCCGGGAGTTACTCATTTTGATACTTTGCAAAATAACAACTTTCCTTGTGACATTTGCCATAGAGTAAAACAAACTAGTCTTTCCTTTCCGAAAAGTCTATCTTCTTCTAATATGATAATTGATTTAATCCATTATGATTTGTGGGGCCCGTATTGGAAACCTTTTATTTGTGGTGCTTCATTAGTCGTGTACATATACTCCTCAACAAAATGGAAGAATCGAACGCAAACATCAACATATATTAAATGTTGCTAGCGCTATTCTTTTTCAATCTAACTTACCTTTGCAATTTTGGGTGATGTTATTTTAACGACATGTTTTCTTATTAATAGAACTCCAACACCCATTATTAAAAATAAAAAACCTTTTAAATTTTTTTACAAAAACCGCCTCAATATAATCTTTTACGGGTTTTTGGATGTCTCGCTTATGCTTCTATTTAACCAAAGGACACAAATAAATTTAAATCAAGAAGTCGAAAATGCATTTTTCTCGGATATACTTTTCATCAAAAAGGTTGGTGATTGTACGATCTTGAATTCAAAAATTATTTATTTCTCGTGATGTTCAATTTTACGTAAATGTCTTTCCATTTTCATTATCAAGCGCGTTAAGTCTTCTCCCAAAATTTTCAAATCCTTCCATGTTTGATGATATAAATTCTAGTTTTAATCCCCCTCAAACGAATGAATCTACCCAATTTCCTAGCCCTAATCCTACGCTTCACACTAATCCTAGGGAGATCCCCCATACCTCGGAAGTTGTGCCCCACCAAAGCCCAAATATCGATGAATTGCGTACTTCCTATATCAATTTAAATTCTTTTCCTAATAGCTCACAAAATCCTCAGGCTTCCTTACCTTCTACTACATATGACCCTCAAATCCTTCCTTATCTCCTTCTATGCCTCAACTAAATTCCAATCCAGATCCACAAATTTTGGACCACGATAATAACTCTAATTCTTTCGATTCCACATCATCTAATCCTGATTTTTTTTCCGAAAATATGGCTCCTTCCGTAACAGATTATCCGAATTTGCCTTCTTCTATTCGTAGAAGCAATCGTGTATTCATACCTAACACAAAATATATTAGGACTACCTTTGTAGCAACATACATATCGATAACTTCATTCCGGATTCTTCCACATCCTTTCCTCTGCCAACAAGTAAGGCAATTTATCCTATTTCTAAATATTATGATTGCTCACACTTATCCCCTTCCTATATGTGCTATGTATCTGCTTCGAATAAGTTATCAAATTCAGTTTCATACAAACAAGCGTCTAAATTCAAACATTGGAGAGAGGCAATGAGTTCTGAAGTTTTAGCTCTTAAACGTAATAGTACGTGGGTGTTCGGTAGAAATCCCGCAACGCAAGTCTTGGGCCGGAAGGCACTGTGGTGGGCCACAGTGAGTTGTATGGCAGATGTGGGCCATAAACTTCATTGTTAGGCCTGTGTGTAAGAGGGATTATGGGCTGATCTGACGCCAGAAGCTCTTCCAGAACTAGTGGGTGTAGAGGGCAATAATTTGGGTTGGGCACCGGAGCTATGGAGTGAGGTAAGTATGCGAAGGGAATAGTAGTCTCATCAAAGGTTACGTGATAGGAGGTGATGACTCGTTTGGTCTCAATGTCAAGGCAACGAAAGCCGTGGTGAGATGCCGAAAACCCAAGGAATATGCACGGGGTGGAGCGAGGCACAAATTTATGAATGGATGTGGCAACAATATTGGGTTAACAAAGACATCCACAAACTCAAAAGTAAGAGAGGGATGGTTATCGGTGATACAAAGCAAAAGTTAGAGTTCTAGACCTAAGAGTGGAGGTGGGTGTTATGCTATGATGGTATGTGACCATGTGGAGTGCGTCGAACCAATACGATGGTGGTATAGATGCGTGGACAAGGAGGGAACGGTTGATGTCATTTAGGGAACGGAGGATGCGTTCAGCTTTACCATTTTGTGGAGAAGTTTGAGTGCACGCAAAACGAAGTTGTATTCCTTGCCAGGTGCAAAAGGAGGTAAAAGCGTTGTTATGAAATTCCCCTCCCATCACATTGAAAAGATTTTATTGAGCGCCCGAATTGAGTTTGGACGTAGGAGTGAAAGTGGAGGAATTTTGCAAAAGTATCATATTTGTGTCTGAGAGGAAAAACCCATACGAAGTGTGTAAAATAATCTAAAAATAAAAGATAATACCAAAAACCCGACTCACTAACAACATGTGATGGTCTTTAAATTTTGGTATGAAATTATTTCTACTTAAAATATGAAAATTGTGGTCACAAGGATGACCGAGGCGAGCATGCCATAAGGAAGATGACGACGTGGAAGACGTGAGAAGAGCAATTGGTGTGGTGGTGGTCGACTTGGTGACTGGGTAGAGGCCGTTGGAGCTGTTGCACCTTGCTATTTGGGTCCCCGTCCAAAGATCCTTCACCGAAAAACCAAAAGGGTCAAAAGAAATAGTTACTTGATTATTAGTGACAAATTGGCGCACAAAAATAAGATTTTTAATACATTGAGGTGCATGGAGTACATTAAGTAGGCATATATGTGGGGGCAATTGAGGCAGGTGAGCCGTTCCGGAACCCAAAATCGAAAATGCATGAACCATTAACAACCATAATAGGAGGAAAAGTGCTCGAATTAAATAGGTACGTAGGTTACTTGCATTCGAGGTCATATGTGTAGATGTGCCCGTATCCATGTACCGTGGGTCATCGGGTGGTTGGGGCGATACCGTGTTGAAAGCTTCTAAAATATCCGTGGGCTGAAAAGCCACGTTGGAGTGATTTTGATTGTTCCTTGGTTGGGCCTGTGCAATGGATTGAGGAGAGAAACTAGGTGGGCCGCGGCCCAATGTTGGATAAGGACAAGGAGGCGCAGTCCAAGTACAGAAGAAGGGAGGAGGCCCACCAGTCCAATTTCTTCCATGTTTTTGGTGGGCCGACTGACGCTGGGCCGGATAGCCGTTTTGGACCGAGGGTTGCTGACTTTGTAAATTGTTTTGTTGCTAATTATCTCCAAAAGGGTTTTTATGCCTCCGAGTCCGATTTTTGCCATTTTTAGTTTGTTGCTGCTAAGCGGAACTAAAATGTTGAGGGAGATTAGACTGTTGGCCAGAACCAAATTGTTTACCATATGTTGCTAAGCGCGTGAGAAAGTTCAATCTGACGTGCACGCCGAGTCTCTTCGCGCGTTAACATGCTAAGCATTGGAGAAGGTTGGCAATAGAGATTGTTGGCTGATGAACTTTCCCACGGTGTCATTGGATAAGTCGTTGATCATCTAGAGGACCAATCTCTCTTCACTAACCTCGTGGTTTGCATCCGACAATTGATCGGCAATAGATTTCAAATGGGAACAATATGCCTAGATGTTCGGAAAAGAGTCAAGTTGTGCGTTAGTGAACTTACTTTCAAGATCCGTGGCATGAGTGCTTTGATTGTCATGAAAGAGATCTTTGACGTGAAGCAATGCCTGACGTGCAGTTGACTTCGGTTTGATAACCATAAGGAGAAGGTCCTGCAATAGTGCTATATATCCAGGAGAGGACGATGGATGATGGAGTCCAACATCTTCCACTTGGTAGTCGTTAAGGTCGGCAGGGTGTTCCGATCCGTCAATGTGGTAGAGGACTTCGTGACCGGTTGCGGCAATGGAGAAGAGTTCCGCCCATGTGTGATTGTCAACTTTGGTGAGATCGAGGGTAAGCGGAATGAGATCTTTTATGTTTCTTACGGTTTGAGCAGGGTGTAGGCACTTGGTGGTTGTGTTTGGTGGCGGTGGGGGTTCATTCTCAACAATGGGTAGCTCAACGTTGTCAGCCATGGGCGGCCGGTGGGGACTATGGTGGTATAGGCGCAAGCGATGCGGATCGGAGGTTCCTAGTTAGGTTTAGGAAAAGCCTGATACCATGTTAATCTATAAAATTTAGTCCTTGACTCTGCAGATTTCATTGATCGAAATATATAGAATATACAAGACGGTTACAGAATACCGAAAGCCTATACAAGAAGGTTACAAAATGCCGAAAGTCCTTAGGGTAATAAAACTAGAATAACTACAAAAAAAAAACGTTCTAACAAAGCAATGGATGCACCTTTACAATCAAAAGAACAAGGAAATTATACCACATACATCTTCTTTTCCAACAGCCCCGGCATGCCCATCAACATAACCTACACCACATAATCCCTATTCTACTATCAATGATGAATGTGCATGATTCCTAGGGATTTCGGGAACTTCCGAAATCAAACGGTTAACACATGATTCAATGGAATTGCAAGCGAAAGACAAATAATTTCAGACCAAATGGACTTGAGGTTTGATGCCCCTCCACCCCCTCCCCCGAAACTGACAAGTGACAAGGAATTTACATCCGTTGTCATGTTATCTCCAAGCACTAATTCAGAACGAGCGTGGAAATGATCGTGAACACCAATAAAACTCTTCACTTGGAATTTTATTGGTCTAGGTGATGCCCTTACTATGATGCACGGACACGAAAATGAACATGAGAAACTGACACGGTGAGAAACGGGGAAGCAATATTCTCAAAAGTATAGGAAACGGGGACACGGCGAGAAAAACAAATAATACATCATTTTATAGCTATTCAAATGTAGAATTCATATATCATAATGACATACATATATATGAAAAACCTAATGATATATGTGTAGATAAAAACATTAACATGACAACCAAATAACCAAAACAAAAGTTTAGAACCAAACATTTTCAGTCTTATAAAACATAGAAATAAGCATATTTAATCTTACAATCTCAAATAAACATACTTAGTTTCAAAATTGAAGAATGAACCATTTATTTTGCAAATCAACAACAACCGAACAACATAATCATCCTAGGAAAACAATAATTAAAGTTTGTAAATCAAGAAAAGTGAAGAAGAAGAAGAAGAAGAAGAAGAAGAAGAAGAAGAAGAAGAAGAAGAAGAAGAAGACTTCGTCGAAAAATAAGTATAAGAAAATTGGTGGTTTGCTTACGGCAACTACAATCTCGCGGGTGGCCATATGGGGGCTAGATTTAGTGAGAAAAAATGGAAGAGAAGAAGAATATTATGGTAAATCAATTTTTCTTTTTCTTTTTTATTCTTTTTAGTCTTAAAATAGGAGAAACTTTCGTTAACTATGTCTTGACCGGACACAATCCGTGTCCTAGATGTGCCCTCACCATGTCCCATCAAATTCCCGTGTCCGACATATAGGACACGGGACGCTCTGCCTTCCAGAAGTGTCCGTGCATCGTAGCCCCTACAAGTTATGCTATTTGGGATTGGGCCTAGAAGTGTTACCTTGACTTATTTTTGTTTAGTGGAAACTAATATAATCAAGTCAGACAAAGGATTGTGAAATGAAAATGTGGCTTCACCGAGGGCTGTCTTTATTATGTAGGTCATTCATGTTGTCTAGGTTTGTGATGGCTAAATATGAAAGTGGGTATTATTTCCTTTTCGCAAAATCATATCCATGCTTTGGTTACACCGACACTAAAGTTCGTGGATTCTTGCATATGGCCCGAGATTGGGAAATAAAACATCGCACTTGCAATCTTTTACGACAAAAGGTTAGGATAAATACAAAAGGTTAGGATATATTTACTTAATTGAAATATTAAAAAGCCTAGCTACTATTCTATTAACTTAAAAAGGCCTAGTTATCAAAATTGCCAAAAAAAAAATATTTTGATGATTGACAAATTTCATATAAGAACATCGGACTAATGAGACAAAAAAAGAAACGCATACAAGCCGCAAGTTTTCTTAGCGTTCCAAGGTTAGTTATTTTCAATGGAAAGAGTGTTGATAGACCATGTTTTCTGGAGGATTATCATATCATAATCAATCTAATTATCTAAATATAAAAGAGTAGAGTAGAATATGATAAATTAATCCAAATAAATTAAAAAATGCATTACCAATGTTAAGCTCTCATCAGTCCAAAGAAATGGGAGTACAGGAGAATACGCCAGATCCGACGGAAAAGAAATAGAGAAGAATAAAGATCCCTAGAGTAAAAATAATTTATATATTAAAAAAATATTATCCAGTACAGTATTCGGTTAATGTTGGTATCCGAAGAGTGAAGTGTAGAGGATGAGGTTCCACGTGTCAGGGACCCCAGCGAGACACCAATGACTACAATCAGAGAATCGTTTCCCGCCAAATCCAAACACCGACGGGTGACCGTCTTTCCTCATCTGCGACATCTCTGTCACGTTAAGCAACTTCACTTGCTTCGACACCGTCTTCAAGATCCTCTCCACCACTACTTGGGCCGGATGTGGGCCGCCAGGGTATCCAGGCCCAATAAATGGCCCAATTTGTCCCCTACACGTCTCCCCTGGCCTGGCCCAATCTGTCCCACTGCCATTTTTTATAAAAAGATTTCAAAACAAGTTTACAAAAATGGGTTAGGAGATAATGCAATATTGGTATCTTACTTGTTATGGTCAGGAGAGATGCCTTGGAAGAAAACCTTTGTACGAGATGGATCAATGTAGTATTGCACCCAACTTGACCACGTCTTTAATGCGATTTCGTAAGCATCCAAACGGTCCATGTCTCTCCTCGTTGTGTTCTCGTATTCTATCACGTCCCATCTTATGACAATAATGCGTTGTAAAGCCACAATTAGACATATATTTAACATATATTTTACATATAAGTTGATTACTCGATTAGAAGATAGACATACGGTTGTTCGTGACCCGTGTGAAGCCACCAATGCCAAGAGTTGAAGATGAGGACGTCGATTGTTTTCCAATCTTTTCCACCGCTAAGACTATCGAGTTTCAGGACTCGGAGATTGGTCTTACTATCGACGAGAATGTCTACTAGAAAGGCATTTCTTGAGAACAATATTGTAACGTTATAACCCTACATAATATGAAGAAAAAAATACATTTCAAATCATGTATGAAAGTTTTGGTAAAAAAATATGTTAATCATTAACCCAGAGAGAAGATCATCAATCCAACCAACCTAAAGGTCTTAATTAAGTCATGATTATGTCCAGGTCCCTCTAATGGTTGGTGTAATTGCGTGAACAACTCAATTACATCAAATTTATTTCCAAAACGTTACGTGCACGATTAATTAATAATATATATAGGAATAAGATTAGACAAAAATTCCCTCTCTAAGGAATGTTCCAACTAGAGTTACGTAGTGTTTTATGAACAAGGTACACACGGATCATATTATTTATAAAAAAAAAAAGACACGTTCTCGCTCTTTTTCGTAAAAATTACTAATATGATCCAAATCCTATATAATAAATTTATTTCTGTACTTAGTAGAACCAAACACTCATAAATTTGTACTAGTAAGCTACATATTTTATCTTTTATTTTGATATTCTTCAGAAACTAGCGGTATCACATATCATATATTCTTCCTCGCAACATAAAAAAACGTTGACTATCAATCAAATATCTATATCTTGTTATATATAGATAGCGATATCTGATATATTGATATCTAGATAGGAATATCCACTAAAAATGATTGTATAGAGAGATGATCTTACATGAAATGTAAAATTGGAGAGAGATCCGGTTCTAGTAAGCGAGTAATTAGCGTCGGGAACCTTTGTATGAAGCATGCATACAAGAGACTGCCATTGATTCAGACTAAGCGAATCTCCCACAAACATTAACCGCTTATTTCTAAATCTCTTCAAGAATTTAGCACCATCAAACCTACACATAACAAAAAAACAAAGTCCATTTACAATTACTCCCTCATAAACTAAACCAGTAAATTACTCACCATGGTAAATCGCAGGAAGAAGGCTGCCATTTAAGCTTGAGATAGCCAGAGTCAGGTCGAGCGTTCGCCTGACAGTCAAACTGGTTCAGAATGAAAGGGCAGTTTCTTGGCTCATACAATGGGTATGAAGCATCGTAAACCCATTTCCCTTGGTAGATATCACATTCTTCTGGTGCTTTTGACGTCACTTTTCTTTGTTTTGAGGATCCATGCACTGCGTTTTGGCAGATGATGGTGATGAGGATCAAGAATAGGGTGATAATGGAGGAAGAAGCCATTGATAGAGGTACAAGCTTAATTAGGAGGCTAGGGCTTGTATGCAATTGTATACACGAGTTGCGTATCTGTTTTCCTATAGGTTGTTGTCAACCTTGATATTCATGCCGATTATAAGGTTATTTGCTTTCCTTGTGAATACGGTTTCCTTAATTTAGGACAATGACAAGATATATGATTTAATTTGTAATTCATTCCTAATTTCACGTTATATAATATCAAAAATGTGTACCTGCTTAATATATAATTATTGGATTCATTTTAAATGAATAATGATATTTTTTTTTTATAACGGAAAGCGGTTCGATCTCATAAACGACGCGCCGACTATGGGATCGAAAGACCGAAAAGATCGGCAGACGGACAAACCGTCATGAATGACCACAACCCAAGGAGAAAAGAAAAACACAGAAATATATATATCATAAAAAACCCGAAAGCAGAGACGTCTTCAAGGGAAAGCATAATGATCCAATCCGTTGGAAGCGACGAGCATGAACGTTCATCTTCGAAGGAAGTACGCAAGCAGAAAGCCTGGGGAACAACTGTGGACACCTCAGATTTGGACTGTATATATTAAATCTTATCGTTTGTGATATTTATTATGTTCTCTTGTATTCTTATAAATAAAGTACAATAAATTTATCAATATTCTATATTTTCTTACTTATTGAGAACTAGATGAATTAGGAATAAAAAATGCTAGGTAGGTGGGTGAGTGTACCATTTTCACCATCCGTTTAACATTTTTTAAACTCTCGTCTATCCCGTTCACCACCCGCCTATTAAATCATCTGTCACTCACCTATCATGTATATTCAAGTGGTTCGGGGAATAAATATTATTTATTTTATTTTTAGAATTTCAAAGTATAAAGAAAATTTATAATTAATTAAAACCAATGAACGTGCGAGAGTTAAACACGTGCGGTGAAATAAAATAGAAATAAAATGTATATAAGGTCAATATGGACTTCCAAAGACTTTTTGGGAAGATTGATAAGGGTTGAAGTGTGAGCCTCAAGTCTCACAAATAATTATTTACAAGACACACTGCAGTATAGGAATTCAGGAGCAAACATGGATAAGACGATGTATCACATTGAAAAATTAATTAAAAAACTTAAATAAAAAATAAAATGAACTAAATTTATACGCAACGTAAAGAACACAAACCAGAACCAAATAACGAGAGGTCTGGTCGACCGATTTAAAACACGAGTTTGAACCAAAAATCAATAGACAAGTAACTAGAGACGAAATCGGACCGAAAGGCTCGAGCACCCTCAAATTGGTCGATCGAGCACAGTCTAGTCGATCAGGCTAACACACGAGTTTGAACCAGAAATCAATAGATAAGTAACTAGAGACGAAATCGGAGGGAAAGGCTCGAGCACCCTCAAGTTAAACAATCGATCACCTATACGGATTACGCTCGATTGCCTCGTAAAACAATTTAGAAGATAAGGGAGAAAGAAAGGTGAAAGTTTGGATCTTTAGATAACTCGAAATCAGATAGTAGAAGGGATGAAAGCAAATAATATAGTAGGTGTCAATAGATAAAGCATTTCAAAAATCCAGATCACCACAACATGTATATAAGATAAATCTCAATTGGAAATTCCACAATACCGAATGTAAATTATAGTTATGCGGGATACATCTTTGTTTGATTGTGACATGATTAGGATTTTGCTCGATATACATCAATTTTTTCACCCATTGATTGTCACGTATCCATGACGATGCTTTTTACTCACGTTGAACTCAAAATGGAGGTGCAAGGGCTAGACCGACACCTTAAGTCAACATCATCTTAAGAATATATAGTAAAAGGAAGATTTCAAATGCTACAATAACTCATATAGACAAACATCCAATAAACAAACAAATCCAATATCATAGATCCATACAATTGCTCTTATCAGGCTCTAGAAAATATTATATTAGCTAGACATACCTGAAACAAGCTCAAATGTTGTATCAATGATCGAAAACAAAGACAATCAAGCGATCGGGACGAGTCCAATCGAGTGACCTCTATAGAAGAATGGCGACAGAAACTTGTGAAAAACAGAAGAAAGAAATATTTAGCCTGATGAATGAAACGCCTTATTTATAGGGTTAAGGTATAACTTGAAACCTTATATCTACTAGGATCTTGTCTTCTAATAAGATACGTTCAAACTAAAAGATAAAATGTCCAAGTAGACGGGCTAGAAGTCCATCCCAAACAAAACGGCTAAGGGAAAGAATAATTGACGTCGAAGCAGGTTGGTTCAGCGGGACAATCGAGCGACTTGTTGGGCCAAAAGAGGTAGGGAATGAAACAAAATGATGTATGATTTAGTCCAAAAGAGGTAGGGAACGAAATAAAATGATGATGATAAAAATATGCTAAATAGAGTGCTATCAAATACCCCATACTTGAACCTCACTTCTCCTCAAATAATATCCGTTGATATCTCTCAACTGGATTCAAATACTTGTCTTATATGCAACAAGACGAAGGGCTCGAAACCTCAACATCATAACACAAATCATTGTATAAGGTATAACTCAAAGCTCGTAAGTTTTATGACCACTGAGGGGAATGTGTATAAGTCTCTCACTTATGTTAAGGGGATATATATAAGGACGAACAACACTAAACTAATATGCAATGGTGATTAACCATAAGTTTATCAAGGCGGTCTCAATATTCACCACATAGCTTTTTTTGTACGTACAATTACGAATCAAGAAGACTTTTATAGGTTGCAATTTAGCTAGGTGATGAGCAAAGATGAAGAGTTTTATTTGTTATATGGTGCAATAAGATCTGGAAACTAAGACGACTCGAAGCTCATGGTCTTGATTTGATACGAGGTTGACTGGGTGGAAGAATTTGGTCCACAAAATCTCGATTGCAAGCTGAATTTCTTCACTCTTAGTCAAAACACGTTACTTTTCACCTTTTGAGCGCTTTTGTACTTTGTAAAACTCAATTCCTTCTTCTCTTCTTTCATCCAGGTTTAAGTGGCGTACAATTGTAACTTTTTGGTAAATCTTTACTTTTATTCACTTCATGCACTTACACCACCAGGAACCCTTATACATCGATGATCTTCACTACACACAACCCCATACTTGTATTTTGCTTCTTCCTCCAATGCATGGTGTCACCTCCTAATTCCCGGATGAGTCAAATGAGACTAAACATGGATATGCATATTTTTGTGAAGCGATAAAGAAAGGTCAATGCATGCCAAAAGGGGCTAATAAGATGGATAATTATGCACAGGGTAGTAAGGGAATAATAAACTTAACAAAGAAATGCCTCAATTATATTAAAGCAAGAACAAATCTTGCAATCGTCAAATCGAGTCAATCGTAAGTTTTAGATAATCAAAGCATATAGGAGAATACTCATGAAAAAGAATACACAAACAAAATGTGCATAAGCCTAAAAGGAAACTCAAAACGCAATGTCATGAAACAAATTTGCTTATCATTAAACCCAATGCTCAATGGCACAAATAAGGTTGGAGAGCGAAATATCGAGAATCCTCAACTGGTGTAGAATCAAAAAGAGTTAAATCATATTTTTGGACAATAAGATAGCACAAAAAAATAGAATATGCATGCTGAAAAAATGGGATCGAAATCGTTCAAGATCGAGCAAGGTGGTCGATCAAACATATGACCCTCAATCGAGCGATTGCTCCTTTTACATATAGAAGAGGAGATGCAACAATAAAACGTTAATGTAGGAGATGTTTTTGATGCTTAATCGAGCGACTGAGGTTAAAAAGACAAGGAGAAAATTTTCTGAAAACAAAAAATAATTTTTGATAACATAAAGGAAACTTTTAAAACGTTTAAAAGACGATTTTGTTCACCATCTCATACTTAAATCTTGCATTGTCCTCAATGTAAGTAAAAGATAAGATAAATATAAAGATAAATTAATAAAATGGTGTAGTGTTGCCTTCCTATTAGCGTTTTGTTTAGGTATTTCAGTTGGCCTTGATTCGCTCAGCTTGGTGGGAGTTGTTTTTTTTCCTTGATTTCAAGTCTACCAGGGAGTGTTTTGCCGCATTTTTTCATGCTTTCTCGAGCATCTTGAAATTCCTCTTTGTAAGATCCCAGTTTTGACCTTCACTGCCCCTGCGGTGAAGAAGGCCGCCCCAACGGCCTTGAGGTCTGTCACCGCCCCCGTGGTGACAATGGGCCGCCCCTGCGACTGAGGCAATCCGCCCCTGCGGATTTGCTGCAGATCGCGTCTGATCTGTTTTCATTCGTTTTATCTTCCTTCCAAAGATAGAATATCGGATCTTCTATCTATGGGCCTGCTTCCTTATCTTTTTTCTAACCCTAGACGTCATTCCTTTTATCTTTCCAACCCGTCTCTATATATTCCCGTCTTTCCTCCTTTTTTCCGTTTTTTGCTTACGTCTCCTTGAACCCTAAAGTTGCAGCCATTTCCCTTGCTTCCCCTGTGATCTTGCTGAACGTGTAAGTCTTCTCCTCTGAGTTCTTCTTCATCACGTTCATGTATTTGTTGCATGCCTTTCCCTTCCGTTTCGTTTGTTCTTCGTTTTCCTCTTTTCTTCTTCTCTAAGAATCAAGTTTGAACCTTGATTCTTGTAGAGCGTTCCGTTGTTGATTCCTTGATGTTCACAGGCTCCCTTGGTTGAGTTATGACGTGGTTGTGTGTTGAGAAAAGCAAGCTTTAGCCTTTGCTTTGTTCCTTGATGTCGAAGGAGTCGACAACGCCTCTGTCGCGATTTCCGCCCCCGCGCCCCTGTTGTGCCGCCCCCGCGGATAGCCGCCCTTGCGTCTGTCCATCCGCCCCTGCGGTTTCCTCTGTAGTAACTCCCGTTCTTGTGAGTTGCTTCCTTCCTCCCTTTCCTCGTTCACTTCCTTCTTCCTTCTGGTTTTCCTTGACTCTTGAGTGTGCTGTAAGACTAAGTTTGAGCCCTTAGTTTGTGGAGATATCTTAGAGATCATTGAGACTAGAAGTTATAGACTTCTAGCAACCGTTTCGTTCCTGATTCGTGATGCTTGTGTGAACAGGCTTTCCTTGCTCCTTTCCTGAGGGAAACTGAGTCGTCTATGAGTTGTTTGTTGACCTTTGAGTTACCTTCGAGTGAGGTAAGTCCCTTGGACTTACTTAGCTTCATTTCACATATTGGTTTGAGTGATTTGACTTGTTTGTGTTGTTTATCATGTTTATAACGGATAACTGGAATAAGATTCACCCTTTATAACCTTAACTGGCCCAAGTGTAAGATAATCGGGCGGTGACCACTTGTCTAGTTCTACAGGAGACTAGAATGTGCTCTTGCAACCCAGGCCCGTAGGTACCGGATAGTACTGATCTATTCCTATTGGCAGACGGAAGCGGAGGCGAGTTTCGGGAGATTCTCGTGTGACAAAAGAAGTTGAATTAGTAATGGATAACCTAATGAAAGTTAATAACCGGTTGTGTGCGAGCATGCTATATGTTTTTTGTACCTTATGTGTGTTTGTGCCTGTATGCTCTTGCTAGTATCAAGAATGTTAGCTAACGGTTTATATCGTCATTGTAGATGTTCCGCAGGTTCCGGATGTTGTTGAGTTATCCGGATGGTGTGGTCAGCCGGAGTTCCCGTACATTATAGGACGGGATCGGGTTTATGTTTTGTTGTTGCTTTTCCTTTTTTTGAACTCGGTTGCGAGTCTTTTACGCTTTCCTTTTGATAAAACCTTTGCTTTTATTTTAAGTTTTGGTTCTCGTTTTTTTGTGCCTTGTTGTAAGATCCGTTGTGTTGTTGGTACTCTAAGGGTCGGGACCCATTGTGCGGTCCTAGCCCGTAGCGTTTCGAGTTTCCAGAACTTGGGGTGTTACAATATGGTATCAGAGGGAGGTTGGCAACAATAGTACTCGAAATATTCTAAAGGTCGGATGGATAAATAAATAGAACCCACAAGGGGTCTAACGTTTTTAAAAGTGGGTTTTGTTTAAAACTTGTCGATCTGAGATAGATGTACGGGCGACCACCACCACCTCCGCGGATCTCAGTAGTGTAGTTTCTTATATGTTGGCCTTTATATGTGTTTTTCTTGGATTTCTGCTTTAGCTGTAGCGTGACCTTAAATCTATATAGTCTTATGTATCTATCCTTGTAGTGGATGACACGCACTAGAGCTACCGCTGCTATAGAGCGAGGAAGGGGTCGACCACCACTTCCACCTGCCTTCCGTGGACGAGGACGTGCAGGAAGACCTCCACTAGCTAGAGGTCGGGGCCAGGCCCCAGTTGCTGACCCGCCTATCGCTGAGGCGTTTGCTGAGGAAGTCGCTGAGAGTGTTGTTCCTAAGGTTGGGAACGGGACCGCTGCTAGTTCCGGAGCACAGAGAGCACCATCGACAGAGTCCGCACAAATGTCCATCGGAGCTTCTACATATCGTGACTATGTACAAAGAGTTGAGGAGGATATTAGGACTGGAGGACAAAAACTAGTGCCGCTAGTTCCCCCGAGATCAAATAAGGTTTTGCAAAGAGTTACACAGGTTGTTGCCTCGCATGCTAGAGTTGTTGAGGTTGTTAGAGCGCCAGCTGAGGCGAAGGAGCCGAAGCCCGACAGTTGGTTGAAGTCTTTCGACCAGCTGAAGGTTCCCACTTTCATAAGAAAGATTGGATTGGAGGTGGAGCAGTGGCTAGGACAACTGGATTCTGCCATGGAGGCTATCGGTTTCCCAAAGGGACGTCGAGTCAACATAGCACAGACACTACTGAAGGATCAGGCTCATTCTTGGTGGAGGAAAGATCGTAGTAAGGTCACCAGTTATGAGCAGATGAATACGGTGATCAGAGATCGCTACTACCCTGCAGCTATGAGGAGAGACCGTCTTCAGGATTTCCTTGAGGCTGGATTCGAGGATTTTTCTATTGTTGAGATCATCATCAAGTTTCAGGATGAGCTGTCTTTGTTCGGTCCGTCTGCACCACCTGAGGATCAACATGTTTACCTTTTCTGTCGGAGGCTGAGATAGTCGACATGCTCTTATCTTGCTGGTTTCCGTTGTGATTCTCTGACGGACTATTAGGATAGAGCTTCTGCTTATGAGAGAGACCGACCGGGTCAGAGGAGAGTTTCTCAGACAGGAGGTTCTGAGAAGAGACAAAAGACTGGACCAACCAGTGCTAGAGCTGGAACAGCTGGATTTGGGCGTAGTCTGACACCCGGACGTTCTGGTTTCTAACATAGTTCTGACAAAGGTCAGTAGTGTCATAACTGCGGAGGTGCATGACACATCCGAGCTGATTGGAAGAAGCCACCAGTGACTTGCTTTTCTTGTGGCAAACACAGACTTAGAGTTGCATTTTGCCGCCAGCACAAGGCGTTATCACAGCAGCGTTCTTCACCTGCTAGTGCTACATGAGGTGGACAAAGATCACATTATCAGCAGCAGCAGAGAGTTTCTAGTACTACTATACCTCAGGGTTCCACTCTGGGACAGGGGAGAGGTAGAGGATGTGTTGGTGGATCTGTAGACATCAGAGATGCATCAGCCAGAGTGTATGAGTTGAGGAGTGTTGTAGAGCCGACAGCGCAAACGACCACATGTACCATTCATATTAATGGTTTTCTTGTCAGAGTTTTTTTCGATACCGGTGCTACGTATTCGTTTATATCTCATGCATGTGTAGATAGATTGGTCTTAGTTACCGTAGAAGGTAGACCCTTCTTTATAGGATTACCCGTTGGGGGTAAGATTCAAGTTACACGAGAGGTTTGCGATTGCCCTATTAGATTGGAAGGTCACTATTGGCCAGCTGACTTCTTCGTTATGTACTTAGTACATGAAGAAGTTATTCTGGGCATGGATTAGATGGATCGACATCGAGCAGTTCTGGACATCGGCAAGAGGACAGTGACGGTAACTACAGATGCGAGACACGTTGAGATCTTCCGAGGATGGGATCTCGGGAAGACTGGTACAATCATCAGTAAAGTGCGAGATGCGAGACTTATTAGTCAGGGATGTGAGGCTTTTTAGTGCTATGCCATGAAGGATAGTACGAGTCCGGCTTTGGAGGAGATTCTAGTAGCTTGCGAGTTTATTGACGTCTTTGGAGAGCCATAAGGTTTACCTCCACAGAGGAGTGTAGAATTTCGCATTGAGATAGAGCCCGGTACGAGACCGATCTCTAACGCTCCTTATCGTATGGCGCCTATCGAAATGCTTGAGTTGAAGAAGCATCTCGAGGATTTAGTAGAGAAGAGCTTCATCCACCCTAGTGTATCTCCTTGTGGCGCACCAGTTCTCTTCGTCAGGAAGAAGGACGGGTCAATGAGGTTATGTGTCGACTACTGAGAGCTGAACAAGGTGACGATCAAGAACAAGTATCCATTGCCCCGTATCGACGATCTTTTGGATCAGCTGCATGGAACTTCAGTGTTTTCGAGGATCGATCTGAGATCCGGATATCACTAGTTGAGGGTGAGAGAGCAGGACATATCCAAGACGACATTTCGGACCAGATATGAACACTACGAGTTTGTAGTGATGCCATTCGGGCTTACGAACGCGCCTGCAGTCTTCATGGAATTGATGACCAACATCTTCATCGACTTCCTAGACCAGTTTGTAGTTGTCTTCATAGATGACATTCTGGTTTACTCTCGTAGTAGAGAGGAGCATACAAGACACTTGATGATCGTTCTTCAGGTCTTACATGATAGAGAGATCTACGCCAAGCTCTCTAAGTGCGAGTTCTGGATGTCCGAGGTAGCATTCCTTGGTCACATCGTTTCATGTGAAGGGATCAAGGTAAATCCGGCGAAGATCGAGTCAGTAGCATCTTGGCCGCCTTCTAAGAACGTCAAGGTGGTACGCAACTTCTTAGAATTGGCGGGCTACTACCGGCATTTTGTTGAGGGCTTTTCACTTATCGCCCGACCGCTCACTTTGTTGTTGCGGAAGTCTACGAGGTTTGTATTGTCCGAGCCGTGCCTGCAGAGCTTCGAGGAGCTGGAGAAGAGTTTGACCTTCACTCTTATATTAGCTTAGCTAAAGGGCATTGAGGACTTTGTGGTTTACAACGACGCATCCAAGCTGGGCTTGGGATGTGTTCTGATGCAGAGGGGTAAGGTGATTGCCTACGCATCTAGATATTTGAAGACGTACGAAGAGAATTACCCTACCCATGATCTTGAGTTGGCTGTTGTGGTTCCCACTTTGAAGATTTGGAGACATTATCTGTATGGAGCTACGTGCCAAATATTCACACACCATAAGAGTCTGAAGTATATATTCACTCAACGGGAGTTGAATAACCGCCAGCGCAGATGGTTGGTGTTGATCAAGGACTTCGACCTTGAGATCTTATACCACCCGGGGAAGGCAAACGTACTAGCTGACGTCGTCAGTAGGAAGAATCCCCAGGAGATGGTGATCGCTAGGCTGACAACTCAGCCACAGTTAAAGCGAGACCTTGCGTTGCTAGAGATGGATATCCACTTTCCAGATTCCGACAACCAGTTGTCCACCTTGGAGATAATACCTGATTTGTTGGCCGAGATCCAAAAAAAGCAGGAGAGTTGCCCAACTTTGGCGCAGATCCGAGACCGGATGTCTCGAGGAGAGGCACCATAGTTTGCAGTTGGTGCTGATGGGATCTTGAGACGTCAGGAGCATGTTGTGTGCCTTCAGATCGAGAGTTGAGAAAGAGGATCCTTCAAGAGGCTCACTCTTCACCTTACTTAATGCACCCTGGTGCGAGTAAGATGTATTAGGATATCAGACGCTCTTTCTGGTGGGGAGGTCTGAAGTCAGACGTCACAAGATATGTAGCTCAGTGTGCGACCTATCAACAAGTCAAGATCGAGAATCATAGACTAGGAGGCGAGCTACACTCACTTCCCGTCCCTAAGTGGAAGTGGGAGGACATCTCTATGGATTTCGTTACCGGTTTGAGACTGAGTCGTGGTTTTGATGCTATCTGGGTCATAGTAGATCGACTAACGAAGACCGCACGTTTCATTCCGATCAAGGAAACGTGGCCGGTGAGTCGATTAGCAGAGTAGTTCACTAGACAGATAGTGAGGCTTCATGGAGTACCTAGGACTATAGTCTCTGATAGAGACGGACGGTTCACTTAGAGGTTCTGGCAGTAGGTTCATGCCGCCCTAGGTACGAGTCTGCAGTTTATGACTGCTTATCATCCTCAGACTGATGGTTAGTCCGAGCCGACCATCCAGACTCTGGAGGACATGTTGAGAGCCTGCGTGTTAGACTAGGGACATGTGTGGCCAGATCATCTTCGCTTAGTGAAGTGTTCGTATAACAACAGTTGGCACGCATCGATCAGGATGGCTCCTTATGATGCTTTATACGGACAACGATGTCGTACATCGTTGTGTTGGGATGAACCGAGTAGTGCTAGCGGAGTAGCACCTGAGTAGATACAAAATGACATGGCTCGAGTAGCAGTGATCCGCGAACGGATGTTAGCAGCATAGAGTCGACAAAAGTCTTATGCAGATTAGAGGTGCAGATCTCTAAAGTTCAGAGTTGGAGCTCAGGTTTGGTTGGGAGTATACCCAACATGAGTTGTCAGACGTTTTGGCGTCAAGGGGAAGCTGAGCCCCAGGTATGTCGGACCGTTCGAGATTCTTGAGCGAGTTGGAAAGGCAACATACAGACTTGCTTTGCCACCGAGACTCGAGGATGTTCACCCATTCTTCCATTTATCTCAGCTACGGGAATACATACCATGCCCGAGACACATTGTCAGTCACGAGGATCTAGTGATCGAGCCATACCACACGTTCGTAGAGCACCCGGTGGCTGTCTTGGAGTGTAGTACGAGGTGCCTGCGTTTGAAGGACATACCGATGATGAAGATTCAGTGGTCGATGCAAGGAGATGATGAGGCGACTTGGGAGAAAGAGGATAGTATCTTGAGGAACTATGCAGAGCTTTACGCAGAGCTGGATGCACCTTTAGCGTAGTCGTGTTGTTTCATTTTTTCCTTTAGTTGCGTTGCGTACACTTTTTGTGACGTTTTGAGTTACGTGCCCCGAATGGGAATATATGAGTTCAGTTCTGTTTCTGTGAGTTGTTATGTGATCGTTGGGCTTTTGCAAGTTTCGGGATGAAACTTCTTTTTAGGGAGATTTGATGTAAGATCCCAGTTTTGACCTTCATCGCCCCGCAGTGAAGAAGGCCGTCCCAGCGGCCTTGAGGTCTGTCACCTCCCCCACGGTGACAATGGGCCGCCCCTGCGGCTGAGGCAATCTGCCCCTACGGATTTGCTGTAGATCGTGCCCGATTTGTTTTCGTTCATTTTATCTTCCTTCCATAGATAGAATATCCTATCTTCTATCTATGGGCCGGCTTCCTTATCTTTTTCCTAACCATAGACGTCCTTCCTTTTATCTTTCCAGCCCGTCTCTATATATTCCCGTCTTTCCTCCTTTTTCCATTTTTCGCTTACGTCTTCTTCAACCCTGAAGCTGCAGCCGTTTCCCTTGATTCCCCTGTGACCTTGCTGAACGTGTAAGTCTTCTCCTCTGAGTTCTTCTTCAACACGTTCATGTAGTTGCTGCATGCCTTTCCCTTCCGTTTTGTTTCTTCTTCGTTTTCCTCTTTTCTTCTTCTCTAAGAATCAAGTTTGATCCATGATTCTTGTTGAGCATTCTGTTGTTGATTCCTTGACGTTCACAAGCTCCCTTGGTTGAGTTGTGACGTGGTTGTGTGCTGAGAAATGCAAGCTTTAGCCTTTGCTTTGTTCCTTGTGGTCGAAGGAGTCGACAACGATTTTGTCGCGATTTCCACCCTGCTGTGCCGCCCCCACGCCCTTGCTATGCTGTCCCCGCGAATAGCCGCCCCTGCGTCTGTCCAGCCACCCCTGCGGTTTCCTTTGCAGTAACTCCCATTCTTGTGAGTTGCTTCCTTCCTTCCTCCTTTTCCTCGTTCCCTTCCTTTTTCCTTATAGTTTTCCTTGACCCTTAAGTGTGCTGTAAGACTAAGGTTGAGCCCTTAGCTTGTGGAGATGTCTTAGAGATCATTGAGAGTAGAAGTTATAGACTTCTAGCAACCGTTTCGTTGCTGATTCGTGATGCTTGTGTGAACAGGCTTTGCTTGCTCCTTTCCTGAGGGAAACTGAGCTATCTCTGAGTTGTTTGTTGACCTTTGAGTTACCTTCTAGTGAGGTAAGTCCCTTGGACTTACTTAGCTTCATTCCGCATATTGGTTTGATTGTCTTGGCTAGTTTGTGTTGTTTATCATGTTTATAACGGATAACCGGAATATAATTCACCCTTTATAACCTTAACTGGCCCAAGTGTATGATAATCGGGCGGTGACCACTTGTCTAGTTCTACAGGAGACTAAAATGTGCTCTTGCAACCCAGGCCCGTAGGCAACGGATAGTACTGATCTATTCTTATTGGCAGACGGAAGCGGAGGCGAGTTTTGGGAGATTCTCGTGTAACAAAAGAAGCTGAATTAGTAATGGATAACCTAATGAAAGATAATAACCGTTTGTGTGCGAGCAAGCTATATGTTTTCTGTACCTTATGTGTGTTTGTGCCTTTACGCTCTTGCTAGTATCTAGAATGTTAGCTAACGGTTTATACCGTCGTTGTAGATATTCCGTAGGTTCAAGATGTTACTGAGTGATCCGGATGGTGTGGTCAGCCGGAGTTCCCGTACATTATAAGACAAGATCGGGTTTATGTTTTGTTGTTGCTTTCCCTTTTGTTTTGAACTCGGTTGCGAGTCTTTTACGCTTCCCTTTTGTTTAAACCTTTACTTTTATTTTGAGTTTTAATTTTCTTTCGTTTGTGCCATGTTGTAAGATCCGTTGTGTTGTTGCTACTCTGAGGGTCGGGACCCATTGTGTTGTCCTAGCCCGTTACGCTTCGAGTTCTCAAAACTTGGGTGTTACACTCTTGCATGCTACCTCAAAGATAAAGGTGTTCTCTTTGAAGGACTTTATGGTATCATCTATTAGGTCAAAGAGAGTTTCCACCATGTTCCTTTGAGATATAATATCAATCTCATAGGCTTAGTTTTGTTGTGCCTCTGATCTGGCTATATCATCCTCTAGGACCAGAATTCTTGCTTGCATATCGGACATCGTTTCTCTATCTCTAGTGACTCTTGCTCGTATATGAGGGTAACAACCTCTTTTTATTTCTATCTTACCCATGGTTACCTTTGTTTTATTTGCAATCTCGAGCAAAAGTATATCCTTTTCTCACATGTTCTAGTCTTTGCAAGTAGTTGCGTTAGTTTTCGATACAGTACCACAAGATTTGACCTTCTCCAAATTGTTGAAAGGCGTAATAGTCAATGCGGGTTTTGATGAAGGAAGAGGAGTAGAGCGATTTTTTGCTTCGGTATCTACAATCGGAATGGGTTTTTTGGGTGTTCCTGCACTATCCTTCACAATATAGATTGATATGTCCTCATCAGATTATAGGATCTTGATCGGGATCATATATGATCCTTTGTTATATCGTGTAGTCATTTCCATCTTGATTTCTCTCATAAGTCTCTTTGGATTTGAGCTAGGTGTGGAAATTGTACTTTCCGAGCTTCTTTCACATCTAACCATGTCTAAAAACTCTAATTTATAAGTCAAAACAATTCAAAACCTTCTCTAGCAATGACATCAATTTAATACGGGTTGAATTGTAAACCTCAAATAACACAAATAACTACAAGACCCATTGTGGTAATCATATCTAAAATAAACTAAATATGTACAAAAGGTAAGCAATCTAAACCGGCACCGTAAACCAAAGAACAAGAGACTTGGTCTACCGAGCACAATCTGGTCGACCGGGTTAAAAAATGAGTTCCAACTAGAAATCAATAGATAAGTAGCCATACATGAAATCGAAGCGAAAGGCTCGAGCACCCTTAGGCTGGTTGACCGATCACCTAGAAGTATTACGCTTGATTGGCTTGTAAAATATTTTAGAAGATAAAGGAGAAATAAAGATGAAATATTGGATTTTTAGATAACTCGAAATTAGATTGTAAAAGGTATGAAAGCAAATACTAGGTATCAATAGATAACGTATTTTTAGAATCTAAATCACCACAACATGCATATACGAAAGATCCCAATTGACAATTTCACATTATCGAATCTAAGTCATAATTATGCGGGAGACAACTTCATTTGATTATGACGTTGTCAGAATGTTGCTATGCATACGTCAATGTTGTCACCCATTGATTATCACATACCGAAGACGACACTTTTTCTTCACATCAAACTTAACATGGAGATTTGAGGGTTAAACTGCAACGTCACCTTGAAGAACATATAGCACATCAAGATTTCAAATACTAGCAAAACTCATATAGACAAACATCCAATAGATAGAATCAATCCAATATCATAAATCCGTGCAGTCGGGCTCACTAGACCCTAGAAAAGATGGAATTAGCTAGACATACATGAAACAAAGTCAAATGCTTTATAAAATAATCGAAAACAAATCTAGTCCAGCGATAGAGATAAGTCTAGTCGAGTGACCAGGATGGTCCAGTTGAGCGACCGAGATGGGTCTAGACAAGAGACCTCTACAAAAGAATGGCGACAGAAGCTAGTGAAAAATAAAAAGAAAGAGATATTTAACTAATGAATGAAATACCTTATTTATAGGGTCAAGATATATTTTGAAACCCTAGATCTACGAGGATCTTATCTTCTAATAAAATAACATCAAGTTTGAAGGATAGAATGTCCAAGTGGATGGACCATAATTCCACCCCAAACAAAAAGGATAAGGGAAAGAATAATTAACGTTGGAGTAGGTTGGTCGAGCGGGCGAGTAGAGGGACTTGTTGGGCCAAAGTGTTACGTTTGATGCAATTTTTTCTCCACGATTTCATTGCTTCAATAAGTGGTCAATTCGAGGTCACATGTAGAAGGAGGGAGAGATGGTTGAGTAACCAAGTGTATGTTCGAACACTTCTACACGTTTCCCGATGTTCTTCACTTCACCCTTGGACCTTAGTTTTTTCCTTCTTGACCTTGACTTATTTGACCTCAGGGAGACCCTTAGTAAGTGTGAGGAGATTATGATACATGTGCATCATTTGTACTAGACAAAATGCCTACAATTACATAAACTAACAATTAGATATCCAACACTAATAGTAAGAAAAATGATCGATAAGATGTAACAAAAAAAGGTTATTCGCAGTCAAGATGTTTGAATTATGATACATGTGCATCGTTGAATCCCTTAGAATGAAACTTTGGAAGAGTTATGGTGTAACAAAAAAAGGTTAAAATTGTTCTTCCTTCGGATACTTGATGTTTGAATTGTTCTTGTAATTGTTTTGAGAGAAGTAAATTGGGTGATAAGTCTATTAAATGGATGTTTGTTGGATATGGAAGAAATGACTTTGTATATTAATTTTGGAATAAACAAATTAAGAAGGTTATTCGCAGTCAAGATGTTGTGTTCAATGAGCAAATTTTGTGCAAGGATAGGCATATTTCATCAAAAGTTGAACCCAGATTGTTAGAGTTAGTGATGAGTGTCAAATTTAACATCTTTTAAGCATTAGAATCATGTATTTTATACCATTATTGATCTCTCGTGCATCACTATTTGTATAGAAAGCGTCACTTTTCATATTTTTGTATCTCTCGTGCATCACTATGGCAAAGGTTATTTTAGATGGTTACCTGCAATATTCACCCTTGGACCTCGGTTATTTCCTTCTTAACCTTGACTTATTTGACCTCAGGGAGACCCTTAATAAGTGTGAGGAGATTTTGATACACATCATTTGTACTAGACAAATGCCTACAATTACATAAACTAACAATTAGATATCCAAAACACTAATAGGAAGAAAGATGATCGATAAGATGTGTCATTTAGCCCAAAATAGGTAGGGAATAGAATAAAACGATGATGATAAAATACGCTAAATAGTGTGTTATCAAGCTGAAATCAACACTATTTCATTCCTGATTAAGAAAGGATCGTTGAATCCCTTAGAGAATGAAACTTTGGAAGAGTTATGGTGTAGTAAAAAAAAGGTAAAATTGTTCTTCCTTCGGATACTTGATGTTTGAACTTTTCTTGTAATTGTTTTGAGAGAAGTAAATTGGGTGATAAGTCTATTAAATGGATGTTTATTGGATATGTAAGAGATGACTTTGTATATTAATTTTGGAATAAACAAATTAAGAAGGTTATTCGCAGTCAAGATGTTGTGTTCAATGAGTAAATTTTGTGCAAAGATAGGCATATTTCATCAAAAGTTGAACCCAGATTGTTGGAGTTAGTGATGAGTGTCAAATTTAACATCTTTTAAGCCTTAGAATCATGTATTTTATACCTTTATTGCTCTCTTGTGCATCACTATTTGTATAGAAACCGTTCACTTTTCATATTTTGGTATCTCTCGTGCATCATTATGGCAAAGGTTATTTTAGATGGTTACCTGCAATATTCATACATCAATTTCATGAGCCATATATATGTAATTATACTATAAATCATTACAGTGGGATTCATGTTTACTTATATTGCTTTCATCATATATTTGTCTACAATAATCATTGTTTTTGTCTGCTACCAGCGTTGCCTTATTATTTATTTTTTACTTAGAATAATTAATTTTAGTATTCATCAAACTAGACGTGATCCCTATGAATTCGATATCCGAATATGCTACACCGATCTTGTCTCCTTGTAAGGGAGATTATTGTTAACTATTTGGTTAAAACTTTCACGATCAAGTCTTTAGCGCCGTTGTGGGGGATCACTGATAGAATTAGTTGATACCTAATTTTTGTTTTTTTAAGTTCCTTATATTGTTGATTTTTTTTATTCACATGCTAGATTAGTGAGTGCAAAGAGTCCGCGACCCAAGCAAACTTGTCCCTCTTGACACTGAGATTCAGCGCACCCTCCGTGTACAAAAAAATTGCCAAAAAAACTGCTTCAAATCAAGAAATGAACGATCAAAATAATAAACTTCATGTTGTTAATCCACAAGCTGAGATTGCTATGCTTAATGCTGCACTTGCCGCTGAAATGGCTCGAAACCCTCAAACGCTGGACGCTAAGGTGAATCCTAGACAAAGGGTTCCTAATCATGCTTTTGTGCTCTCTACCCTAGGAGGCCGAGATGTCAACCTCAGGATGGACACCATCAGGCTCATCTAGAATGATCAATTCTTAAGACTTTTGAATGAGAAGTCGCATCAACACTTGCAGAATTTTTAGAATATCATGAACACTTTAAATTATGAGAACATTACTCTTGATGCTTTAAGAATGCAAACATTTATTTTTTTTCCTTTGCCCAAAGATTCCATTCTTGATCAAGCACAAACTCCTACAAAAGCTCCCGCACAAACCACACATGATACAATTCTAGAAAAGCTCGCAAATAGACAACATGCTCTATCGGGAACAATCAAAGACATTAGGAACTCGATCATGAGTTTCGAGAAAAGATTTAGCAGGATGGAAACCATTGTTGATGTGATTGGAAAAGGCCATAAGATATTGGAGACTCAAGTCATCCAACTCAAACAACAAATGAAGAATGCTCAGGGAAAACTCCCTAGTTACCACCACAAAAAGCAATCCTAGAAGAGTTTTCACCATCACAATGAGAAGCAGATAAGTCTACAAACCCCGTAGCCATTGAGACAACCACGAAGAAAATCATTAAGGAAAAAGCGTCTCTCAAAGAGGTAAATGTCACTACACCTCCTAAGGTATATAGACCTCCTCATCCTTTTCCTCAGGAACGTAATAGGAAGAAGAAGGATGAAAATTTTGGAAAATTTCTAGAGTAAATGAACAAGCTTTCCTTGGAGATTTCACTTGCTGAGGTATTAAAACAAGTACCCAAATATTCAAGGTTTATGAAAGAGCTGCTATCAAACAAGAAGCTTCGCAATTGTGAAGACCCAATTGAAATCACCAAGGAGGACAACACTATGCTTAGAACAAAGATATCACCCAAGAAGGGTGATCTTGGAATCTTTTGCATCTCATTAACCTTCGGTGGAAGAAAGTACACTTGTTTATGTGATTTAGGTTCTAGTGTGAGTGTTATTTCACTCTAGTTGTGTAAAGAATTAGAAATAGAAGAAATTTCACAGGTGAAATTCACCTTGACTTTGGCTGACAAGTCTTTCATTAGACCTTCTAGCATGCTTGAGAACATTTTTGTAAGGATTGACAAGCACAAGGTGCTTGTAGACTGTGTGGTTGTTGATGTTGATGCGGGTACTAAAGCCTGTGTGATTGTCGGACGCCCCTTCCTTGATACCGTTGGTGCTCTCATCGAGGTTCGAGATGGATTCATCAATTTCATATTTGATGAAGACATAGTGAAGTTCACCCTTCTGAACCCCCCTAAGTATTCCCTTTATTGATGATGATATATGTGTCATAACTAACTCCATTAATAATGATGAATGTATGATCATTGAGGACAACCCCTCGTTGGATGTCTTTGCCATGCAAGAATCTCCATAGGTTATTGCCATTGAATTGATTTTGAGAATGGTGTTCAAGAGTCAAGTCGATATGAAAACTACAATTCACGAGCTCAAAGAAATTGTGAAAGACCTTGTGGAGAATAACACCGCCCTTGAGAGAGAACTCGGGGATTTGAATGATAGCCATGAGGTCTTGGAATATCAAGTTGCGGTACTAGATGACGCCCGCCTAGAGCTTACTGAGCACCTGGAATATCTAGTAATTTCCCTGGAAGATGCCATTGAGAAGTTGGACGCTCCAACATGCGTCCTTAAAAAAGATGGAAAAGGGTTGAATTCAAATTATTCAAGTGAGGTTGTTTTACAAAAAATTGTAGCCTCAAACAGCCAAAAACTGGACAAGAACGGCCTCAAAACGGCCAAACAAACAACTTCTTTGCCCGTCCAAAGGCCGTTTCTAGGTCGTTTCAGCCTCGCCCAAAGAATTTCTCAAAATTTATTCGAAAAGGCGTAGCCAAAGTTTAATTTCAAATGGCTACCAGATGACCTCCCAACGGCCTCAAACGGTTTCCCAAACAGTCAGGCAAGTTAGATCCCAAGTTGTAAAAGGCGGTACTTCCGGAAAAATCTATCTCAGACGGCCACCACACATCCACCATACAGCCTACAAAGCCGTATGCACGCCGTTCGTTGCCCATTTTTCCACTGCAAAAGCTGAAATCTAAAATTCCGTATGCTACTCTCAAATCCAACAGTCATAATATACTTTCCCCCTCTCCTTTCTCCACTACTCTCTCACCCCCTTCCTACACCACCCACTACAGTCATGTTAGCACCTCATCTTCCGCCTCATCCGCCAACAACAAAAGACCCATCTCCCCTCCTCCTCAAGCACAATGTTGTACCCGCCTCAGACGTCACAAAAGGCTTCTTTTTGTCCCCTCTCACTTCCCCCGTTCCGTTGACGCACATTTTGCCTACACCTGCATCGCTGGTGGTGATGTTTTTCCTTTGGAGTAATCCAAATGGGTCGAGCTAATGATAAAAAACAAGCGCTACATGAGAGGCAACCCATGAGGTTGAACTTTATTTCCCTTTCCCTTTTTGTTTCTGTTGTTCCTTTTTTTTTCTAGGATGACGCCAATTGGTTTTGCTTCATGTTGGGATATTCGAAGATTCAACGATTACAAACAGTGGACTTGAAAGGCCTCTTCAACATTCCACCATCTACCACCTTCTCTCCCTTACCGCCATATGCATTATCGCTTTGTGAGTATTTTATCCTCTTTACTTGGTTTTTCACATTGAGGACAACGTATAGTCTAAGTATGGGGTGCTATACTCATACTCGCATTTCATGTTTCCCTTTTGTGTCACACATTTACTTTTATTTCCTTTTCCCTCTTTCTTAAGTATTTCCCTTCCACATGCATTGATAAAAAAAATCACAAAAATATTGCATTTAGCATAGATTGAGTTGGTTCTCATCATTCTTACTTCTGAAAATTAGAATATTCTATGTTGTTACACTTGACTTGCCAACAATGCTTTGGGTTTTTACTTGTTGGTATTATTCACGCACATGACTTATTGGATGGTTATTGATGATCAGCTTGTCCAAACATAACCCTTGTAAGCATTATAGCCTATGGACATGCATTTTCATGTCTCCTTTTCCTTATTATATTTGTGAGATCTCCAACATGTTTAGTTTCTTCTAGAGCTTGTGGTTGACTCTCATTTAAAACTACATGCTTATTTGATTCTATATGTTTGATATTTAAATGATTGAGGCCCTCTTTGATAAGTCTACGTGATCTATATCACCCCTATATATGTTTCTCTTACATTATCCACTTCTTGGCTTTATTTTTCCTTATTTGGTGCCCCTTAAAATATCTCACAACCTGTATAGCCTTATTTGACCCTATTCGGGGTTGTGATGGAAGAAGAGAATGAAGAAATCAAGTGTGCGGTGTTCCCTTGAAGTGTGAAAGTGAATCCAAGAAGTATATACGCGACTTCGAATACATATTATCCCTATTGAAGATAATTTCATGTTTGGCGGAGAGGACAAAAAGTTTCGGCCAAGTATGCAACAACAAATAAATAATGATTCGTAAAAGTGAAGAAAAGCTTATCCCTAAAAGGGATATCAAGTGCTACAAAGATCAAAGTGTTATGGTTCATAAAGAAGTACAAAATATGAAGTGGTAAAGCATTGAAGGTGTTTCGAGTTATAAAGATTTAGTACTCAGATACTATTTTCCGTTTCTACCTACTTTGTTGGCCTACCAACATCACTCCTTCATGTCTCATATTCCCGTTACAACTTTATAAAAAGACCTCATGATATTTATCTAGCATTTTAGTTTCACGTGATAAGTGGTGGAATTTGAGAACTCCTTGACAAGCTGATGGTAATATCTTTTCATGATTGTTGAGTTTGAGAGAAATATATGCCTAAACACATCTTGTGAGTTTGAGAGCAAACACATTACCCTTAAGTAGTTTGGATGTTTATGATTCTTTATTTATCCTCTTACTATGATTGATGCTATGATGATATGGTTTGAGTTGTATGTTTCCTCTTAGCTGAGGAACTCATTTGTTCTTACACATAATATGCATACAATATGATCTAACTCGAGGGCGTTCACTTTTCTTATATCGTATCTATCGTGGCCTTTTTGCGTCTCGGTCATTTGTAGCATCAATTGTGCTAGAAATATATCCCCCTAAAGTCGGAGCTGAAGAGAAGATCTTACATAACTGAGTACTTACAAGACAAAGTCCCATGAATATATCATGAAGTGAAGATCCATAATTTGAAGCAACAACGAATACAAAACGGCATTCGAGATGGCCTAGAGGCCGTCTTGAAGCAATTAGGGCCACAATATTGACAAACGTAAAATCTATGGTCGTTGTTTTTAGCATAATCAAAGTATAGTTACGAACTAAACACTTAACCGATGTATAGTGAATAAGTAACGTTCGAACCCAAGGAAATTAGGATTAAAGTACAAATAAGATTCAATTATCAATTATATGTAACCAATGGGAGGTTTTGGATTGTAAAATCAAATAAGACAAAAGCATGTAAATAGCAAGGAAAATATGGTGATAATATGAGGAAGAAAGCTACACTAGGTGAGATTTCCACATACATATAACTTGGTTGACTCTTTTTAGAAGTATTCCCCAATTGTTCTCATCTTGATCATATTTATGTGTTGAGCCAACCGACATTAACAAAACTTAACAAGTTTATCGATCCATAAGCCTACAAGATCGAACCACAAGTTAGCATTCATACAAAGATAGAGAGATACATAAAAGAGCAACAAACCGTTAATCTTGTTATGTAGTTATATTCCGTTACCTTTAGATAATTACAACCTGTTATTACCTAGAAGTTTGCTACTAGATTATTGACCCGAACCCAGAACCTAATAATCCAAGCCTTTTGCATGCAATTGTACAACTTAGGTGATCAAACTAAGTAGAAAATAATCATGCAAATGTAAATTAAGAACAAGGAATATAACACTATTGGATACTGAATATAAACTTCCATTAAAAAGACTTACAACCAAATTATATGCAGCTTCAATCAACCCAATGTAGCAAGGAGACTTAGCACTCCATACAAAATGGCAACTAAAGAATAGAGCTTTTGTTGGAAAATGAGAATGATTCTAGCAATCAACCTAAGGCTCTATTTATACTAGAAAATACAGTAAATGGGTTGTGTAAACAACCACCTTAATGACCATAAAGGTGGGTCTAAATAGCCGGAGTAAAGTCTCTTTCGCTAAACCGCAGGCGCGGGCAAGAGAGCCGCGAGGCAGTTTAGTGCAAAACGCTCTATCTTCAACTTGGTCGCGGGGGCGGCATGGAAAAGCCGCGGGGGCGGTGTCTTTAATGCTTTGGACCGTTTGACTTTTGATCTTCTTGACGTTTCTGGTGTCAAACTGCAGAGGCGGACCAGTGTCACCGCGAGGGCGGTGACACAGTCTCTTCATTTTCGCCGGTCCGTAGGCATAGGCGTAGGGGCGCTTGCTCTGTGTCACCTCCCCCGCGGTGACATAGCGCTCCCAGCAACACCCCATGCGCTGGGCCAGAGGTACCTAAACATTGTCACTGCCCCCGCGGTAACAAGCCCTCGCCCCCGTAAACGGCGCCAAATTTGACAAGCGTAAAACCTATGGTCATTGTATTTAGCTTAATCAAAGTAAAGTTCCGAACTTAACACATAATCGATGTATAGTGAATAAGTAAGGGTCGAACCCAAGGGAGTTAGGACTTCGATGCTTCGTACTCCCCTTCTCTAATAGATGCGCCTCGGGAGCTTTGGGTGGTGGACGGAGTCGGAGTCGGCCCCGTAGCTTCATTTGGAGAGATATCTAGTGCAAATAAGATTCAATTATCAATTATATGTAACCAAGGGGGGTGGATTATAAAATCAAACAAGACAAAATCATGTAAATAGCACGGAAAAATTGGTGATAATATGAGGAAGAAAGCTACACTAGGTGAGATTTCCGCATACATATAACTTGGTTGGTTCTTTTTAGAAGTATTCCCCAATTGTTAAGATGATCATATTTATGTGTTAAGCCAACCGGCATTAACACAACTTAACAAGTTTATCGATCCGTAAACCTACAATCAAACCACAAGTTAGCATTCATACAAAGATAGAGAGATACTTAAAAGAGAAAAAAAAACCGTTAATATTGTTATGTAGTTATATTCCTTTACCCTTAGATAATTACAACCCGTTATTACCTAGGAGTTTGCTACTAGATTATTGACCCGAACCCACAACCGAATAATCCTAACCTTTTGCATGCAATTTTACAACTTAGGTGATCAAACTAAGTAGAAAATAATCATGCAAATGTAAATTAAGAACAAGGAATATAACACAATTGGATACTGAATATAAACTTCTATTAAAAAGACTTACAACCAAATTATATGCAGCTTCAATCAACCCAATGTAGCAAGGAGACTTAGCACTCCATACAAAATGGCAACTAAACAATAGAGCTTTTGTGGGAAAATGAGGATGATTCTAGCAATCAACCTAAGACTCTATTTATACTAGAATATGTAGTAAACAGGAGTAAATGGGTTGTGTAAACAACCACCTTAATGACCATAAAGGTGGGTCTAAACAGCCGGAGTAAAGTCTCTATCGCTAAACCCCAGGCGCGGGCAAGAGAGCCGCGGGGATGGTTTAGTGCAAAACGCTCCATATTCAACTTGGCCGCGGAAGCGGCATGGCAGGGCCACGGGGGTTGTGTCTTTAATGCTTTGGAACATCTGACTGTTGATCTTCTTGACGTTTCTGGTGTCAAACCGCAGGGGTGGCCCAGTGTCACCGCGGGGCGGTGACACTGGCTCTTCATCTTCGCAGGTCCGCATGCATAAGCGTAGGGGCATCGGATTCTGTTCTTCAGGGGGTCTCGCCGCGGGGGCGGCTAGGTGCTGCCGCGGAGGTGGTGACACCTTGCTCTCGAGGTGCTGGCGAGGCGCTGGCTGCGACGTCGGAGGCGTTGGCCACCGCTGGGGCGTTGTGGATCCAAAAGCTTGTCTTCGTCGATCTTCTTCTCCCAAGTGTTGCTAGATCCTTTGTTTACTTCTTTTTGAAATCCTTCATCTGGATCCATACATTAGCAACATAATACAGCTACAAGACTCTAAAAAAACTCTAAAACTACCTAAATCCGATAGTGATTCGATCACTTATCAATCATCATTGTAGAAGACTCTATTGAAGTCCAAGTCAAAAGCTCAATCCAAACACAATGAAATGGTTTGGCCATACAACTTGGAAATGGCTTGCATGCCGTTTGGTTGTCGTTTTTATGCCGTCTCGACCATACGGTAAAGGAAAATCAAATCTTCCTATTTTAACTTTGGATCTAAGATATTTTGTGTTACCCTAGACTCCGGGATTCTCCCCTATGTATTCATGTATCGTCCGAAGGGTTAGATATACCACACCCACCTCCGTCAAGTAGTTATTAGACTGAAGGTTATCCTTGCTAGGACCAAACAATTGTGAGTCTATTTCTTTCTTAATTTTATATATTGTTTTTGCTTTATATGTGATCATGTCTGGCTAATCTCTTTTCTGAGTAAAGGATTGGATGATCCATATAATTCTTTAATTTATTGTTGCGCATATGTTAGTGAACTGAGATTATGATATTGCTTTTTTAAAAGAGCTTCATTCCTACCTTTTATTTAACCTCTAAAGAATTGGTATTTATAACTAGTTTAGATAAAACAACCGAAGGGCCGAAAGCGAAGGACGTTTTATTGGATTTATTGAAAAACACTTGGTTTTGAGAGTACTAGTTTATCAATGCCTCGAGGGTTTCTAACTGTCGCAGAAAGTTCCGGTCTTTGTACCTTTTTAAATTGAAGAGCCACAAGCTAAAGTTTTTCTTGGTCTTTTCCGAATTTCTAAGTTTTGAATGGGTTTACCTATACTTGATGAACCACTAGATTGAGAGCTACGGGAGTTGGAAAGCACGGTCTTTGTTTGTCTATGTCAAAGACTCTTTTATATGATTTACTACAATATTCATATATCAATGTTCATGAGTCATATATATGTAATCATAGTTTAATTCATTATAGTGCGGATTCTTGTTTCCTTAGATCACGTTCATCGTATATTTGTCTACACTAATCATTGTTTTTGCCTGCTACCATTGTTTCCTTATTATTTCCTTTTTACTTAGAATAACTAATTATTAGTATCCATCAAATCAGATGTGATCCCTGTGAATTTGATATTCGAATATACTACAAATGATCTCGTATCCTTGCGGGAGAGGTTGTTGTTAACTATTTGGTTAAAACTTTCATGATCAGTTAGGCATATCCAACTTGAGTGGGAGTAATAAGACTACTAAAGAAGAATCACGCGCACTAGAAGCTCCATTGCACAGGTCCACTAGATAACAAGGATCGCTTATAAGTATACTCCCTTTAACGTCTACATGTTGTCGATTGATAGTGTTGAGCTTGGAATATATGCGAAGGCATCTCACAATGAACATTTAAGCAAGCGGAGCCTTGTAATGGATGAGGAGATGGACTTGTTTATAACTAACAAGACTTGGGAACTAGTAGAGCTCCCAAAAGGTAAGAAGGTATTGTACAACAAGTGGGTTTACAAGATCAAGAAGGAGGCTAATGAAAGTAAGCATTACAAGACAAGACTAGTTGTGATGGGGTTTCAACAAAGATACAATATAGACTATGCTAATATTTTTACTCTTGTGGTTAAACTAACAACAATCCATATAGTGTTGAGTATGGTGGTTGTATAATACTTAGTAATACAATCGTTCGATGTAAAACATCCTTTTTACATGGTGATTTAAATGAAGAGGTCTACATGAGGTAACACGAGTGCTACTTGTCTAAAGGTAACAATAATTTTGTGTGCAAATCGAAAAAAGTCTTACATGGCTTGAAACAAGCTCTTAACACTAGTAAAAAAAAGTGTGATGGATTCATGCATAAAATTGATTTTGTGAGGTGTAAAGTTGATCATTATTGCTACTTCAAGAAGAATGGAAATTTTTATACAATACTATTGTTATATATATATATATATATATATATATATATATATATATATATATATATATATATATATATGTTGATGACATGTTAATAAAAAGGTCCTAGTGCCCAAGAAGTGAGCAAGTTGAAAAAACAGTTGTATGAGCGGTTTTTTAAGGGTCTTGGTAAGGCTAAGCAAATTTTTTTGGGAATTAATTGATCGAGATAGGAAGACATGAAAGTTGAATCTTTCGCATGCTAAATACATCAAGAAGTTTTTTAAGTGATTCGACATACAAGATGCTAAGCTAGCTAAATCCCACTAGACAACCACTTACAACTATCAAACAAGGACTTGTTTAAAAATCAGAGAGAATGTGGCCGGACAAGTACAAATAAATTCATATGATTCATCAACTGTTAGATTCATGTACGCAATGGTGTGCCCAGATTAACAATTCACATATGATGGGATTTGTTAGTTGTCGCTGCATGAGCAATCCAAGAAAACAACATTGGGAAGTAGGGAAATGAATCTTTAGATACTTGAAGGGTACTATTGGACATGCCTTGTGTTTTGAAGA
>BSUD01000001.1:137059230-137095055 GCA_033239045.1 Fagopyrum esculentum | reverse complement strand
TATATATATATATATATATATATATATATATATATATATATATATATATATATATATATATGTTGATGACATGTTAATAAAAAGGTCCTAGTGCCCAAGAAGTGAGCAAGTTGAAAAAACAGTTGTATGAGCGGTTTTTTAAGGGTCTTGGTAAGGCTAAGCAAATTTTTTTGGGAATTAATTGATCGAGATAGGAAGACATGAAAGTTGAATCTTTCGCATGCTAAATACATCAAGAAGTTTTTTAAGTGATTCGACATACAAGATGCTAAGCTAGCTAAATCCCACTAGACAACCACTTACAACTA
Organism: Fagopyrum esculentum; assembly: GCA_033239045.1. Classification (NCBI taxonomy): domain Eukaryota; kingdom Viridiplantae; phylum Streptophyta; class Magnoliopsida; order Caryophyllales; family Polygonaceae; genus Fagopyrum; species Fagopyrum esculentum. Next base: position 137,094,747 of record BSUD01000001.1, on the reverse strand, counting down.
TCAAACAAGGACTTGTTTAAAAATCAGAGAGAATGTGGCCGGACAAGTACAAATAAATTCATATGATTCATCAACTGTTAGATTCATGTACGCAATGGTGTGCCCAGATTAACAATTCACATATGATGGGATTTGTTAGTTGTCGCTGCATGAGCAATCCAAGAAAACAACATTGGGAAGTAGGGAAATGAATCTTTAGATACTTGAAGGGTACTATTGGACATGCCTTGTGTTTTGAAGACAAGAATGTTGAGTTAGCAAGATATGTTGATGCATATTTAGAATTAAGTGATCTTGGTACGAGAAAAAGTGTAACCGGATATGTCTTCACATTGGGTGGTATAAAGATCTCTTCAACTCCTAAATTGCATAAAACTTTTTTTGCTATCTATTGTGGAAGTTGAGTATGTTGTAGTGATTGATGCTAGTAAGGAGATGATATGGTTGTAAAATTTCTTAGGTGGTTGCGAAAAGAGCAAAGGGAAATTTCTTATCACAATCCTTTTTCATTGATGAAGTATTTACGAGTTCGTCAAGAGAATATGTTGGTCTAGTAGAAATAGTTAGAGGGTTTCAATTGATACTTTCCAGAGAATTAGACAGGCTTCCCGAGCAGGCCTTTTATTTAGTAGGTAATATCGATGAAGCTACCACGAAAGCTATGAACTTAGAAATGGAGAATAAATTGAAGAAATCACCTTAAATCTTTGTGTACTCCTAATTGAATTATTTTGGATTCCAGAGTGAAGAAATAATTTTATCTACAAATAGTGGACAAATCGGGGTATTACCAACCACACTCTTAATGCCACAGCTACATTCTCTAGTGGTTTGAATAGCGTTGTTCACTTGGCTAAGAATTTAACATTTTGATTCAAGGGCAAAGCATATAGAACTAAAGTATCATCACATACGACATCTCTTAAAAAGAAAGATTTGTAACTAAAGAAGATTTCCAGAAGTGAAAACCCTATAGATATGTTGAATAAGTCGGTGACCTTAGAGAAGTTGAAGCTTTTCATAGCTTCAACTAGCCTTTATAATTGAGCTAAAAAATGAAGCACTACTACTAGATAAGGGTTGTTGGTGAGGAGACAATGATGATTTTGACCGGTCTTCAAGTGGGAAATTATGGCCCATGTACTTTTAGGCCTTTTTTATCTTTAGAAGTTCTGTCAAAGTCCGATACAGACGGACCGGTAAAGCGGGGGTCGTAAGCATACGAGCGCACATGCGCACTAGGACCAAGCCCAGCACATAAACCCGGCGAGGTTTCATCCTAAAACCAATTGGCAATAGTAGGAGTAGCCATCGACCTTATATACTAGGCTTGGAGTGTCCCCATCTTTCGATGTGGGACCTTATTATTTCCAACATGCCCCCGCAAGTGCAACTAGAGCATATAGATCGAGTTGTACTTGTCCACAGGTTAGGATCGCGAGGCGAATTGAGGCTAACCGCTCTGATACCATGTCAAAGTCCGATACAGGCAGACCGGTAGAGCGGTGGTCGTATGCATACGAGCGCACATGCGCATCAGGCTCAAGCCCAGCACATAAACCCGGCGAGGTTCCATCCTAAAACCAATTGGAAATAGGAGGAGTAGCCCACCGACCTTACACGATGTCAAAGTCCGATACAGACCGACCGGTAGAGCAGAGGTCGTGTGCATACGAGCGCACATGCGCATCAGGCCCAAGCCCAACACATAAACCCGGCGAGGTTCCATCCTAAAACCAATTGGCAATAGGAGGAGTAGCCCACCGACCTTACACGCCCCCGCAATTGCAACTAGAGGATATAGACTGAGTTGCACTTGTCCACAGGTTAGGATCGCGAGCCGAATTGAGGCTAACCGCTCTGATACCATGTCAAAGTCCGATACAGACGGACCGGTAAAGTGGGGGTCGTAAGCATACGAGCGCACATGCGCATTAGGCCCAAGCCCAGCACATAAACCCGGCGAGGTTCCATCCTAAAACCAATTGGCAATAGGAGGAGTAGCCCACCGACCTTATATACTAGGCTCGGAGTGTCCCCATCTTTCGATGTGGGACCTTATTATTTCCAACAAGTTCAATATTTTAGATATTATTGGCTTATTTTAACTCACACGGAGTATTGTAATCATCATAATATAATATAGTGAAAACCTTGGCTTGGTAACGCAACAAATGTAGTCACAAATTCGTGGTGAAATGGGTAACCAATTCTTATATCCCGTTTCTCTCTTGATTATATTATAATCCAAAAACTTGGCTCATCGATGTTTTTTCTATAGTCAAATCATGGAGGTGGAACAAAACTAAACAATGACATCCCTATTCCAAAACTAAACAAAGACATCCTAAAACTTGTCTAGCGAGTTTGGTTGCTTCTCTAGAGGCATAGAGGCAAAATTGACTTCCCATGAAATGTCCATCAAAAAAAAGTCCTCTTACAGGAATTTTTTTTTTATATATGATCAAACATCATCTAATTTATTTATGAAATTGGCGTGCGCCTCAACGATGGTCCACCCCAACCGCAAGTTCACAGTTTTCGTAGTCGTAGTACATGATAGAGATCAAGTGTCGTATCCACACGGACTTGTTTAATTGGTTGGCAAATAAGCAACTGAATTTTGAAGAAAAAGATAACAAGATGGAAATCATGGATAGTTTTCAAACGAGATAAAATAGATGCAAATAGTGTAAAAATTGGAGGAAAGGTATAGGTACTGGAAGCTAGACTCTCAATCTAGGTTGATTATCCTAGTTCAATGTAGGCAATCAACAATGCAAGATAATGTATGCTTATATAGGTGGTTTTATCCAATGATCCCATACACCTTTTGAGTGTGTGAAATGACCAAATTCATCAAACATACACACTATCATGATTAATGCTATAGATATGAATCTAAAGTACAAAGCGCATGACCATGCATATAAATGAGGTGTGGGTTGATCTCGGATTGAACATTATAAAACACAATCAAACACTTTTGGATGAAATACAACACATTAGGAACCAATCATGCTCTCGCCTTTGATTATTCTTAACTCTTTCTCTAGCATCTGAACAATGCATCTCGACTAAGCGTTTACCTCTCGGTTGAGGGTTAGAAGAGATACCTAGCAATTGCAACAACTGAGGTTAAGAATTAATCCTAAGAAGGCAATAAACACTCTGTCACTCAACACAATCAACGAAGGAAGCAATTCTCAAATTAGTGTTAGAATATCAAAGTTCACACCTATAGGAAATACTAATATTTCATGCTTAAACATCATCAAGCATATAAGACTACATCACATTATGGTAAACAACCCATAGATTGGGGCTTCCACCTCCAAACCTAGAAAATAATTTAGCTACTCGTGGAGAAAATAACAAAGAAATGAAAATAATGCTTTTGAAAATAAATCTCTAAAGAAGAAATGCAAATAAAAACTTATTTTAAATAACCAACTTCAATCTTCAATCTCTTACAAATTTGCTTCAAAACTTTTCAAAAGGAACAAAGAAAATTAACTAGTGTTTTTGAGAGTGGAAGTGAGAACTAACTAGAACTCATAAGGCCAAACCTACCGAAAAAGGAGGACTCTTATAAATAAAGAACCGAAGATTGGATGGGTATTTATAAAATTCAAGTTGACCTTTGGAGGAAACAAATTGACTCTTGGAAAAAAAAAATAAAAGGACCTTTGGTAAAAAACAAATGTATTGGAGAAAATTTATCTTTGGAGGAAATAGACCTTTGCCCCCCACCACACGCGCACACTCACAAAAATTACACAAATGGTCCTAAGCAAAAGTTCTGAAAAGCTAACATGAGACCGGTTCACTGACCGAGCCACACCACTAGAGAGATGTCTCGGTCGGCGAACAATCTTGTTATTGTTAGGAGATTTCAAAGGTTTTCCTTAAGGATTCTTCTCTTGGTGTAAACTAAAAAGTTGTAGCCATTCAAAATACCTAAAAAAAATGAGTGCTTGTGGGTTTTCTAACTCGTATGGAGATTTTCTATATCCTTGTTTTTATTAAAAGTACACAAAAGTGTCCTATAGGCTCTAGGTCTACTTGTATTCATAAGCCTCCATTTTTTGCTTCACGCCTCTTCTATAGAACTTCCAAGCGTCCGTATATGGCATCTCTAAGTGTTCTTTGATTGTGCTTGATCCTTATCCATATTCTATGCTTCTCAATACTTTAAGATTGATCCGGTTTTTACTCAAGACCTCGTTTGGGATACTTCTTATCGTTTTAGGCCCATGGATGTTTGAAATCATATCATATCATAAGACAACACAAAAGAAAGTAGACATTCATTTAAGAGTATTGCTCGTAATGGAATGTATGGATGCTTTTCATGCAATTCTAGATCTAAACTAAGATTAAATGCATCAAAACAATAACCATAAAATCATTTACCACATACTAAATAATATAAAAAAACTTTGTTATATCTCATTGTGATCGATTATTTAAAAATAATAGCCGTCAAAACTTGTGCTTATGTGTTGTATAGTAGTAGAAATAGTCATTGAGAAAATTGGTGGAATAAGCCCTTTTTGTTTAGTGTAGATTAACTAGGCCACTAATAATATCCAACAAAAATATAAAGATAAATAAAAGTATTAAGGAGAAAAATTAGGGAGATAATTGGGCATTTAATAAATCCACAATAATAAACTACCTTAAATATTGAAACGGATTTGAAAAAAAGGAAACCGAATAGGAGAGATTCTCGTAATCTATATATGAGTGGTTACATCCGTCAATCACAAACACAATCACCGCTGTTTTACTCTCATTTTCATCTCCATTGAAGGAAGATTCAAGGTCTCATCTTTCTCCCTTCTAAATATCATCTTTCTCCCTTCCATTTTGTCTCTAATTTATACTCCATTGAAGCCGATGCAAGTTATCGTTTCTATCCCGCTCCATTGAAGGTTATTGAAGGTCGGTTATATCCATCTCCATTGAAGGCCGCTCGAAACCTCTTCACAAGTTATCGTCTTCTCCGACTACAAAACAGGTACATTTTCTAACTCGGATGTAAGTTTCTTGCGACATATTACAGGATTATGTATCCGATTTTGTCAAAACAAACATTGTGTATCACATGTACTTGCTAATAAATATTATGTACTAGTTATGCATTACATATAGTTGCTGATAAATATTTGATGATAAACATTATATACGAGTTATTTAAATAAAGCAAATAATGTAGTTGATTGCCACTGTATTATGTAACAAATCGATTATATCAACAAACTTCGAAGGACACAATCAATATGTATCAGATTGTCTCCGTCTTATGTATCTGTTTGAGCTCTCTCAACAATTATGAAGAAATCAAGAGGTGAAACAATGGCTTCCATTTTGAAGAACTCAAGATCATAAACTCGGTTGCAGCAACAATGGCGTCCGAATTTTCTTTGTAATGACTCGTTTGATTGATATCCCCAAATTAATGGAGATTGTCCACGATTTATTTCCTTGTTTAACGGCTGACAATAACTATTAATGTTTTTAATTAAGATAATTAATACGCCTAATTAGGATAGACATATATTTAGCAAATCTACATAATCTTCTATATTATATGGGATTAATCTTTTTAGTAAAATATAGAGGAGCCTAGTTTGTTAACATGAAACAATATGGGCCTAATTTGTACACACTATTACATAAGTTGGGTACCTAGCCAACTCATCCATAGTCTTTACAGCCACGACTTTAGCCAGAGTTTTAGCCTCAAATATATATAACTTTGTGAGCAGACATGAAAATACCCACAAATAAACTTGTTGCAGCTTAAATTCATAATAGCAAATATGCAAGAAGAATTAAATATTATAAAACATATGATAGATATTCTCTTATAATATTTACCAAACTTTACAAATTAGACAGATAGTTATTATATATAATTGATTTCTCTCAAATATCTTCTTCTTTTTCTTTGTTTTTTGGTGAGATCACTCAAACGTCTTCTAAACAAGCAAAGAATGTAACATTTTGTTTAAAATTAAGAGAATAAAGAGGAGATCAAGGGTGTAAGGTACGTGAAGAGAGGTTTTAAGAAGAAGAAATGAAACATTAATGAAACAAATGTTTTTGTAGAAGAGTAACACAATCCTTTTTTTAGTGCCCATTTGGTTTTAACTTCGAAATCGGAAACGGAATGAAAATGAATCTAGTCCATACGTATACCTTTATTCATGAAAGTTTTTGGAATCATTTATTGTGGTTTGAAGTAATTGGAGTAGAGTTTGATTACTTTTGATACCCTATAGGATAACAAAAGGTGGGGAATCAAGTGCATTTTGTCTTAAAGCACAAGGAATGATTTCATACAATAACATGAATAAGGATATAGATATGGACTAAATTTGTTTTCATTTCGTTTTCGTTTCCGGAGTTGGAAACAAATAGGCCCTTAGTCTCGAAGTTAGCTTTCACTTTATTCTCAAAAAAAAAAAAGTTTGGAAAGAACATAAACTTTTGTATTACGTCATTTTTTTAACTAAACTGGGGGAGCAATTAAAGTTACGACTTTTTTTTCCGTGTAGATAGCTTTTTTTACTGTTCAATCTTTAGGGTTAATTTTTTTTTACAATCGATCTCCATTCTTTAATCTATATTTTATGATGTTAATATCTTGAAGTTATAAACTTGTCCAAAAGATTCTCTTCATGATAACTATCTGTGTAGTTTAATATAAACAAGACACATTTTATGATGTTAATTTTTTTTACTGTGATTTTGCAAAATGCATTTACCTTGATAATATAGACAATACTTTTTACTATAGCCTTTAGTGATACTCATTGCCATTTTTTATGACCGATCATTTACAAAAGAGATGACACTTGGAATAACCATATCACATACACTATTTTTATGGAATTTCTATTATTTTTGAAAAAAACTTATAGTATTATAATTTTATTTTTGTATTTTAGAAAATAATTATTCATATAATTTTTTCATAAGAGATTTAAAGGGTATTAAACATGTTTTTTTCTATTATATATATATATATATATATATATTAGTTGTTATGCAAATTTCGTGCAAAGCAACTAAACAAGACACTAAACTAGTTATTATTATTTGATAATAATTCATTTTTTAGGTAATCTAGTCTAAATCAAACAAGTTAAATAATACGAATTTAAAATTTAGAAAATATATATCCTATCAACTTACCTCTAAGATTTCTATTTCATGTTTGATCAAACGTGGTAAAACGAGAACCTACATTACATGTCAATGAACTCTTCATCTTGTATTTTTTTTGGGACATCAGGTATCAGATATCTAACTATTTTAGATTAATATCAAATTAGAAAATCACAAAAATACATCCGATATTATAATATTAAGTCACTGAACATTTTAAGACATTTTCCCTTGCGTAATATACAGAAGAAGAAAAAACTGTCTATAATCATTACAGAATTTATCAGTATGGATGACAGCAATCTATATGCATGATGATATATATAGGTCACCGGCTGGAAAAATCTCAAATCAATAGGTTATCTTATCATTTGGTATACTTTGAAAAATCTTATAAAAAACATATTCTTGATAGATTAGAGTCATAAATGCTTAAATAATCAGATCTATATTAGTCATCTGATTCATTGAGCGTGAGAATCATGATGATATATATATCATGACACGAAAACCCTAATTTAGTCATACATAAGATGCACTCCGCCGACTTTACTCAGCTTGAATCAAACTGAAATAGAAACAAACAATTCCTTCCAAATCCAAGTAAACTCCATGCGAATTACAGAATGATATCAAGGAGTTGGTGAAGATGAGATTGAATATGTAAGAATATTAATAATTAAAAACCCTAATTAGCTCATATGAGATTATTTGGGCGACAATTAGGTTTCAATCGAACCAAGTAATAGATCTAGACAGATCGAATACATAAAATGTAACAGCGAATATATATTAATGTTTTGAGCTACAACACACAAACAAAACCACATGCAAGCTCACAAACTAAGCTAGTCATGGGTTGAGCTGAAATGAAAGATCGAAATAACTAAAGCAAAAGTACAAAACCCATAAAGAAGAAATTAAAGAGATGAAGGTTTGGATATAAATATAGATATGTGCGAGTACACATAAAACAAAAACCTAGATCGAGTTTAATGGGAATAATCGGACCAATACGCTTGATTCCCCAGTGGAGCTTCCAGCTATCTGGTGTAAAACGAAGATGAAGAAGTTGATTCAGTCCTGAAGAACAGCAAAACCCCTTTCTTGGTTTCTTGAAGGTGAGATTAAAAAGGATATGAATTGAAGTGAGGGTAATGATGATGGTGGGTAGGGTAAACAAGAAGGAAGAGTGCAGAAGACATAATGATGAAGGTTGTTGAACAAAATTTCATAACCCCTTTCTTCATCGTCATCATCACCATTAATATTCTTCTCTCCCTCTCTCTCATCTCTTCTCTGACTGTAGGAAGAGAGAGAGAGAGAGAGGGGGGAGAGAGATAGTGATGATATGATGGAAGGCTGAAAGAGAGGGGAAGGGGATAATGATTATGAGTAAGTCAGTGTTGGAAGGGAAACCCTTTTTCTCCACGCTTTCCCTACACCCACCACATTCTTCAGCTTAATTGTTCTCTATCGCTAATGAAAAGGTAGTGGCTACTGTGCCCCACTTGTTTATTTTATATGTCTAACTCATAGATGATTATGTGCAAGTATACTATATAGTTCTTGTAACGTTGTAAGTAATTAATGATATGGGTACAAAATGTAAAACATTCATCGTCGCCGTCTCAATCCTCAAACGAAAAAAGTAAAATGTTATAGGTTTTGCTAATAATCATTTGTAAGGGCTCGTTTGATACGAGTGTAGAAATGAGAATAAAATAAGAAATTAGAATAAGTTATTTATGATACTTGGTGTTTGGTATAATATTGGAATTAAAGATTTTGAACACATATTTTTAACTTTGTATGAGTTATAATACGAGAAATCGTATCTTATGTGATGATATATGTGTGAATGTTTATAATGTAAATATATGCTATTTTTTAAACTATATTTATAAAAAATGAAGATTAACTAATAACTTAAAGAATAAATATTAAACAATCGTCAATCCAAATAAATAGGTATATAACTATTTCTATCAAATATATATTTTTTAATTGTCAATTATATTGTTTTCGAGCATTTTCCGATTACATTACATCTTGAATGAAATATTCGTATTATACTTTAAAAAAAATGTGTCCAAAGCATGCATTTCAACAAAACAATAATATAATTCAAATTATTTGATGGACAACAAATTAGTTTATAAAAATTTTTATTATTTTTATTTTATGAAACTAAATATACAAGTATATATATATTGAAAATATATAAATGTAGTTTTAAATTTGAAATGAGTTTAGGTTGGAATGAATGATACTCGCCTTTAATTTATGGTATCAACTCCTTTTCTATAGTTGGAATTAGTCATTCCATGAAATCATTTTCATTCCGATTCTAAGCATTATCAAATACGAGGTATTGATAAAACTCATTCCGATTCCTGATTCTTGATTCCATTAAAATCGTTGAACACGCCCTAAAAGCCGATACAAAAGAATTAAATAAGAATAAATACATAAATTTTATGTGATTCAATAGATTGAGTATGTTTACAAGCAACTTCTAGATGATGACCCTTCTTGTTTCTCTTACCTTTGTATAAAAAAAAAAATGTTTACAAGCAAAGCTTTTATGATAATGAGAGTTTTAATTACAAAATGAAAAGATTTTGAGGGGATTGGGTTAGAATACAAAATGGAAAAAAAACAAATTTGTATAGTTAAAGTTGAGTGAATTAATTAGGCGGTGTATGACTTAATGTAAACTTTTTTTATTGTGTTTTTTTTTTAATATAGAGTGAGAAGATTAGTGAAAATAAGGCATTTTTATATCCTAGATACAAACTAGGCATCCTAATTTCACAAATTAAAAATAAAGATAAATAAGTCGGATAATCATCAAAAGAGGAAAGAAATTGAGAAGATTGGATAATTTCATCAATTTAAAGATTCTTCTTTCTCCTATTAATAATCAATTAAATTTTGTTAAATGCTGGTAACTAAATATTCTTATTTATAATAAGTAAAAGATTGTGTTAAACTATGATGCACGGACACGGACACGAATACAGGAAACGGACACAGCGAGAAATGGGGAGCGACAATCCTCAAAAATATAGGAAACGGGGACACGGCGAGTAAAACAAAAAATATATCATTTTAAAGATATTGAAATATAGAATTCCTATATCATAATGAGATACATATATATGGAAAAAAAAATCAATGATATATGAGTAGATAAAAATATTAACATGATAACAAAATGAACCATTCATTTATTTCCAGCCGCAACAATCTCGCAGGTGTCCATGCAGGGCTAGGTTTAGTCGGAAAAAAAATGGGAGAGAAGAAAAATATTACTATAAATCAGTTTTTCTTTATGTTTTTTCAAAAAAATGTTTTTTTCTTTTTTATAGCATTAAAAAATAAGGTAAACTTTAGTTGACCGTGTCTTGACCGGGCACAATCTGGTTCCTCGCCGTGTCCTAGACGTGTCCTACCTCGAAAACGTGTCTTGTCATATTTGACCTTGTCCGAGCCGTGTATTGTTGTGTCCCCGTGTCAGGCACGGTAGGACACGGGACACGCCGCCTTCTAGAAGTGTCCGTGCATCATAGGTGTTAAATGTAGGATTCGAACTCTGGACGAGCTGTCTCTCCCACTCACCCTTATACCAATTGGACTAATTAAATTTTGTGTATTCTTTTGATGATATACAATATTAATACACAATTTTAATACATAATTTCAATTACACAATGTCCGTACACAATTTCAATTACACAATGTTAATACATAAAACACAAATATCAGCTACATAAAATACATTGGACATACATATTCTACACTCCGAGGTATGTCATCCGCAAGGAATAAACGTTTACTACATAATTGTAATAGTTTGTAAAAAGTCACAAAATTGTATTCATAACGATCCCCAAGGAATACACATTTACTACATAATTTTGCTGAGTTATGTAGGACGTATCTTCATCGACAACCCTCCATTGATGCTCTCGAACTGAAGATCCGAGTTTCTTTTACGCTGAGAAAGGGAGAATTGAATAACAAATGATGGATATTACTAAATAGCCGTAATTAATTATGGATATATTTTAGAAGTTGTTAGTATCTCTTTCCTTGTTTGACGTATTAACATAATTTTTTTATTGTTTAATTAGGAAAATTAGTTATTGATTATAGGAGATAGTAGATTCACTTATATGGTAATATCATTTATTATTTTCTATTTGATCTATTTCTACATAAATTAGGATGCCTACTTTATTAATAGAAAACAAAAGGTACCTACTTTATGCACAAATATACATAAAGTACCTACTTAACCAACTCATTCGTATAGATTCATGTATTTCATCCCCATTTAGTGAAACTTTGTGTCCGTTTAGCGTAGAAATCATTCATATTTATTTTGATTTTTGTTGTATTTCATGATTCTAGGAAAAACGATGCATTTCAGTGCTGATGAAGAGCGACGCCGGACCACAAAAAGATCCTCCCTATGGGTCGAGGACACAATTGAATTATCAAGGTTAAATGAGGATCGAAGAGTGATAACATTCAATATAGCGTCTTTTTCTCTAATTATTTTTATTCTTCCTTTGAACATTTAATAAAGTTTTGCATTGTATTTTGGTATATTTTCTCTTTTTTTTTGTTTGGAGATCTATACCAGCTTTCATGATATTGGAGACACTTTAGTCTTTCCATGAGCTAAAATGGAGTTATTATGAGAAGAACGCTTTCTACACACTAAGGATTATCCTACGATGAAGAAGGAAGTTGAATTCAATACTAAAATGATTCAAGTCCGAGAGTAAAGAAATGAAGACCGCTCGAGGAAAAATGTCAATTGACCGATTCGGCCCATCTAGTTGGCCGTTTTGTCCCAGTTTCCGAGCAAGTGATCAATTCTCCAAGACGATGCATTTTGTTATGTGTCGACCAATTATTGTAGCAAATCGGCCGATTTGCCCATAAAGATCGGCCGACTTGTCCCTGTTTTTCATATGTCTTGGACGGTCTATCTTTTATATTCCTTTTTTTTGTTGTCTTTCAGCCCGTCCATTTGGATGTTTTTATCTTTGATCCTTAGAGATAGCGTTTAGTAGGATCCTCCTCAAACCCTATGAGAATTAGGTTCGACATATTCCCTATAAATAAGGTTTTTCAGCTATTCGTTCGTTTATCTGGTTTATATGATTCAATTTCCGAGACCTCATAGTAGCACAAGAGAAAACTGCACCGATCAGATCAACGACTATAGGAGATCGACGATCTGGTTTGTGGCTTGGTCCGAGTTGTCTTGTTTTCATCTGGTTAAATAAAGAAAGAAGTTTTGTAAGTATGTCTTTTCGAGTTCTTGTTATTTTAGGGTTTAGAGAACCCGACTTGCATTGATGATTCTATGATGTTTATGATTGTCATTATCCTTTGATTATACGTCTTAAACCATATTCTATGGTATCCAATGATCATCTCGGCAAAATGTGAGAGTTGTGAGAGGATTATTATTGGTTCTATTTGTTCTCTGGGATGTTGTTTGCAAGATGGAAAAGTTGTGTAAATCTATACCTTAATTTCTTGCAAGATGTGAGAGACCGATGTATAGGAATGACTAATTCATATCATGACCATATATAACCTTGGATATGATTGATTAATTGAGTTTCTATTATGTATTGTTCTTGTGACTCGGATTGTAGGATGCCTTTATCCATCGTCTATGTGAATGTTTTGTATCTCATTATTCGTGAATGGATCAAATTCTAAAACAGTACAACTGTACAAGTTTTTGTTTTAAAAATCGGATGAAGCTATAAATACTCATTTACATTTGAAAAGCATATTAGAAAATATGTATTATTATAATTTATTTGTTTAAAATATTAGTAATTTGAAATTTAAAACATAACCAAAATTATTTGTCTACCGATATAAGATTTTGTTGTCAAGTATTATCAATAGCTCAATAAATAAAGGATTTTTTCCAAAATAATAATAGAAATATTCCTCATAATATATAGGCACGGATGGAAAAAAAAATAGGAAGGAAGTTAGGGTCGGAGCAGACCCATAGTTCAAAACTACGCGTTTACACGAATAATCTTTAGTTTTAAACTACAACTTTTTTTTTTTGTACTTAAACGACAGTTTGAAACTGGAATTTACATTTTTATAATTATATAAGCCGTAGTTTTAAACTATGGCTTATATACAAACAATAAACACACTCCTCTGTTGCATCTGATTTCTCGCTAAACACACTAAATCAATTCGAAATCGCCGATCTTGTATATGCTCTCACAACCTTTTTTTTGTACTTAAACGACAGGTTTTATTTTAAATATAACCCACACAAGGTCTAGCTTTCTTCTAAAAATTTTCAATTGATGTTTTAATTTAATAAAATACATTGTATAAAACGATCATACTTTAAAAATAAAATAACTTTTTTCAAAAAGTTTATAATTTGAAGAGAAAATTGGAAAGCTTATGAAAAATGAATCCAAAATCTTAATAGTGTAATATAAGATTGATGAAAGTATATTGTTGTTCGTTCATTGTTTTAGTTTTAGTATGATTTCATTAGAATAATGTACCCTTTTTATTAAATTATACGTACACTTGAAGAAACATATTTGTTGGTGTTATCTAGGGTTGTAATATGAGACAAGTTACTCGGGCTCGACCGACTCGTTAAAAGCTCGGCTCGAGCTCGTTCACTTTCTAAACGAGCGAAGCTTGAACACATTTTAAAGCTCGTATAAGTTTTAGGCTCGGCTTGGGCTCGGCTCGTTCGGGTAAAGCTCGGCTCGTTCGGCTAAAATAACACTATAGGAGCATTATTTTATCCGAGCTACTCGGGCTCGGCTCGGGATCGGCTCGAGCTCGTTCACTTTCTAAACGAGTCAAGCTCGAGCACATTTTAAAGTTCGTATAAATTTTAGGCTCTGTTCGTCCGGCTCGTATTACAGCACTAGTGTTATCAAAGAATACAAACTTTAATTCGTAAAGGTCAGATAGTTGAGACAATCATTATCCCCGAATTGACCAGAAAAGTTCTTCATCGGAAATGAAAATATATTCTGTTTTTATTTGTATTTAAATTACTGCTGTAAAAAGGCAGTATGTAACTGCATATGCTTTTTATGTTTATGAATTGTGTAAAATACTTTTCAGTTTGAATAAGGAAGCAGATGAGATGCTCTTTAATGCCTTTATTGGGTTGGGTTAAAGTGGTACTCTCCTGCTGCAATGTCAATTTGGGTATCTATAAGAGAATATTTACCAAAAGTTATTAAAATACAACGTATCCATATAAGGGGGGATTATGTGTATACAAGTGTATATATATTTGGTCTTAAGTGTTACATATAAGTTAAATTGATTTCATTTTAAAAACAATTGGTAATAAAGAAAAATATATATTCCAAACTCAAATTTGTCTTTACTTTAGGTATAAAAATTTATTATCTCTAACATAAATTACATAAGCAAAATGGTTCGTCTTACCAAACAATATAATTATAGACTTTTCGACTAATTTTTATTTTAAAACATTTCGACTACCCAGACCCGGCTCAACAAAATTGGTGGCACAGTCCAATTACAATATAAATATGTATACTGGAAAAAAATGCCAAAAGGAGGCCTCGAACCTGAAATCATAAGATACCTAATAAGCATACTCCTTACTAACTGGGATACAACTTCATTGAAACTAATATCATTTTTCTGCATTATGAGGCCCCCATATATTCGAGGCCCTGTTCAAGAGAACAGGTTGAACCGGCTCCGAGCCGGGCCTGCGACTATCTATTTGTAAATAGAAGAATCAAAGAGGAAACTTT
Organism: Fagopyrum esculentum; assembly: GCA_033239045.1. Taxonomy (NCBI): domain Eukaryota; kingdom Viridiplantae; phylum Streptophyta; class Magnoliopsida; order Caryophyllales; family Polygonaceae; genus Fagopyrum; species Fagopyrum esculentum. The sequence continues at coordinate 137,079,736 of BSUD01000001.1, read as the reverse complement.
GATCGAAATTCTCTATACAGCAGGATAATTAACTATCCAATTTTAGATATGACAATTATTTATAGTAAAACTTTATCAACCAATAAATTAATAGACATAAAAATCATTCTCTTTCGATCTTTGATTTGAGTCAAATTTGAACAATATTATTTAGAAATGTCATTTTTTTCGATTACAAGTTTTGGCTCTAAACTTAAAAAGTTTTTCTAAAACTAAGGCCCTGTCGACAGAGATTATTGTGTAAATTGTTTAATAGCTTTGCAAATTTTGAAAGCTACGTGATGTTTGATATAATAGATTGATGAAAAGATTAGATTTTTGAGGAGCTTTTTGATGAGCTTTTTGGTGGAATTTGAAAAAGCTTTTTAGGACACTTTTTTGGGTAGGTTTTTAAAGTTTTTATAATTTTGTCCCTCTTTTACATTTTTAGTAATTGGTTAATTTCACTAAGTAGGCCTTTTACAAATATTGATCTATTAAGTAGACTCATAACAATAACCTCATTAAGTAAATATTCTCTTAATAGAATAATGGTGGTAAGTCAAGTAGAGTGTTAAAAATTAGAGGGGTCTACAAAACAAAAGCTCATACAAAAGAGCCTACATCACCAAATTTTTTCTTAACAATTTGTACATTTTTGTCCTTTTTGGTAAATCTACCATACAATCTATCCACAAATTTACTTTTACCAAACATCAATTAGGTTATTCGTCAAAATTTTGAAATTTACAAAGCTCTTTTAAACCCCGCTAAAAAATCTATCAAAAAAGATAAAGTTACTCAAAAAACTTAAACAATTCAAAAATCTCGCTTCACCGAACATGCCCTAAGTACTTCTCATATAACTAAAATCCCTAAAAAAATAAATATAAAAAGCAACAATTAACGTTTGACTTGTTATTCAGTTACCAAACACATACAAATTAAGTCGAGGATATAATTAGAGTCCATGGATTAATAAGACTTCTAATTGTGTTTTATAAAGAGATGTTACATATCTAGAATTTAGTTGATAGAAAAAAAGAGATTTGGAATAAAGGTCTTATTTGTATTTTTGTTAAAAGTAAATTGGAAAACAATCCAAAATAATATCTACTATCAACATTAACCCAAAATAATACAAACTTTAAAAATTACTATGAGCAACACTATCAACGTATTTACAAAAAAATAATATGTCATACTTTTTCAGCAAAAATACTAACCCCGACGATGACTTGACAATCGGAATCTTACATGTCATCAAAAAATGGATTAATTGTGTGATGTGGATTTTATTTTCTTAAATCAAGTTAATAACATAAAATTTTAAAAAAATATAAATTAAGTTCTTTTTTAGTTATTATATTTAAATTATAATTTTTGTAACTATTTTTATAAAAAAATTTTAAAAAAAATTTGTAAAAAATATTATTTAAAAAAATAAAATTTGTTAAATATATATATTTTTAAAATAAATGGTTTTTTGTGAATTTTTTAAAACTGTTTTGGGGAAATTTTAATTTTTTAAATATACTTTAACAAGTTTTAATATAAATTATATTTTGTAAAAATCTATTTTTTTATCAAAAAATTAGTTAAATTATATATAAATTAAAAAAATCCAAAAAAAATTTGAAAAAATTCACAATTTTTTTTTTTAAAAAGTACAAAAAATATTATATAAAGCCCTGTTTGTTACAATTTTTTATATATATTTTTAAAAAATATTTTTTACAAAATAATTTTTTATTAAAATAATTACGAATTTATTATTTTTAAAAAAAATTAATTTATATTTTTTTTAACATATTATATGTTTTTAACTTGATTTAAACAATAAAATCCACATCACATAATTATATTTTGATGACATGTAAGATTCCGGTTGCCACGTCATCGCCGGAGTTAGGATTTTTTTCGGAAAAATAAGACATATTATTTTTGGTAAATACGTTGATAGTTTGTATCGCTTCTATTAATTTTCAAAGTTAGTATTATTTTGAGTTGTTTTTCTAAGTAAAATCACAGAAAAGTGTAAATAGAATAATTAGGCTTATTGGGAGCCTAGCTATACTAAAAGGACAAAATTTATGTACATGCTTGCGATCTGCGGTCTATGGTCCAAAACAAGACACACAAAGTACTTCAGAGAGGCATACAATCCTCTTAAACATACCAACTACCCTGAAACTAATCAAACTGAAAACACACCCAAAACCGGCACAACTCATGAAGCTCATCCATCTTCGGCAAAACCATCAACAAACATATACATTCACAAGCCAAACAAGTGCCCAAACTTCAAGACAATCGTATTCCACCTTCGGCAAAGCCATCGGCAAACCATGGGCAAGCCCGATACACATAAATGAAAGAAAAACATCAAAATATGAAGCAAAATACAACTTCGGTAAAATCAACAATAAGATGTAATTCTCTTTCTAACTCTAGCGGGGAATGCCTCATGCAACAAACTCTAGAGATGGGTCCTGATCAATCTCACAAGGATATCTATCGGCCAAGACATATTTGGAATATCAAGATAATAGACCGTAGAAGAAAAAACGTATATTCTAGATCTGCTCAACTAACTTCTACCATGTATATTGTGAGTCAGGCAATCCAAAACCTCATATCTAGTGGCGGTACCTCCCAAATCCCAAAGTCCATGCCAACCTACCTCTAAACCTCACGTGCATAGGTGCAACCAAAGATCAAGGGGTCATGAGACTCACTAACACTTGTGCACCAGCTATAAGTAAGATTAGTACCAAGGAAGTGTAACTTGTCTTGGTAGATAATGTGTCAATGATTCTCATCCATAAGATAAATCAATGTTTGGGCGTATTGCCCGGATCCCAAACAACACTGAACCAATCCACCCTCACCCTACGATCTAAGCATCTCATAGGCCACGGTCACACGAAATCTCTTTCCTTGGCAACAAGAAGCAAGGATCTCCCCTATGACGTCGTCTGGTTAGTAAAAGCAACAATCTCATCTTTAGCGTTAAGGATTGCCTTCACCAAAGGCGAATCCCGATGCGTGAGAATCCACTACTCTGACTCAGTGGTCTAAAGGTATCTACGGTGAATTCATATTTGACCTAGATACTATCACGTTGAGCATGAATTCTCTAGTAGTACTTGCAAGTAAATGCCACTTGCCAAGACTAGAGATCCAACAATCCCGACCTTTCCTTTGTCTTTGGCAAGTAGAGTCTAAACCATACAGCACGGGGCCAACTCCATAGGAGTTGTCTATAAAGGTTAATCAGTGTGTCAAGCACCAACACCAGGAATAGAATAAGATATAACCAAAATCTCTCAATACCCTATAGAACTGCCCTAATCAACTTCAAACATCCAGCAAACGACAAGTGTTGTTTATTCTACGAACAAACGTGTATCCCAATCCTGTCAATGAGAAGGAGTAATCCCTATACTGAAGAACAATAGGTGAAATGGGAACCCTAAAAGGAAATTATACCCTCGCAAACCTTGAGAATTGTGTCAGCTCGTACCTCTTTCTCCGACATAGAAGTTAAGAAGATAGAAGACTTAGGAAGTCTAATAACCAGTCCCGAAATCCTATCAAACTTGCACAAACACTCCAACAATGTATCAATAGACACTCTATCACCCTACAAAACAACACCAAATCATCAGAAAACATCAAGTGTGAAATTCCGAGCTCTTCACAATGCTTATGGAACCGAATCCTGGCCTATAAATCTTCATCCGGATCATCCTCGAAAGGAACTCCATCTAGAGCACAAACATAAATGGTGATAGTGGGCACCCCTTCCTTATCCCTCGATGACCCTGAAAGAACCCATTTGAAGTCTTGTTAACCTAGATCGAGTAAGACGTCGTAAATGCGCACTCTATCACCCAATCAATCAGCCTCGTGGGGAACTTCAACTTTGATGAGTGCCAAATGTAAAACTTTTTAGGCACTATAATGATGTGGGATCATCTCCAGCACAAGGACCAGTTACACGTTCAAAGGCCAAAGCTTTGAAGGACAATCCAACAACCCCTTCACCTTCTTCAGATTCAATCATGAATGAAGAGATCACAAGGTCAAGAGCAAAGGCGATTCAAGATGAAGTCACGGACATACTCATGACATGTACACTCAAGGAAACTCTCCTCACTCTCAAGAGTTCCTTAGTGACGTTATTGACTGTTATAGAAGAGCCAAGCCACGACCAAGAAGATCCACCGATTTGCCAGACAAATCGACCGATTTCCTGTAGAACTTTTGACCGATTTTCGTGTCCAATTTACCTTCACTGAGACGAGTTTTGCAAGAGATCCGTCCATGATCTTCTATCTTTTGACAACTATATCTTGTTATGATTCTTTAAAGCTCTCAGACTATCTTAAGGAATTATTAGTTAGATTTTATCTTTATAGATTTTATATTTTTATATATCTTATTGATATCTTTCCAAGATTATCTTTAAGTATATTTTCCTAGTTTTCATAGGTTAATCTCCTTTATAAATAGCCCTAGTGAGGGAGATTATTAGATAGATTAGTTTTGATATATTTCCACAGCTTGTGTGAACATGCAGCTTCGTTTATGAAGTTTGTATTTTATTCATTCCTATTTAATAAAAAAGAGAGCCTTTGATTTAATTGTTGTAAAGTCCTTGCTAGATTGTGCTTGAGTGTGTTAATATTATTGAAGTTTGGTGCTCGTGGTCAATTCTAGTCCCTCCTTGTGCTTGCCTTACTTAGAAGACTTGTATAAGGTTAAAGAAGTACGGGCTAAGGTAATCTTCTCGTTAAAGGGTTTTGACACATCATTAGTCAAGGTTCTTTTGCGGAACTATCTTAGTTCATATCTTCCTATATCTTTCATTTATCATTCCATAATCATCTTCTTATCTTTCCATATCATTCACTAATCCATATTCCGAGTTTCCAAGAAAATCGACTTGTTCTTCATAATAAATCGACCGATTTTTCCATAGAACAACCCAATTTTTATCCCAGTTAAGGACTTTCAATCTAGATCGGGAACTGCGGCTTATCCCCACATCAAAGTGGTTTCAGAGCATGGTGAATCCTTGATTGCTAGACGTACTTTGCATGCTAAAATTGATTTATGTGAGGACAATCAACGTGAAAACCTTTTTCATACTCGATGTCTTGTTCATGGAAAGGTTTGTAACATGATTATTGATGGAGGCAACTGTTGCAATATCGCTAGTGAGGAATTGATCACTAAGTTGCAAATCACTACCTTCTATCAACCTCGACTCTATAAATTACATTGGATGAATGAATGTAGGGAATTAAAAGTCAATAAACAGGCTCGCATTGTGTTTACTTTGGGCAAATATGAGGATATTGTTGTTTGTGATGTTGTGCCGATGCAAGCATGTCATATTTTGTTAGGCCGCCCTTGGCAATTTGATAGAAAGGTTATGCATGACGGTTTTTCTAATAAACATTCATTTGAGTTTAAGGGGAAAGCCATTACTCTCAAACTCATGACTCCTTTGCAGGTTGCTGAGCATTATGATAATAAGAAGGACAAACGCAAGCAGAAGGATAAAGAATCAACTCTCAGAGAAGAAAAATCGGGCACTTCTTCCAAAAATCGACCGATTTCTGAAGAAAATCGAGCTGTTAAAGGAAAAATCGACCGATTTTCTCGTGCCTCATCCGATTTTTCCTCTTTGCGGCAACAACGAGCCCTTCTTTCATCTAAATGGGAGTTTCTCGATGATTATATCCCTTTAGACCTTTCTTTACTGAGTTTATAGAAAAGCCTACTGACTTTAAGTGATGAAGTGAAGGCCGCTTTGCCTTCAAACATTTTACAGGCTTTGGATGAATACAAAGACGTATTTCTGATGAGATTCCTGCCGAACTTCCACCATTCCGAGGCATTGAGCATCAGATTGACTTCATTCCAAGTTCGTCACTTCCTAACCATCCTGCTTATAGAATGAGTCCGTAGGAAAGTCAAGAAATACAGGATCAATTGCAAGACCTTTTGAACAAAGGTTATGTGCAAAAGAGTTTGGGTCCTTGTGCGGTTCCGGTTCCGTTTGTTCCCAAGAAGGACAACACTTGGAGGATGTGTGTGGATTGTCGAGCAATCAACAACATCACTATCAAGTATAGACATCCAATTCCTCGATTGGATGATATGCTTGATAAGTTGAGCAGTTCCACTTTGTTTTTGAAAGTTGATCTTAAGAGTGGATATCAAATCCGGATGAGGGAGGGAGATGAATGGAAGACAACATTCAAAACCAAGTTTGGACTTTATGAGTGGTTGGTTATGCCTTTCGGTTTGACTAACGCTCCCAATACTTTTATGAGGTTAATGAATTATGCCTTACGTCATTTCATTGGAAAGTTTGTGGTTGTTTACTTTGATAATATCCTCATTTACAGCAAATCTATTGAGGAGCATGAAGAACACTTGAGCAAAGTACTTGCAACTCTTAGATTTGAATCTCTATATGCTAATATTAAGAATACGAGTTTAGTACTAATCAAGTGGTCTTTCTTGGATTTGTAGTCAGCACAAGAGGCCTTGAGGTGGATAAAGAGAAGATAAAAGCAATTCAAGAATGACCTACACCTACCACCATCGGACATGTGCATTCTTTCCATGGATTGACGACTTTCTATAGGCGCTTTGTGACGGATTTCAGCACCATTTCAACCCCTCTCACGCATCTCATGAAGAAGCAAGTACCATTTGAGTGGGGAGAAGCGCAAGAGAAAGCATTTTCGGAACTAAAGAGGCAACTATCAAATGCACCTCTTCTTGCACTTCCGGATTTCACCAAACCATTCAAAGTGGAATGCGACGCTTCAGGTATTGGTATTGGAGGAGTACTCATGCAAGAAGGTAAACCTTTAGCCTACTTTAGTGAGAAATTAAAACGTCCATGTTTGAATTACTCTACGTACAATAAGGAACGATATGCTTTATTTCGAGTTTTTCAAACATGGCAGCACTATCTTTGGCCTAATGAATTCATCCTTAGATCTGATCATGAGTCTTTGAAGCATTTTCGAAGTCAAGATAAGTTGGGCAAGAGACATGGACGATGGATGCAATTCATTGAGACATTTCCTTATATTATTAAATATAAGAAAGGGAAGGATAATGTCGTAGCGGATGCCCTTTCTAGGAGGTATACTTTGATCACAACAATGGATTTTAAGATTTTAGGATTTCATTATATCGAAGACCTATACGAGGATGATGCAGACTTTGGCGGAATCTACACTGGAGCAAAAAATCGACCCCCAGTCAGGAAAATCGACCGATTTTTCACTCGAGATTTCTCTTAGTCCCGAGGTAAGTACTATCTTTTCGAAGGATTTATGTTCCATAGAGATAAAGTTTGTATTCCTAGATGTTCTATGAGATTATTACTAGTTGAGGAGGCTCATATGGGAGGATTAATGGGACACTATGGAAGAGATATGACTTATCATATGCTTCACTCTCATTTCTTTTGGCCTCACATGCTTAAGGATGTTGAACACATGATCAAGAGGTGGCTTGTTTGTCTAAAAGCGAAGTCAAGACTGAAGCCATACGGTTTGTATACTCCTTTACCTATTCCTACATCACCTTGGCTTGACATTAGTATGGATTTTGTTGTTAAATTGCCAAGGACTAATAAGGGGATAGATTCTATCTTTATGGTTGTTGATCGCTTTTCTAAAATGACTCACTTTATTGCTTGCCATAAAACTAATGATGCTTATAATGTTGCTAACTTGTTTTTCAAGGAAGTTGTTAGATTACATGGAGTTCCACGAACTATTGTGAGCGATAGAGATGTCAAGTTCCTTATCTTCTTTTGGAAGACACTTTGGGGAAAGCTAGGTACAAAATTGTTGTTTTCAACTTCTAGTCATCCTCAAACGGATGGTCAAACGAAGGTAACTAATCAAACTTTGACTACTATCTTAGGAGCTGTTTTAAAAGGTAATTTGAATGCATGGGAAGATGTGTTACCACATGTTGAATTTGCTTATAACCTTGCATTCATCTACTAATCTAACGCCATTTGAGTGTGTTTATGGAGTGAATCCTTTGACTCACTTTGATCTTATACCGTTGCCCTTAGAGGAGCGAGTAGATTTTGTTGCAGGAAAGCAGGTGGAGTTCATAAGGGAATTACATGAGAAGACGCGCTTACGGCTGGAATAAAAAGGAATATCCGTTGCTTCCAAAGCAAATCGGAATCGCAAGGAGATGCTATTCAAACCCGGAGATCTAGTATGGTTGCATCTAAGAAAAGAGCGATTTACGGATAAACGGAAGTCAAAGTTATCTCCAAGAGGAGATGGACCTTTTAGAGTTAAAAGGAAAGTTGGTGACAAAGCTTACGTCTTGGAGCTTCCAACTGATTATGGTGTAAGTCCCATCTTCAACGTTGGTGACTTAAGTCCTTACGAGTTTAGAGATGAGCATGCCGATGATTCGAGGACGAAACCTTTTCAAGAAGGGGAGTCTGATGTGGGACCATCTCCAACACAAGGACCAGTTACACGTTCAAAGGCCAAAGCATTGAAGGACAATCTAACAACCCCTTCACCTTCTTCAGATTCAATCATGGATGGAGCGATCACAAGGTCAAGAGCAAAGGCGATTCAAGATGCAATCACGGACATACCACTAGTACAGAAATGCACATTTAACACGGTTTTGTGTGCATTATTTAACACGATTGTGAACCATTCTAAAACTGCTTGTGGTAAATGTGTTTAACACGGTTGGGCCAAAACTGTGTTAAACGCGTTTACCACGGTTCATATTTTAACCGTGGTAAACGTGTTTAACACGGTTCAACTTGAATCGTAGTAAACGTGTTTACCACAAGCAGTTTTACCACGGTTCGGCGTGAACCGTGTTAAATGTGTTTACAACGGTTCACGCCGAACTGTGTTAAACATGTTTAAAACGCTTAAGATGGACCGTGGTAAACATGTTTACCACATGCAGTTTTACCACGGTTCCATCCCAACTGTGTTAAAAGTGTCGTGTCAATCGTGTTTATCGGTTCTCTTCGAACTGTGTTAATCGTGTTTACCACGTTTCTCCTCGAACCGTGTTAATCGTGTTTACCACGGTTCTCCTCGAACCGTGTTAATCGTGTTTACCACGGTTCTCTTCAAAATGTGTTTAATGCGTTTAACATGGTTCTATAAAACCGTGGTAATTATGTTGAATCCTGGTAATAATACTGAACCGTGGTAAATTAGTAGCGCGTTAAATGTGAATTTGATCGTGATAAATGTGTTTATCACGGTTTCATCTACAACCGAAACTATATATTCTTTTTTGATTATGTTATGTTGTTGCGCATATATACCGTACACCTGTAGTAATCCAACACAATGAACAAGCTAAACTAGCATGCTAACCAACAAATAATACTCAAAGACAATCATCAACAACACCATGATGATCGATCAATTTAATATAACCATGTCAATTGACAACAATAATCATTTCGATATCTCAAAATACTAATCATTAAAAATCCATAAGTATTTCATAAGATACCTAGTTATTTACTTCAATATATGTTCTTTCATCTTAATGAAACCAATGCAACTAGTGTACACGTATGAAATGTTGCACATAACTACCCCACTGATCTCAAACCTCATCGCTTTGCTTTTGTGAATACGACACCGACTTAGCTGACTCCGAAAACCACTGTCAATTAAGGGTAAATGATTTAATGAAAAACATGTCATATATATACATGACAACACAAGAAAAGTGAATATAGCTAATGCAAGCCATAAGTATAGTGAACTTCACTAATAATAAATTGATTTTGACAAGTTAATAATTATAAATATTTAAAGAAGTAACTACAATTATACACATACCTTCTCATGAACTTGATATTGTCCTCCTTCAATCCCTGTTCAAATCTTGATGTTTGAGAATAGGTATTTAAGGCAATAATGTTCAAGAAGATTGTTAAAAGTTTTATTCAGCTTAATTAATTTACCAGTGAAGATAGCATCTAGTAGACAAGTGGAGTTTGCATGTTAGCATACGCCTCTTTCATGCTCCTATACAACTGCCCCAAGCTCGCATTTCTTTCTTATACTATTATGTGCTGTTGCTACAAGCTTGTTCCTAAAAATCTTTTTTCAAAAAGGTCATGGTCATTAATATGCGGTATATACCATTTATAGTGACATGTAAAGAGCATTTCATCCGGTTGCAAGAAGAAAAAAAAAAAAGCTCTTCACAAAAGCCATTCATGTCAAAATCAAAATGATGGTTGTGCTTTAGATGCCACAAAATGTCAAAGAAAACTCTATTTTAAGCATAGTAAGCTAATGAGAAAATGGTGGATAGATAGCCTCAATACTTGTTGCTTTAGAGTTGCTAAGCTTTTTGTGTGCATAGGAAATTGAGGAATGACACCATTGAAATTTGGAGGGGGGGGGGGGGATGCCAATCAGTCAACATAATATAACCTGTTTCAAATGTCAACAAATTGATCGCTTAGATCAAACATTTCAAAGGCAAATGCTCTTGAATCCAAGTGAAAAGGAACTAGATAAATCTAACTAAATTGCCTACCAGGAAGCCCAAGAGGAGAAGATCATAGTGATAAGATGATGACTTTATAAGGTTGAACTCCTTTTGCAGAGCAAGTTAAGATGGTCAAAGTAGTAGAGAACTGCAATCATTGTGACAGGGATAAACGCTCCAACTATGTACAGTGGAGGCACATTCATCGTTTCCTGAATGTAAAACATGGTTACAAGCTTAGTACATCCAGTGGCAACATTACAAAATTTAGACATGAACTGGAGCACCTTGACTATTATACATAGAGATCCAACATTTCCAAAACCTACTCAAATCCATAAACATACTAAAATCCATGATTAACCGCTAATTCTGTCATTCGTTTTGAAATTTAACAAAAGCAACAATTGCTCACACATTAATTACCAAATCATACAAATACATTCCAATTAACACTAACTCACTTCTCAATAAGCAAAACCCCCAAATTCCATATATATATCAACTTCGATTACAAATCAACATTCAATAATCACTCACAACACCAAATCATATAATTACATATATGTACACAATTCAATCCAAACGTAAAAATCTTCAGTCGGAAATTCTAGGTTAGTCCAATGCGAAAAAACTCACCATAGATCCGAACCGAGATTCACAAGCAAGGAGGTGGAGATTCACAAGGAGGTGGTTGGTGTTTCCGGGTGCCCTGGAGGCTCGTCAGCAGTCGATCAACAAGAACCCCGACTGGTTGAGCACTGAACTTGCTTACTGTAACACCCCGAATTCTCAGAACTCGAAGTATTACTGGTTAGGACCTCACAATGGGTCCCGACCTCAGTTTGACAACAACATTACTAGGATCTTGCAACAAGACACAAATAAAGAAACCAAAATTCATAAAAACCATGGTTTTAGAGTAATGAATGCAACATTGTCTAGCAGCCTAAAGTACTTAAACGAAAGAAAAGAACAACTGTCTTAACCAAAAGAAAGGAAAGACAAAACAACCCCAAACCCCGCTCTAAGGAGTACGGAGACCCGGTTGACCACTACTTCCGGATCACTCAGCTGCTGATCTAACCTGTGGTAAATCTAAAACAACAACAAGAAGAACCGTTAGCTAGTTATCTAAATATTAGCAGAATAATAGCAGCACAAACACACTCAGAGAAATATAAACACTCATCATGCTTTCAAACAAGTCCGTTTTATTATCTTGATTTAAATTACTCTTTCAGTCTAGTGATACTTATTTTGTGACACGAGGGATTCCCAAACCTCGCCTCCGCCCCCGTGTAACCATCAGGAATGGATCCGATGCATCTCACCTTGTACCTGCCTGGTCTGGGTATAGAGAACCTCCCAGTTTCCTGTCAGAGCTGGGCAGTGATGTCACGGCCCGTTATACATACACTTGGGCCTTAAACGTAATAATAACAGTCGTCCTAGCAAGTTATTATTATGAAACACGCAAAAAGCACACACAACCACTATCACTCAACTAAAATCCAGAAACTCGCTAAGTAAGTCGCAAGGACTTACCTGAGTCAAAATACTCTCTAACACGTCTCACACCGTCTGTACTCGTGGTAACTCAAACTCCTGTCAAATAAGGCAGGTGTATCAAAACACATCTCGCTATCCAACCTCTTGCAAAGGAATTACGGAAAAACAACCCTCTTATGGTAAAAGACCATTTTACCCCTGGTACCGAAAGTTCTCAAAGTTCACTCTTGCGTCCTACTAAATTCCTTTTAGGATTTGTTCTCTATGATTACTCTCTCTCTGATAGTTTCCTTATAATTTATAAGTTATGGCTCGTACCGCTTTACTCTTATCTAATTATATATATATATATATAGGCATGTACAAACTCTAACTTCCTCTAACTCGTATACTTCCGTAACTACTCGGTATTTATGTACATCTACATAATTCCAGCTCCAAACTCGTACCTCTATACGTAACCTATATATCTATTTACTCTATATTAATACCCATAAATATATTCCTACATAATTTACATGTGTCTACTATCATTATACTTCTATACAAAATACACATACTCCGACTTATACATCTATATATATATACTCGTATCACCGTACCTCTACATTCCAATTCGACCATCCTCGCATTTGCGTCCTCACATATATATATATATATATATATATATATATATATATATATATATATATCTATACGCGTCCGTATATATCTACACTGACACATATACTTATACCTATATAAGTCTACGCATATATACTATATATATACTCCAGACTTCAATCTATCCATTTACACGTATAAGTATAACGTACCGTCTTGTACACTCGTCACGTACTCGAAGGAGAGTCCAGTCCGGTTCGATTCTACAGGGTGGCTCACAGGGATCCCAACTGGCTCGCCGTTGCACTGCTCCTCTTCTTCGGACTTACACTGCAGTACCGGCGTCCTGGTTAGCACTGGATACCGAAGGAAAAGAGATGACGGAGTAAGGCGGCGAATTACACACTGCAGTACCGGCGACCTTGGTTGCGGTCTCGATCGGCTCCACCGCTGCACTTCTCCGGCGCCTCGTTTGATGCTGTTCGGTTCGGGTTCATCGATGAGACCCGTTAGTTACGCGCAGGAGGTATAAGACGAGATTAACGAGCGAAGAGTTCGCAAAGCTTACCGAGGTTCCTATAACTGGCGGCTGGGCAGCGCCTTGGTGGAGTCTCCGGCGGGCGGTTGGGATCAGTTTCCGGCGGTGGCGTGGCGTCCCTTTCCCCAGGCGAGGCGTGGCGTCTTTTCTTCCAATTGAGGTGTGCGGCGTACGAAGGTAAGGGGTGGGTTAATTGGTAGATTAGGGTAGAATTATGGTTAGGTTAATTAGGTTTAATTAGAGGATTAGGATTGAGTTGGGCCGGCGGTACCTAACACAATTGGGCCCATTTTTACTTCGTTAAAACGAGCTGAAACGAATCCCGTTACTCGTATGGATAGGTAGGCATTTTGCGGAAAATTTTTACGGAACAATTTTCCTTATTAGGTAAATTATTATTTTTATTTTAAATACGTAAATTATTTCCGGTCATTTAGTTTATCATTTTATGTGAATCTAGGTCACATAAAATGATAGAACTAAACTCGTTTTATTTTACTTATTTATTTATTTACGATTGTCTCATCGGACTTTGGTTAATTTCAATTTACCGGAACTTAAAATTTTCGGTTATTACATCAGTGCCCCATTAAAAGAAGTTTCGTCCCGAAACTTAGATTGTTTCCCTTTCTCACACATTTCTTTCGGTATATTTTAGTTTTTTCGACATTTCCGTTTTCTAACATGCAGCTACTCAGGCATCAAACAAACAAGTATCACAAAAAAAAACACTCAAATCAATATGAAAACCTGAAAGGTCAAACAACACAACATCCGAGTACTAAATCGTCAAACAGAAGTAACCTCTAACCCCGCAAAGAACTCGGGATAGTTAAGTCTAATACTCTCCTCAGTCTCCCAAGTGGCCTCATCAGCTCCTCTTCTAGACCACTGGATCCTCAACATAGGTATCTCCTTGGATCGCAGACGTCTGGTACTGCGTTCTAAGACAGCTACTGGGTACTCTACAAATGTATGGTCAGGCTCAACTTTCAGATCCTCATGGCTGATGACGTGTCTCGGATCCGGAATGTACTCTCTCAACTGAGATACATGAAAGACCGGATGGACACTCTCTAGTCTCAGCGGTAGTGCTAGTCTGTAGGCCACCTCTCCAACTCTCTCTAAGATCTCAAAAGGTCCGACATATCGGGGACTCAGCTTCCCCTTAATGCCGAAACGCCTGACTCCTCTCGTGGGTGACACTCTCAACCACACCTGAGCACCCACTCTAAACTCCAAAGGTCGACGCCTTTTGTCGGCGTAGGACTTCTGACGACTCTGAGCTGCTAACATCCGCTCTCGGACTAGGGCAATCCGAGCGATGTCATCCTGTATCTGCTCTGGAGCTACTCCATCAACTCGGCTGGGCTCATCCTAACATAATGGTGTACGACATCTCCTCCCATACAAAGCCTCATAGGGAGCCATCCCAATAGATGCGTGCCAACTATTATTATACGAAAACTCTACCAGTGGAAGATGATCTGGCCATACCTGTCCCCAATCTAGTACACACGCCCGAAGCATGTCCTCTAAGGTCTGAATGGTTCTCTCAGACTGTCCGTCTGTCTGTGGATGATAGGCGGTAGTGAAGTGGAGACTCGTCCCCAAAGCAGTATGTACCTGCTGCCAAAATCTCGAGGTAAAACGTCCATCTCTGTCAGAGACGATAGTCCTCGGTACCCCATGGAGTCTCACAATGTGTCTGGTGAACTCCTCAGCCAGACGACTCACCGGCCACGTTTCCTTAATCGGAATGAAACGTGCGGTCTTCGTCAGGCGGTCTACCACTACCCAAATAGCATCAAATCCTCTGCTGAGTCTCAAACCAGTGACAAAATCCATAGATATATCCTCCCACTTCCACTGTGGTACTGGAAGTGGGTGGAGCTCTCCTCCAGACCTACGGTGCTCAATCTTGACCTGCTGGCAGGTCGCGTACTGAGCTACATACCGAGTCACATCGGGCTTCAGACCACCCCACCAGAAGGACCGTCTCACATCCTTGTACATCTTACTCGCTCCAGGATGTACTGAGTATGGGGTAGCATGAGCCTCACCTAGTATCCTCTGTCTCAACTCACTGTCTGACGGGACACAAATGCGGTCCTGACGTCTCATCACTCCATCTGCACCAATAGTAAACTGTGGGGCCTCATCTCGAGACATCCTGTCTCGGATCCTGATCAAGGTAGGGCAAGTCTCCTGCTTCTGTCGGATCTCATCCAACAGATCAGGAAGTAACTCCATGGTACACAACTGACCATCAGTATCGGGAAACTGAATCTCTATTTCCAACCAAGCCAAGTCCCTCTGCAACTGTGGTTGTACTGTCAACATGGCTATCGCCCTCTCTCTAGACGTCTTCCTGCTCAAAGCATCAGCTACCACATTCGCCTTCCCGGGGTGGTAAAGGATCTCAAGGTCGAAGTCCTTGATCAACTCTAACCACCGCCTCTGGCGGTTATTCAACTCTCTCTGAGTGAATATGTACTTCAGACTCTTGTGGTCTGTAAAGATCTGACATGTCACACCATAGAGATAGTGACGCCAGATCTTAAGAGCATGGACTACTGCAGCCAACTCTAGATCATGTGTGGGGTAGTTCTCCTCATACGTCTTCAACTGTCGAGACGCATAGGCTATGACCTTACCCCTCTGCATCAAAACACACCCCAAGCCCAGCTTGGATGCATCATTGTATACCACAAAGTCATCAATACCCTCAGGCTGTGCTAAAATCGGAGCGGACGTCAATCTCCTCTTCAGCTCCTCAAAACTCTGCTGACACAGCTCAGACCAGACAAACCGAGTGGTCTTCCTCAGAAGACCAGTAAGTGGTCGGGCAATTAAAGAGAACCCCTCCACAAACCGGCGGTAGTAACCTGCTAAACCTAGAAAGCTGCGGACCTCCTTAACATTCTTAGGAGGTTGCCAAGAAGATACTGACTCGATCTTCGCCGGATCGACCTTAATACCCTCAGCAGTCACCACGTGACCTAAGAAAGCTACCTCTGACATCCAAAACTCACACTTGGATAGCTTAGCGTACAACTGGCTATCCTGTAGAATCTGCAGTACTGTCCTCAAGTGTCCGGCATGCTCCTCTCGACTCCTGGAGTAGACTAGGATGTCGTCAATGAAGACCACTACAAACTGGTCTAAGAAGTCAATGAATATCCCATTCATTAACTCCATGAACACCGCTGGTGCATTAGTGAGCCCAAATGGCATCACTACAAACTTATAATGACCATACCTAGTCCGGAATGCCGTCTTAGGTATGTCCTGATCTCTCACCCTCAACTGGTGGTAACCTGACCTCAAGTCTATCCTCGAGAACACGGACGCTCCATGCAACTGGTCCAACAGGTCATCTATGCGTGACAGTGGGTACTTGTTCTTGATGGTCACCTTGTTCAGTTCTCTGTAGTCTATGCACAACCTCATCGACCCGTCCTTCTTCTTCACAAACAACACTGGAGCACCCCAAGGAGACACACTAGGGTGTATGAAACCCTTCTCTGCTAGCTCCTCTAACTGCTTCTTCAGCTCAAGCAGCTCTATAGGTGCCATACGGTACGGAGCCTTCGAGATAGGTCTCGTGCCCGGCTCCAAGTCAATGCTGAAATCAACGCTCCTCTGTGGGGGTAGTCCTGGCAGGTCATCACTGAATACCTCTGCAAACTCGCATGCAACAGGTATCTCCTCTATAGTCAGGCTCTTGCTTTCCTTCATGGCATAACACCAGAAGGCTTCGCAACCCTGTGCTATCAGTCTCGCTGCTCTCATTGCATTGATAATTGTACCTGACTTTCCGAGGTCCCAACCTCGGAATATTACTCTATGGCCCTCCTCCGTGGCAACGGTCACTGTCCTCCTACCAATGTCTAAGACTGCTCCGTGTTTCCTCATCCAGTCTATCCCTAAAATGACATCCTCATGAGCTAAGGACATGACTAGAAAATTGACTAGCCAGTCTCGATCTCCCATGCGAACAGGACATCCAAAGATCTCTCTAGTCCCTCTCACCTTACTCCCATCAGGCAAGCCTATCATAAAAGGTATCCCCTCTATAGTAGCTAAGGACAACCTATCTACGCATGCATCAGATATGAAGGAGTGTGTAGCACCCGTATCAAATAAAACTCGTACAGGTAAGTCATGAATCTGGATCGTACCTGTGGCAGTCGGTGCATCTGGCTGATCAGCATCTCTCAACTCAAACACTCGTGCCTGAGCTCCTCTAGTATCAGCCACACTACCACGTCCTCTGCCCCGACCTGATCCCTGCATAGAACTCTGTGGTGGTGTGTGTCCTGGAGCCCTGTAAGACTGCTGCTGACTAGGAGCTCTGTATTGCTGCTGCTGACTCGGAGTCCGGTACTGTGGCGGTCTCTGTACACTCCCTGATAAGCCTGCAGGAGAAGAACCCTGCTGAGATGGAGCCTTTGCCCTGACGGTAGAATGCAGCTCTATGTCCGACCTTGCCGCACTGGAAGCAAGTCACAGCTGGCTTCGTGCAGTTCGATCGGATATGTCCATAGCTACTGCAGTTGTGGTACTGCAAGCCACCAGCTGAAGTCTGACCAGTAGCTGTATGACTCTGTCGCCCCTGAGTCTGTCCCCGTTCAAAAGTAGCTACTCCTGAACTACCACTAGCATAACCTGTCCTTTGCCGCTTATCCGGCCTGTCTGACTGAGCAGCTCTCCTCGACAATGGTCTGTCTCTCTCATATGCAAATGCTCTATCCTGATAGTCTGACAGAGTCTCACAGCGAAATCCTGCCAGGTAGGACCGAGTGCTCTCTCTCAATCTCCTCGAAAAAAGATATACATGCTGCTGCTCAGGAGGTGCAGCTGGTCCAAGCAATGTCAGTTCCTTCTGGAACTTCTTGATGGCAGCAACAATCGGAATGTCCTCAAATCCAGCCTCAATGAAGTCCTAGAATCTCTCTCTCCTCAACGAGATAGGGCAGTATCTGTCTCTAACAATGCTCCTCATCTGCTCCCAACTGGTGACTCGACTACGCATGGTCCGCCACCAGGAATGAGCATCTCCAGTGAAGCAGGTCTGCACCAAGTCCACCTGCCGATCCTCTGGGCAGCGTATTGCCTCTAACGCAGTCTCTACCTGCCCAATCCAGTGCTCCACCTCCAGTCCTATCTCTCCACTATATGAGGGGACCTTTTGAGAGTTGAAAGCCTTCAACCACTCATCCGGTCTTGGAGCTCTAGACCCAGTAGGAGCTCTATCAGCCACAACTCTCCTCTCAGGTACAGCTGGCACCTGAGGCGCTCCCTGTGTCACCTGGACAGATCTAACCGGTACTGGGGGTACCTGGGTAAGTCTCTCTGTCCTAACATCCTCCTCCATACGCTCAACGTATGCTCGGTACTCTCTGTACTCAGTCGCTCCAATAGAAACACGTCCTGACTCCGTCGAACGTGCTCTCTGTGCTCCAGACCTAGCAACGGTCTCATTCCGGACCTCAGGACCAACACTCTCAGCTACCTCCTCTACTCCAGCCTCTGGCGTGATCACTGCTGGTGGATCCTCTCGAGGAGCTCGACCTCGGCCTCGGGCTAGTGGAGGTCTACCTCCACGGCCGCGTCCTCTAACTGTAGGGGTCCTATCTCCCCTACCTGGTCCAGCTGGAGGGAGAGGTGGACGACCTCTGCCTCGACCAGTAGCTAGCGTAGCTCTAGTACGTGTCATCTGCGCCAAGAATAATAACTATAATTACTACTAGCTAAAAGTCCAAAAGTCCAACTACAGTAAACCTAAAGTCCAACTAAGCATACTGAGATCCGCGGTAGTAGTGGTGGTCAGTCGTACTTTTCTATTCCCAACCAGACTATGCATGCATTTAAAACCAAAAATTTTCTTTTTAAAACTCAGACCCCTTTTCGGGTTCTGCTTAAAACTTATTCGGTCTTTCAGAAGATTTCAAGTGCCATTGTTGCCAACCTAGAGCTCTGATACCATGTTGTAACACCCCGAATTCTCAGAACTCGAAGTATTACTGGTTAGGACCTCACAATGGGTCCCGACCTCAGTTTGACAACAACATTACTAGGATCTTGCAACAAGACACAAATAAAGAAACCAAAATTCATAAAAACCATGGTTTTAGAGTAATGAATGCAACATTGTCTAGCAGCCTAAAGTACTTAAACGAAAGAAAAGAACAACTGTCTTAACCAAAAGAAAGGAAAGACAAAACAACCCCAACCCCGCTCTAAGGAGTACGGAGACCCGGCTGACCACTACTTCCGGATCACTCAGCTGCTGATCTAACCTGTGATAAATCTAAAACAACAACAAGAAGAACCATTAGCTAGTTATCTAAATATTAGCAGAATAATAGCAGCACAAACACACTCAGAGAAATATAAACACTCATCATGCTTTCAAACAAGTCCGTTTTATTATCTTGATTTAAATTACTCTTTCAGTCTAGTGATACTTATTTTGTGACACGAGGGATTCCCAAACCTCGCCTCCGCCCCCGTGTAACCATCAGAAATGGATCCGATGCATCTCACCTTGTACCTGCCTGGTCTGGGTATAGAGAACCTCCCAGTCTCCTATCAGAGCTGGGCAGTGATGTCACGGCCCGTTATACATACACTTGGGCCTTAAACGTAATAATAACAGTCGTCCTAGCAAGTTATTAATATGAAACACGCAAAAAGCACACACAACCACTATCACTCAACTAATATCCAAAAACTGGCTAAGTAAGTCGCAAGGACTTACCTGAGTCAAAATACTCTCTAACACGTCTCACACCGTCTGTACTCGTGGTAACTCAAACTCCTGTCAAATAAGGCAGGTGTATCAAAACACATCTCGCTATCCAACCTCTTGCAAAGGAATTACGGAAAAACAACCCTCTTATGGTAAAAGACCATTTTACCCCTGGTACCGAAAGTTCTCAAAGTTCACTCTTGCGTCCTACTAAATTCCTTTTAGGATTTGTTCTCTATGATTACTCTCTCTCTGATAGTTTCCTTATAATTTATAAGTTATGGCTCGTACCGCTTTACTCTTATCTAATTATATATATATATAGGCATGTACAAACTCTAACTTCCTCTAACTCGTATACTTCCGTAACTACTCGGTATTTATGTACATCTACATAATTCCAGCTCCAAACTCGTACCTCTATACGTAACCTATATATCTATTTACTCTATATTAATACCCATAAATATATTCCTACATAATTTACATGTGTCTACTATCATTATACTTCTATACAAAATACACATACTCCGACTTATACATCTATATATATA